>CM062812.1:997033692-997498463 GCA_031772625.1 Pinus tabuliformis | reverse complement strand
TTTTCTCCTTGCTCTTGCTTATAGTGGGGTGGGATGGTCCCCCAACTTCTGGATTGCCATTCTTTTCCTCTAGCCTCTAGATGAGTAGCTTGTACAGGTACCTCATCTATACTAGTGGGATTAAACATGAGGATGGTATGCCTCATGTAGTTGTGTAGACCATGAATGTACTTCAAAATAGTCTCTGGTGAGTCTAATGAGATACCCAACATCAATGCTCTCTTTCTGAACTCTTGAGTATACCCTTGCACACTTTGCCCTTTCAATTGTCGAAGAGTTTGCCAAATCATCATGGCTTGTTGCATGTAGGCTAATGGATAGAACTACTTTTTGATTGCAGCAACAAATTCACTCCAGACAGATATGGTCTTGCCATGTCTTTTCATATTAGCTTGGGTTCTGCCTTCCCACCAAACCGAGGCAGTGCCTCCTAGGCGTAGGCTTGCGTGCTGGTTCTTACTCTTGTCTGAGTTTATGTTCTATACCTTGCAATACACATCAATTTGTCTAATCCAGTTGTCCAACTTTTCAGCATTTAGCTCTCCATCATATATAGGCAAATCAAATTTAACATCTAGCTTAATCAAAGATGCTTTCTTATTATGCATAGGGCTATTAGGAGGTGTGAGAAAGTGTTCCTCTTTACCCTTTCCTTTGGAGTTGTCATGGAAGTGAGACTCATCTTCTTCTCTTTCTTGCTTAGACCCTGATGCATCTTCCACCTTTTGCTTTCTAAAGTCTCTATACATTTCTTCAACAATATACTTTATAGCTAGGAAACTCTCTATGAATTGAGGGTTGGCCCTATAGAACCTTCCTATGACATGGTCTTTCGAGGATAGACTCTCCCAGTTTCAGGATTAGTTTACAACAACTCTCCTTCTCCTAATTTAAGCTTTGATCTTGTGAGCATTCATAGCTAAACCAACAAAAGCTTGTCTAACCTTACAACCTTGAGATTTGATACCACTTGATCTAATATTCACCCTATGAGTGACATCAGTTAAAGATTTATTAAACTAAGGTATTATAGACTCATGTGCTGGTGTGTGTTCTGTGTTATTGAAGCAACGGATCGATCAAATTGCCAATACATAGACAATAAAATGGAAAGACAACAGAGAAATACAGTAAGCAACACAAAGACACAAACAATTTTAATAAGGAGTTCACCCTATTCTCCAGGGCTACGTCTCCGGTCCAGCTTTCAATGGTGGCCTTGTTTTATTATGTCTTCAAGCAGAGAAATTACAATACAGGGACTCAATATGAGTTCTCCTGAAGCAGATTTTTCTTGGTAGGGTGGTTCTTGGATTCCCCAAGCCACTTGGAGTACACAGACTCTTCTTCTTCCTACCAGCTCTGTGACCTTTTGGTCTACAATGGAAAGAGCCAAATGTGATGCTCAGTCTGGACAAATTCCTCTATGGGAAGGCTTGAATCTTCAAGCTCTCTGGTGCTCGATGCTGCCTCTGGTCATCTCGGCCCTCTGTCTCTTCTGCTTTGCTTTACTATTCTCTGTGTTCAGTCCTCCTCTCAAGGTTCACTGTTACACTTCGTCTCTCGACTTCTGTCTCTTTGCGTCTAACTTGACTTCCAATTGACTATCTTTTTCCTCTGTTCATGGCTTTAGCCATTCAAATCAATGCTTGTTCAATTCCTCTTCCGCTTTTTGATTCACCTTCTACAGCTGCGCTTGGAGTTCCCTATGTTCGACATCATCATGAACGCTCAGGGATTGGCCACATGTCCTCCTCTAAATGGCACCAACATGCTTCTTCAGTTACTCCGTGGATGCGTTCTTTCTCCACCGTGGTGGTCAAACGGATTCCAAATCCCTGTAAAATGCAGCTTAATTCCTTATCGATTCTGCTTCCTCCATTGGGCGCGATCTCAGCCATCTGATTTGAGCCCTCCAAATCCGACGCCATACGCACGTTTCGCGCAGTTGACTTGCTCGACCGATAGCGCCCGATCAACGGACCATTTCTCTCACCTCGCCTGCACACATCAATTGGTGTATGGAATCGCTCCGCTTTCATCCAAAACCTCTTACCATTCAAGGGCGCCCCGATCAAAACCACCAGTTTCCAGAGTGCGGGTCTCGCCATTTGTTTTTAGTGCTTTTTCCCTTTCCCACCCGCGGTCCTCTGGTTCCCCTGTGCGACCAAGTGCTCGGGCTTTTCCTTCAGGGCCCTGTTCGCCTAGCGATGCGCAATTAGCACTAATTGCACATCAAAATCACTTCCTTTTCCCGTTCCGGGGCTCCCAGGGGCTACTTTGGCCTCCTGCGTGGTCTCTATGGGCCTCGGTCAGCGTGCTTTGACCGTGGTCCTTGTCGTTCCACGTTGGCTACCATGGCCACTGGTTCAGGGTGTTTTTGATCGCTGTTTTGGATTTCTTTAGAGATTTGTTCGACTTGATACAGTCAAGGTTCTTTGGCAGTCTTTCTATGGATCCAATTCGGATCATGATAGAAGGAGCACCTGCTTGGAGTCCGCGAAGGGTATGTGTGTGGTTATTCTGCTTAAAGCTCATATATAACTCCTGGAAATCCATTGTGATTGGGCTGAGTGTGCGGAGCCATTCAGCACCCAAGACAATGTCACACCCACCCATGTTGATGGAAAACATGTGGGTCTTTAGGTGATAATCCCCCATTTGAAGTTTGACATTTTCATAGCGGCCTTCACATTTCATTGTCCCCCCATCAGTAATCTGGACCTGGAAATTAGAGACTGCTCTGAAAAAACAATGCACTGCTTTAGCGACTCTTTGATGGATAAAGTTATGCGTACTGCCACTATCAATCAAGACTACTACAGGGCGATGCTTAATAAAACCTCTGATTTTGAGAGTTTGGGGAGAAGAAATTCCTGCCAAAGCATGAAGCGAGATAACTGGTTCTTCAAGTGTAGCTAGGAGCTCATTGTCTGGCTGGTTGTCCTCATCTTCCTCCTCTGGTCCCTCAAATGGTGGGGCTTCCTTAGAATAATTGTGATCAATAGCATCAATTTGAAAGAATTTGGGTTCCTTGCATTTATGCCACGAGGAGTATTTCTCATCACAGTAGTAACACAATCCTTTCTTTCTTCTTTCCACCATTGCCACTGGTGACACCTTTTGAACCTTAAGTGTTTGGGTAGTGCTCGGAGCCTGGGTGGGGTGTCCCTTGGCTATGAAATTTGGACAAGTTGACTGGGCCGCTAACGCACGTTCTACTTCACGAGCTGTTTTGCAAGCTGCCAGCCATGAGACTGGGTGTTGTAGTCGGACGTGGGCTTGTATGGCATCTTTGAGACCACTGATAAAACATTCCAAGTAGAATTCATGTGCTAGACCTCCTATGGGGAAGGCCACTGCTTCAAAGGCTTTAATATATTCTTGCACTGTGTCTGTTTTTCAGAGCTTAGTAAGACGACCCAAAAAGTTAGATTCATGGTCAAAGAGATCAGAAAGGGATTTTGAGAATATCTACCACGTCATTGGCCTTGCATAGCAGAATTGATGTCACTGCCACCATTGCCATCTTTCTTGGCCCAAGTATAGGCTTCCCACACTTAGCTTAGTTGCATCATCTTTGATGTGATTCAATGTGAAATATTGCTCCATTTGTGTTAGCAATATGGTCGAATGAGAGCCATCAAATTTATACATGTCCATTGGGTGGTCGAGGCTGGGACCATTGGTGGTTTCCATAGAAGTGAAGCGAATGGCTAGAATCACCCTCAAGGTTTTCATTAAAATCATATGCCTCCGATTGTTCCCCCGACTTTCCCTTTGTGATTGTGTCATTTAAGGTCTAGATCTGCTTCGTTAATGCCTCCAACTTTTGTTCAAGGGTGTCTATCTTCTCATTGGCCATAGCTTGAGCTTTGGTTTGTACCATGCACAGATCTGGTGCACTTGTCGTTACTGTGAATTTTTTTTTTGGACCACTCGAAATTTTGACACTGACAAGTGAATGGTACCACCTTGCTCAGCCCGTCAACCTGATTCTTATGGGCTAAGTCTCCTATAAGCATCCCGGGAGGGTCTCAGACTGGCGGATCTGATAGATATGAATGGTGGATTTGATAAATCTGATTGGTAGATATGATAGATCTGAATGGTGGATCTAATAGATCTGAATGGCGGAACTGATTTTTGCAGCTGTGACAGAACCCAACCTGCTAGATCTGATCTGGCAAAGATGATGTGTGATCTAGAGAGAGACAAGGGAACTGTGGTCTCAAGGAGTGTCAGGTGTTATAGATCACAATATACATAAGGGTCCGACAGTAGTACTCAACCCAATCTTTCAGGGCACTAACCAAGGAGGATCAATCGTACCCTTAGCCGTACAACCCAACTACCCTATCGTACGCGCGAGTAATCTCCCCGAGTGCTGTTCTCGGTGTACTGTAGCAGCAAGACGGCCGACATTTTATCTATGGCGAGTTTTCAAGAGAGCCTAGGTGGCTTCTGATATACCGATAGGGTACTTGGAAGACAGTCCATGCGCGGTTCTGTCTAATGCGCTACTACTTGAAGGGGCAACCACAGGGGTTACAAGGGAGTCCAACAAGCATGACCACCTCTTGTATTTCCTGCATGCATGCCTCCCCAAATCTGCAGGTTTATGCGCTCAATGACAGATCCCGTGGTTTAAAGACGCTGGAACACGTCTCTAGCCAAAAAAAATTCTACTAAAAATGGAGATCCCACTAGCCCTGGAAAGTGCTCTGATACCACTTGCTATGCTCTTGACCTACGAGAAGATACCAAAATACCAAATATGCAAAGAAATATACCCAGAACACAGAATAATAAGAAATAACAACATGTATTTTATTATTCAGAAAGGAAAGCAATGTTCACTTGCCTCTTCAAGGGGGCAACCTCCAATAGAGCTGAGCTCAATTACAAAATAAGACATGACGCTCCTCAAGGGGAGTCTCTATCCTTTATATAAAATTCATACATGCAATAGCATGAGTCAGTACCATGGTTCTTATTAATATCATCTATCTAATACCATGGCCCATTTGCAACTAACTGTGGTCCCTTCTTTAAATGTGGGTCAACCACTTACAATTATTAATATGGGCTTTGTTGACTCTTTAAATAAATATAACTATGACCCGACCCCATTACATAAATAAGGGGGTTAGGGTTGGACCCTAACATCCCCACTGGAAACTCTTGCCACTTGCTGTTATGGCATGGAGCGATGCTGCTACCGCTAAAAACGAGGCTATGAATTTCCTCAGGTACTGTGCTGCCCCAATGAAACTCCTAACCTCAGTAAAATTAGTAGGAACCAGCCATTTCATGATGGCCTCCATGTTGGAAGGATCTGTCTTCAATTCCCCTCCACTAATTACATATCCCAAATACACCAAGGACTGTTGCGTAAACTCGCACTTCTTGAGATTATTTTTTGACTCAAACCAGGTGATATCTAGACTTCAAGTCCAGCTTGGTGAAATACCTTGCTTGCTGTAACTAATCTAGTAGATCGCCTATCCTAGGCAGGGGGTATCTGTTCTTGAGCGTGATTTTATTCAACACCCTGTAATCTATACACACCTGTCAAGTTCCATCATTCTTTGGCACAATGATAATGGGTGACCCACAAGGTGATGTACTCGGTCGAATGACATCATGTTCCCAAATCTACTGCAACCGTTTCTTCACCTCACTTTCTTCTATAACAAACTGCTTGTACAACCTAATATTTGGCAATGGGGAGTCTGGCAATAGCTGGTTCTTGTGCTGCACTTCTCTTTTAAGGGGTAACCCTTTAGGCTCTCGGAACACGTCCTTGTATGCCTGTAAAAACTCCTCCAATTGCTATTTTTGTTTCTTAGTACACCCCTTTAGGGATGCCTTACCTCTTATTAACTCCTCTACAGACTGACCTCCTCTTAAAAATAATAAAACATACTTCTTGCTGGAACTGATCAATTCCTTGGCCTGGTTGGCACTTACCAGTGAAATTTTTGACTTTCCTTTGTGCATGTTGATGATGAACGATTTTCCATCCTTGATAAGCTAGTACTGGTTAGCTCTCCTCATGAATATTGCATTACACATGTACATGTATGGACTCCCAAGAGCGACTCCATATACATCAAGGGGAACCACATCCAGATCTACTTCATCAATAAAATCAACAATGATAGCAAATATAATTTTGCATTGTTTTGTTACCTTCAAATCTGTATCCTTATGTACCCATCCCAATGGATATGGGTTTGGGTGATCATGAACTTCCAACCCCAACTTCTTGACCAGATTTGCTACAGTGAAATTTTCCTGCGATCCTGAGTCAAACAGAGCATCAATCTTTGTCTTCTTGACCTGTACCTTTACATGGAATAGTTTGGTCATTTCTTTCTCTTCCTGTTTCTGAAGGCTACTCAGATTCAACTCTTTCTGCACTGATGTACAGATGATCTTCATATCCACGTCTGATTTTATTTCAACTTGGTTGTTCAAATCAGTGGCCATGAGATTCTTCTTCTTATTATCTTTCTTCTTGTTCTTTGGGTTTAGCTTTGGATGCAACTTCCAACACTTCTCCTCTGTATGGCCATCAATGTTGCAGTGGTTGCAATGGTTGTTAGGATCTTTTCACTAGTGTGTTGTGGCTGCCGTCTTTTTATATTTCCCCCTTTTTGCTTCTTCTTCCCCTCCTTAGAAGCGTCTTTTTGTTACTTTTGGTTTGATCCACTTGATTGTAATTTTTTTAGGCCTATGTTCTCCAGGTACTATGCCTATACACAAGCCTCGTCCACTATTTTGGGCTTGAATGAAATCAATTCCTCAGGCAGAAGGCGGTGTAGACCCCCTAAATACTTGAGGAGTCCATTTGGGTTCTTTGGAGAGATACCCAACGTTACAACCATCTTTCTGAATTATGTGGTATACTCCTGCACACTTTGGACTGACTTTTGCTTGAAGTAATGCCACAAGATCCACTGGTCTTCCACATACCTAATGGGATAAAACTGTGACTTAATGAGGGTTTTGAAATCCTCCCACTTAGTCACTAAAGGTTCTCCCTCAAACCTCAGGGTTTTCGTGTGCCTCTCCCACCAAGTCAGTGCATGACCCTCCAATTTCAGCTGCGCGAATGAGATCTTCTGCCCTTCCTCGATCTGATGGACACTGAAATAAACTTCCAGTTTTTGCAACCAGTAGTTCAACTTCAGAGCGTCGATATCGCCATGCTATGGCTTGATATAAATTTTTTCTTCCACTTTAAGTATGGATTGGTTCATGACACTCGAACTAGGTTGATCTTTTTCAGGTTCTTTCTTCGGTTGGTTATCTGCATCTTCCCGTTTTTCCGATCCCCCTTCTGATTTGTCCTTTGCATTCGAACCCCCTTCTTCTCCAAATATCCCTAGCTTATTGATTAGGGCCACCATGAGGAGGTTTACATTGCGGTTTATATCCATGACTTGTTATTCGAGCCGTGAAAACCTCACCTCTGTAGGATCACGAGGTTCTTTTACAGATTCATCGCTTATGATTAGGGTTTTACAATTTTTGCCCTCGCTGATCTAGATCCTTGCAATCTCCACAAAATACCCAAAGAAACCTGCTCTGATACCAAATGATCCATAAACTTCCATGGATATTCCACTGGACAGTTCTTCACAACATATCTGATAATATTATATTAAAAATATGAGATTCCACATTATTACAGTGTTATTTAATTTCTAGATTTGTAAAATTAACTGTAATTAGTGCATGCATGTAAAAATAAATCAAGTGTAAAAGTAAATAACGACAAAATAAGTCCACACACACATCATACACAATATATGCTCTCTAGGAAACCCTTTCGGGAGAAAACCCTATTGGAAGGTGAAGCTGCTTCACTCTCTTTCTCTATTTGGAAATATGGATGCAGATACAAAGAAGTAATGTATATGGCCCATGGGCTACTACAGTGCACAAATCATCTCTATGTGCTCTATCTTCTATCTCTTCTAGCTATCTTTTCTCAAATGTGGAACAAAATCCTCTCGAAAGAATGGAATGGCTCTTCCTCCTAGTGGCCTGGTTATAACACAACCCGATAGCCTACTAGTGGTTAAGTTTGATGACATCAACTCTTAAATAAAGTTACAAAATAGACTCTTCTAGAGTATTTTACATCACAAATATGTGGCTAGCCCCTTTTCCATGAATAATGGGGGCTGATGCGACATCCTCCTGAACTATAGGTGTGAAAACAAGAAGGTCAACTTCTGAGTGGCATAAATTTTGCATACAGACTCCGATTGACACGATTTGCATGTTGTTGGAAAGCTTTCTATCTACCGCATATCGTGAAAAGGTGCGACGCTTATGTGGTAAATTTTTACCTACAAAAAACATCATTTGATGCCTCAAAATGCTCCTGGAAGGCTTCAGACCCCATTTTTCCAAACTGGGTCCCGCCAGTAAAAATGGTCTCGTGAGCCGATTCCTCCACCTTTTCCACTCTAAATGCATCAAGATGGATGAAAAACAATATAATGATCCAATTCAGATCACCTAGAGTACATAAGTGAAATAAAAGAGGGAATGTGGCATAACCCTGAAGATATTTGGGTCAGTACTTGGGCCAAGTTTGTTGGGTTGTGTTATATTCTTTCCACGACTAGCTCCCCTAGTTAACCGGGGGGTTAGAGGGGGCGGGCAGCCCCCTCTATGGGGTTTGGGACAGCACCACGGGGAATTTTTTTTTGGACCCTGTATTAGGTGGGCGGACCTACCTATGGTTTTGTGCATTGTTTTTGCACATGGTTTTGGGCGCGATGGTTTTCGGTCCATGGTATTGGATGATTTGGCATGTATATATATGTATTGTAACATTGAAAGGAACATAATGAAAAATCAAGCTGGTAGTCCCGGTTTTTGGATCGAAATTCTCTGTGTATATGTGTTTTATGTGTTATGCTCTTGCATTGTTTATTTTATGTGTTTTAGAATTCATATGCAGGTAATTCTAGTACAGGGTTAAAACCTACAAAGTTGATGGAGTCAACAACCAAGGACTAGTCCCTATCTCATGTCGTGTTGTATAGACTGCAACACCCTCCTAAATTTTCACGTGCGCTCAAATTTTGGAGCCTTCCTTGGTCTTTCCCTTTCTAGTTGCAAACACTTGAGCTCATTCCATGAGCTCTCTTAGAATCATTTCACCCCGTTTGCTTGTTCAGTCAACTGTCATCTTTTGGCATGTTTGATTGTTTTACCTTGCTTACGTATTCTATGGTGATTTTGAAGGTTGGTCTTTGTGTATTCGAGTTGTCCTAGATATGAAAACATCTATCGCATTCGTACATAAATTTTTAAGCACTATCGCACAAGTGTCATCACGATTGTCTTAAGTTCATCTCAAGTGTTGTACTTGTCACTTTTTGTTCTATGCCAATCTCACAAAGGGTAATGCTTTGTTTTGTTGTTCTGGTGGTCAATGTTGTCGTGTCGTCGAAGTATGCTAAGTGTGTGATCATAAGTTTAAGTTCCTCACAGGTTCACCTCTCTCCTGCACTTATCCGTTTCTCTAAAATTCTTCCGACCCAGAAACTCACCTTCACCAGACCCCAACTGAACTGCGCACTGCGCAGTCTCAACCCTTAGTGATGCAACCTTGTTTCTCGGAATAACGCAGTGCGTAGTCACTATCCCTAGGGCAGTTGAACTGCATAATTCCATAGCTGATCAACTTGCCTTCATCCCCATAATTGCGCAGTAACTTCTTCCAACTTGACCTGAACTGTGCATTTTTCAAGATCAGTCATCAAGCTTCTTCCCTGCCTGCTAGAACCCGACAACGCGCAAAATACAAAGCCTTCCTTGCCTCCCAGAACTGCGCAGAGGTGTCTCCTCAATATCCTCCCTTATTCGGGACTCACTGATTTGAAGAACTGCGCAGACCTGTCCTCCCAGGCCCCTTTGTTTCCCAGTCCTGCCTTGCCACTGAAAAATGAACAAAACTGCCTTCGAGGGTCCCATCCAGCATCAGTCAATGGCTATCTCAACTGCGCAATATTGCCTCCCGGTGGCCTCCGTGCAATTTTTCCCAACATTGAGGACTGTGCTCAGGAGTTCCTTAGTCAAGCCTGAGATGCACTCTACACAGTCTCAGTGACCAACCTCCCAGCCTGTCACCTGGAACTATGCATTGCGTAGTTACTGGGCCCTCTTTCCCAGCCTGTCACTTGTCCCAGGTCTAGTCCATGGATAACAATACTTCAAATTAGACTAGGAGGTTTAGGATTTGATGTCGTCCTGTCATGAGTGAATTACAGGAATAGGTACACTGTTGGATCATGGCAAGATGATGAAGAAGTAGAAGAAGGAGTGAACATTCTTGAAGACCCACATACAACTGGATGAACAAAGAGGCTTATCAAGAACAAGTGAAGGGAACACATGCATGAAACCACCACTCAAGTGTGAAGATCATTGAAGACCCTGCATCATCAAGCTATGCAGAGGAGAAGAGAAAGAACATCCAAGAACACATCTATCACTCAACAGTAACAATGACTTGGCATTTCCACCTTAGCAAGCAAGTCCATGTCAGCAATGTCATATCAAGTCATGTCATGAGTTGTCAAAGGCCACTTCACTATTATGAGCCATATGTATATTGTAAATAAAATGTAATGAAAGGTGGAAGTTCAATGGACACACATGAATATGAAGAGTCATGTCAGTTGAAAAATCATAGGAAGTTGAATAGTCATGAGGGTAGTCAAAGAGTCACAAGGCTCCATCATCACCCCTTGGTTATTGTATGAGAAAAGGACTTTTCACCTTGGCTCCTACCATAAATAATAGAGAGTTTCAGTCAGTTCTTTGAGGAGGAAGGAGTGGCTCCAATGTCCCACTATTGGGGCTAGTGATGTATGATGTACATATGTGTCTTGGAATTTTTTCTTACTACAAAAGCCTTCTTGGACCAACACTTTTCCATACATGACTTATAGATGTTTGTAAGACTATTATGTGAGCATTTATATTTCATGTTTGTTTCACATGTACTAATATAGTTGAACTATTTTTGTTGTTTTAATGCTTACCTTGTTGGGAATGTGCTGTTATGGTTTTCATTGTTGTCTCTTCCTTATGGAATACCCCACATGATACTAGACAAACCTTTCCCCACTTACTGGTTATAACAACAGTCACATCCTTTGCGGACTATTTTGCTGGATGGTAGACAAACTTTCCCATTCTTTGGTTTTAATGACTGCCACATCCATTGTGGAATTTTTTTTACTACAAAAGCCTTCTTGGACCAACACTTTTCCATACATGACTTATAGATGTTTGTAAGACTATTATGTGAGCATTTATATTTCATGTTTTTTCACATGTACTAATATAGTTGAACTATTTTTGTTGTTTTAATGCTTACCTTTTGGGAATGTGCTGTTATGGTTTTCATTGTTGTCTCTTCCTTATGGAATACCCCACATGATACTAGACAAACCTTTCCCCACTTACTGGTTATAACAACAGTCACATCCTTTGCGGACTATTTTGCTGGATGGTAGACAAACCTTTCCCCATTCTTTGGTTTTAATGACTGCCACATCCATTGTGGACTATTCCATTGGATGTCGGACAAACCTTCCTGGTTCATGTGTGTCTCTTCCTAGGTGGTACTATTACCTCTCACTTAGAGGCTCACTTTTCTACCCCTTTTGTAGTAAGAGAACCAATCACCTTTATTTTTGAAGGTACCATTGCAACACTCTCATGTGTTGAAAGTTAGAGCCGAGGAAAATCTCTAAGTATATGTAAACCAGGCCGTCATATCGGATGGGACTCCTACACCAAACAGTGTGAGGTCTGATTGGGACCTCGTATCGGGGAGATCCCCTAAATGTTGGCGAATCCATCACCATTAACACACCGTTAAGAAGAAAAATCACTTTGTGTACTATGAAAATATCTTGGTGTGGTGAAACCTTTTGTTGAAAATAAGAGTGGTATCTATGGAATTTATTAGAAAGAATTAAAAAAAAACATGACGAGCATTGTGGGGAGGTTAGGGTTAGTTCTTGGGCTACGTTGAGTTGGAAACAACCTGGGAACAATCCCTGCTCTACACATAACCATTATATTGAACAACCAAATTATTAAATAAATCCTTTTTTTAAGTGAAACCAATAATAACCACATATGTATAGACTAGTTATGGGAAAACAAATGGAAGTCAAAACTACATATATAATACTGATATTTGGAGTATAGACTTGGTGTTAATAGCCTTGAGTCTCTCTCTCTCTCTCTCTCTCTCTCTCTCCATATATATATATAATATATATGTATATATATAATATTGATATTTGGAGTATAGACTTGGTGTTAATAGCCTTGAGTCTCTCTCTCTCTCTCTCTCTCTCTCTCTCTCTATATATATATATATATATATGGGAGGATGAAATAATCAGGTTATCTATAAATCAAAGGAGAGTAGTACTATGTGGCAGTACAATAGAGAAATTTCAAATACCACTTCAACATCAAATCCCATATATGTATATACCCATATAATGACTGGTATCGAACCACAAATAAACTTTTAATAAGAAAATATATCTGGGTGCTCAGAAAACAAAAACAAGAACTTTGAATTATTACTTATGAAGTACTATACACATATCATTCATTTTTCTTGTACATATGTATGTATAAACAAGTTGTACATGGAAACTCATAACTATGAAGAATCGAACACACACCCAATTAGAATGAATAATACCATTATGTAGACAAGATTGAACAGGGCCAATGAGTATTACTAAAATAAACAAAGACCCTTTTCCTTAGGAAATGCTTGACTCACAGTTAACTATGCTAGAGTTCATTCATAGTTGGAAAAGAAGAATGGTAAACATTACAATAATTGTTTATGAAAAATTGGATACTACATATAACTTCCAACAAAAGTATGGGTTTCAGGCCTTACTAATTGAATATAAGAATATGAATACATACATACATACATTATATATATATATATATATATATATATATATATATATACTCCAAACCATGTAGCCCCAGTAAACTAAAAACATAAAATTAAGCCCTCGAAGGAAGAAAAGCTACGAAACCCTAGCCTTTGACACCTGTAGAAAATGAGGGTAATATCATTAGAGAGGAACTTGGTTAAGTTTTAAAAACCTAACGAACTGTTGAAGGCTGTGTGTGGGCCAAAATCACCCGAAGCAAGAAAGAAAAGGTAAAGTTAGGACAAACATATAATCGATTAAATTGAATATATTTGAACTCATAACAAGAGAGATCTTTACTTGAAGTTGTAGCTTCTTTCCTGGATGCAACGACATACCTATCACTATAAATTGTTAAGGTTTTCCTTGAAGATTAAAGATTAAAACCTAAAAAGAATGAAATAAATAGACAAGTGTAATCACTTGTTGTAGAAGTAAGTCCTTTTAACACCCCCTCCCCACATTTACCCACTTTTACAAGCCCTCCAAGCAAATGTGAAGTGGAGTGCCACTATGACATGACCCAAACTCCTAGGTATAGTTAAGGAAGTGAGGCCTACAAATGAGACTTACTGACCACAAATTAACATCCTGTAGGCCGACATGACACTTATGGGCCAAAGAACCACCCTAGGTGACCAAACCCTGATACGAGGCTCCTTTTCACTAACCTTGGCTCCAAACTGCATTATGACAAGGCCTGGGTGCAGTTGAAGGCCTCCAACTGCATGTACAACACTGCCTGAGTGCGGTTGTGGCCCAACTTGCCTAGTTCAAAGGGTGCAGTCCTGAAATCTGAGCCACAATTCCAAGTCAGCCTCAAGACCACTGCCCATAACTACCAGAGACTTCTTAGAATCATAAATGACATAATGACAAGGCTAAACATACAAACTTGAGTCAGAAACTTGACCTAGACAGACCAGAACATACTAGGAATTTTGTCAAACACATCTTAAACATGTAAACTACATTTCATGAATGCATATTTGAGTATAAATCTCCATTCTTTAGCTATGAATCACCGAGAAGGTCTACTTCCCTCTTAAGTAGTTGCAACCACACTTGTTAGTCCATGCATTCATCACCATTCATTAAATTATCAAAGCGAGCCATATCTAGAACATGTTATAGAACCATGCTTATAACCAACATATAACCAGAATAAGAACCATTGTAGAAAAACCATTAAAGCCACATAATAACAAGTACAGTTTCTCATAAATCACCATAGGAAAATAACTCTTATTAACATATGAAAAAGCCAACCAAGTTAGGGACTTCCATGTACAAGTTGACCATATATTAGGTTGAACCAAATATCTCTTTCAACCAATCATTCCCATGCCATATTACAAGAATGAATGTGGGATATCATGGGATAAACCAAGACATAAACAACAAAGGGAATCCAAAGGTTAAACCACTTGCACCCTCAAAGCACCATGATCTCACCAAAACCAGTCAAAAGATCACAAATCCAAAACAAGATTGGATACCTCACAATTTCTTCACAATCCCTTAAGGAATTTTCATATCTCCACCCACCTGTTGAGGGATTCCCAGAGAAAACTATCTCCAAATCTCAACCAGAAATGAATCCCATCACACCATGGCTATCTAGGAAATGGCAAGGCAAGGCTAAAACCACTATCAAACCAAACAAAAATCATGCCAATTGTATGCCAATGACAAAAAATGAACCAACTAAACAAATGCATCTACCATGCATTCACACTTCAACTCAGAAATCACACATGCAATATGTTACTTGCAAATCCTCCTATTGAAGCTGCTGATCCAACCTTCTCCTTGATCCCTTTGCTTTTCCTTGCTTGCTCTTGCTTGACCTTTTACTTCCTTTACTTGCTTGATTTCTCCTCCTGGTGCTCTTCTCTCTCTATCTGAAATTAATTCCAAATCCAAATTAACAAAAGGTTGTGAATTGATCCTCAGAACCTTTTTTATCATCCAGGCCTCTATTTTCTTCATTTTCCTTATTTTTCTTTCTAATTTCCCTCTCATGCAAATTGTGTTGACTCACCTTTCTTTTATCATATTTTCCTTTATTTCATGAATAAAATGCTAATCAATGCTTCTTTTCCTTGCCAATTACTTTGCCAATTTCATTAGCCATAAATAAATTGAAAGTGATGCCCACTATAATACTTTTCCCAACATTTAACTTGGAATACGTGTCCTGTGACCTTGGTCTTATTTTTCCTTTATTAACTTTTATTACATGAAATTTTAATCTGATGTTATTACAAACCCCTCCCCCTTAGGGGAACATTTTCCTCAGTGTTCAATGACATATATGACTAATAAAACTGTTGAGAACCAAAGCATACTTCCCATGGAGCTTTATAACTTAGCTCGATGTAGTATTTACAATAAACAACTACTGAAAACCATGGATAACATGACAAACATGCCAATCATACTGCTTTTTGGAGATTTATAACACAACTCATTGCGGTATCTACAACCATATACACATATACATATACATATACCAAAACACATTTTCTTGACCCAATAAATGATGAAGGATACATAGCTTGCATCTAATCCACCATCTCCCATGTAGCTTCATGGGACCATAGTGCTTCCACTACACTTTAACTTGCTTGATTTATATGTTCTAGAGCATGAGCTATTTCCGCTACAATATGCACTGAGGTTCTAGATGGAATTCTCCTTTGGGTTCCACCTGCAATATAGACTAGTCAATCACATGATCAATCTCCTTCACATATATTTGAAGCAATGAAACATGCAGACCATAATGGAATTTCACTGTTGGTGAGAATTCAACTTTGTAGGCCACTGGTCCAATCCTCTCAAGGATATCAAAAGGTCTGCAATACCGAGGTAACAACTTGGCACATGATCTAATCCTAAAGGAGCTCTTCTTGGGCTTGATGCTCAAGTACACATGCTCCCCAACCTAAAACCCCTTAATGGCTTATGTTGACTTGCATAACTCTTTTCCCTATCATGTTGTTCCTTTAGATTCTTCTTGATAACTTGCATTTCTTGTTCCATCTCTGCCAACATGTTCGGTCCAATCAACATCCTGCTCACTGGATCGCTCCAATTGATAGGAGTATTAAAACTCCACCCATAAAGCGCCTCAAATAGACTCATATTCAAGGATTCCTAGTACCCATTATTATATGCAAACTAAACTAGTGGAAGGTAATCTTCCCACTTTCGCTGCTGATGCATGACATACACCCTCAACATGTTGTCAAGAATCCTATTGGCCCTCTCTGTCTATCCATCTATCTGTAGATGATAAGTTGTATTGAAATCCAAATCTATCCCCAAACTTGCAAACAACTCCTTCCAAAACCTGGAAGTGAACTTCGTATCTTTATTAGATACAATATTCTTGGGAACACCATGAAATCTCACTATCTCCCTAATGAAGACCTAAGCTACCTCACTAGCTGAATTAGTAGACTTCACTGGAATGAAGTGAGCTACCTTGGTCAGCTTATCAACCACAACCATGATGGAATCATGATGTCTATATGTCTTCAGAAATCCTATGATGAAATCCATGGAAATGATCTCCGATTTCGATTCATGAATCAAAATAGGTTGCAAAAAACCACCTTTATGCTTATAATCTGCTTTTACCTGCTAACAATCCAAACATCTAACGACAAACTCAACCTCCTCTTTCTTCATGTTTGGCCAATGATAGAATTTCTTAACTACTGTCAATGTCTTCTGATATCCTGGGTGACCTGAATATGGATTGACATGAAATTCCCTCAAGATAATCTTCTTAAGCTCATTGTTATATGGTACATAAATCCTATCCCTAAATCTCACTAAGTCATCTATTGTGAGATGATAATCCACATCTTGTTCACCTGTACCCTGCTACTGTAAACTGTGCTTCAATTGTTGATATTTGTCATCATGCTTTCTTTCCTGCATGATCCATTCCTGCAAATCTGCCCCATATGAAATCATAGTTGATATGTTATTCACCTGCACTCTCTTGCTAAAATCATCTGCAACCTTTTCCTCCTCACCCTTAATGTACCTGATTTCAAACCCGAACTCGTTAAGAGTAGCCAACCATCTAGCTTGTCTAGCATTTAGATTAGGTTGATCAAACATGTACCTCAGTCCATTATGACCACTCATTAGAATAAACCGCCTGCCAAAAAGATAATGTATCCACATCTTCAAGGCATGAATGATATATACCAACTCAAGATCATGCATCATATACTTCTACTCATGCTCATTCAACTTCTATGACTCATAGCATACCACCTATCCTTCCCGCATCATGACTCCACCAACTCCTCTCTTGAAAGCATCTGTACAAACCATAAATTCTCTATCTAGATCTGCAATCTTCAATAATGGAGCATTTGTAAGAAACTGTTTCAACTACTCAAAAATGGCTGCATATTCCTCTTCCCATTCAAACTTGTTTCCTTTTCTATGCAATTATGTAATAGGATAGGAAATCCATGATAATTTCCCGATGAACCTCCTACAATAACCTGCTAATCCTATGAATGATCTGAGTTCATCCACATTCATAGGGGCTTCCCACTCCATGATAGCTATGATCTTTTTCGGGTCCACAACCATGCCTTCCTTGGAAAAAACATGCCCCAAGTAATGAGATTCTGTCTGAAATAAACTATACTTACTAAGCTTGGCATACAACTGATGCTCTCTCAACAATCTTAAAACTGATACTAGGTGATCTGCATGCTCTTCCTCATTCTTAGAATATATCAATATATCATCAATGAATACAATTAGAAACTTGTCATGATAAGGACACAAAACACTATTCATCAAACACATGAAAGTAGCTAGAACATTAGTCAAACCAAAAGGAACCACAACAAACTCATAATGCCCATACCTGGTCCGGAATGCGGTTTGTAAATTTCCTTTTCTTTGATGCGTACATGATGATGTCTTGATCTCAAGTAAATCTTCGAGAACACTACTTCTCCCTTTAGCTAATCAAACAAGTCATCAATCCACAATAATGGTTACCCATTCTTGATAGTTACCATGTTCAACTGTCTGTAATAAATGCACAATAGGAGAGTACCATCGTTCTTCCTCACAAAAAAACTCTTGCACCCCAAGGCGACACACTTGACCTAATGTATCCTTTATCAAGCATTTACTCATTTACTTAAGCTGCAACTTCAATTCCACTAATTTTGGGGTGCTCATATTGTATGATTCCTTTGATGTTGTTGTTGCTCCTAGTATCAACTCAATAGAAAAGTCCACTTCACTATGAGGTGGTAAATATAAAACCTCTGCTGTAAACACATCCTAAAACTGCTACAAAACTATATACCTATTCAAGATTTCATCATCCTCATCATCCTTTCCTTTGTCACTGGAAATATGAAATATAAATAATACACATCCTTTCCCACTAGCACTTTTCTTGCATAGTTGTAACCATTCTCACTGACGTAGGCTTCTTCTTACCCTACAAGATTCTCTTCTCTCCATCATCATCCAAGCACTCAACAACCTTCTTGTATCAATCTACCTTAGTCTTGTGAAGGTACAACCAATCCATACCTAAGAGCATACTATACGAACCCAAAGGAAGCACATTCAGATGTGCTGAGGTAGGCATACCATTCAACTCAAATTGATAAGCTTCGACCCAATGATGAAATCTCTTCTTAGTACTTGTAGCCAACTGCACCAACCAATATTTTGCATGCACTTCTTTACTCAAGTCACACTTATCCACCAGGTCAAGATTAACATAAATATAATTAGATATAGGATCAATCAAAATGGAAACAACTTGATCACAAATCTTACCATCCATCTCAATAATGGAAGCCTAGTGATCCACCTGATTGTTATCAATTGCTGCATAAATTTGACAAATGCTCTAGCCCACATCCTAACTGTTTGCGCCTCCTTAACACTATAGATATGAGGTTTTCCACCCTTATACAATGGACAATCCTTCTTGTGATGATCCTTGCCACATATCCAACACTGCAACGATTCTCTGCCACTATTCTTATTCTACTTCTCTCCAAGCTGAGATCCGTGTCCCTTCTCAACTACATTAAAATTCTTATACAAATCCACATTTTTTTCTCACCTGCATCCTAAGGTATTTCCCTCTTCAAATGTCATTTTCCTTTTAAGTATTGTCGTTGCCTTTCTAGTCATGCTTAGGCTTTGTCTTGTGCTTCAATTACTCATAAAAATACTTCAACTTCCTAATGAATTCCTCCAGCGACTAAGGCTCGTCATACTCAATCCGATCCTTGAATGCTAATGGCAGTGCACTCATCCTTAAGACAGAACACATCCCTCAATAGCTCTAGAAACTTAGTCATGTACTCTTCATCCATCATAGACCACATCTTTAACTCGTATAACTCCTTATCCTTTATGTCATAGTACCTCCTGACAAATACTTCTTTCAGAAAAGTCTCTTGAATTCATGCCAACTCAACTCCTCCGTCCTTATATCTATGACACACTTCACATCTTCCCACCAAATATCCACTTTTCCCTTAAGACTAAAAATAACTATTCTAGCCTTCAAATTCTCTATATATTCATGCAGCTCGAAGAAATTCTTCAGCCAAAGCAAACATGGCTCTGCATCTTCTGGTTTCTTTAGCTCTCCATCAAATGTAGGAGGCTTGGACTTCTTGAACTCATCTCGAAAGTATCCCCTCTCACTCCTCCTATAAGGATGATAACAATGATGACCATGATGTCTATTTGAACCTAACCTGGAATAAAACCCATAACCAGTACCTCTCTTGTCAGGTGTATACAAGGACCTACCATCTATGATTGTATAATCCCTGCCCGACCTGTGCCCTACATGAGACCTGCTACCGTATGCCCCATTAATCATGTCCTCCTGTCCATAACTGATCCGTGGCTATCCCTTTATTTGCAAGTCTGAAAAACTCTAAATGATCACTGCATTAACCTCTATTTGCTTTTCCTGTGCCCTTTCAAGTCTTTCCTGCGACTGAATGATTATGTCATTATCCACCTTTCAACTTCTAATTGTAGAAAATCTATGATAGGTTAACCCGATAATGCAATATAAATCAAAGCAGAATACTATAACCTACTTCTACTATCAATTTGTGGAAGCTTAAAGATCGAGCTAAACAATATAACCAAAAGAAGAAGAATCAATGGCACAACACACATGAAAATACTTTGGGGAAAGCCTCAGCTAAAAACCCCACACTATTGTATTATCATACATGGTGGAAATACATAGGAATTATACAAAGCCTTAGCTCTCACAGCTAGCCAACTCTCAGTACAATCCTCACAGATGCCCACAAGCAATCTTAGCTTCTCTCTAGCCTTCCTCTCTGCCCTCCAAGCTCCTATTTCCTTGCGCTGTTCCTTGTGGATGATTCTCCTTTACCAAGTGGAAAACCAATCCTTCAAAACTGCACAATCCTTAAGGATAAATTCTTGACTGCATGCATGAGTTCTCTCCATGAGAAAACACATGCAACTAATAGTACACTGTCCTTGAACATTAATCTCAACCGGGTCTTTCTCAGAATAGACATGCATGAGTTTCTGATGAGGGAATCTTTTGTTAACTGGAGTAGCACTAGTTGAGTGCATTAATGCATCAACTCACTGTTAACTCACTATTAGTTCCTCAAATAGTTTGGAACTAATTTAACTGGACTTAACTTAGTAAAATGAGTTAACTAATTACAACTCAAATATAACTCAATCTTATCTCCTTAATTTAAGGGATAACTCTTGCATGACTTCAAAAAGACTTCTAACTTGAATTTCTCCAACTAATTAATTTAAAATAAATAAATTAATTATTTCCAAGTAGCTGAAGACTAAATTCAATTTTAATTCACAATTTAATTCAAGGACAAATTAAATTGGAATATTCTTGTTGCCATATTTCAACACTCCCTCTCAGTAAGAAAGGGATTATCTTCCACCCCGATCCTGTCTCTATGGAACTCAAATTTACACTTTGACAATGCCTTTGTGAAAATGTCAACATCTTTCTCCTCTGTCGAAATATACTGCAGCAACATGATCCTCTCGACCTATGAAAAGCCACGTGCAACAAATCTTGCCTTATGCTTCTTCACACTACCATCAACAGCTTGCTTTACCTTGTAAAGCCAATGGGAACTCACAACTGACTTGTTCTTCGGTCTCAGAACTGTGTCCCAAACACTGTTACGAACTATGGAGTCATACTCCACCATAACATCAACCCAAAATGGCTGCTGCACTGCTTACTCAAAGGAAGATGGCTCGGTCTCAACACGTTCCCCAACAAGGGCTAGGTATCCAGTGTACCTCTCAGGTGACCTCATCTGTTTGCGCTGAGGATATGGTGCTCCCACATTCTCTCTCGTATCCTCCAACAATCTGTCAACTTCTCTTGTGCGCTTCCGTCCATCTCTGGAAGACTCTGCTTGAGTGGATGTCTCCACTCCTGGAACCTCTACATGTGGCTGCTCCGCATTAGTCTGAGGCTCCTCCTCCTTAGGAACCAACAATTCCTCCACAACTTGTAGTTGGAGCTCCCTCTCAAGGGAAACTTGCATGGCCTTTTGCTCATCAAACTTGAGATCTCTGTGAACCACTGTCCTCTGACTGGTAGGAAAGTACACCCAATAGTTGTGAGGTGTATCAGTGTACCCCACAAATATACCCAACTTTGTTGTCGGCTCAAGCTTCTTTCATGCATCCTTTGTCACATGGAAATATACCGATGAGCCAAAGATCCTGAAGTGACCCACATCTGGTCTTTTACCAGAGAAAGCTTCCTCTGGTGTCTTCATCCCAAGTATGTGATGCGGGCTTCTATCTGCAAATAGACCACTGTGTTGCATGCCTCAACCCACAAGTGAAGTGGCAGGCCTTGGTCATGCAAAATTTCCCGTGCTACCCCTACAATAGTTCTGTTCTTCCTCTCGGTAACCCCATTTTGCTGTGGGTTATGAGGTGCCATCAACTCTCGTTTAATTCATTTCATTGCACAGAAGTCCTTGAACTCTTGAGAGACATATTCTCCACCATTGTTGCTTCTCAAGGCCTTGATCTTCTTTCCTAACTCTTTCTTGACCAATGCTTTGAACTCACAAAACTTTGTGAAGGTTTGGTCCTTCTTCTACATGAAATAAATCCAACATTTACGAGAATAGTCATCAATGAAAATCACATAATACCTTTGCTTCGCTGTGGATGCCATTGAGAATGGTCCACACAAATCAGTGTGAACTCGCTCTAAGATAGCCTCTGCGCGACTGTCTCGATCATGAATGGAAGAATTGGTGTACTTTCCCAAGGTACAACCTTTGAATGTGTCAACTTGCTCAAGTTTACCTTTGGGAAGTCTTGTAGATATCTACTGCATTATCTTCAAAGCCCCATGATGCAAATGGCCCAACCACTTGTGCCACAACTCGCCAATGTCTTGGCTTTGCACCAATTCTGCTTTTGTACTCAATGCTGCACAATAATCTACCTCTAGTTTATAGAGATTCTTCACCCGAATCCCTATCCTCTTGGTCTGACCTGTGGCTATGTGTCTTAGGAACACCTTTCCTTTACTGAAGACAACATCGTAACCTTTGTCCTCCAACATTGTGATTGATACCAAGTTCTTCTTCAGTCCAGGTAGATACATCACATCTGTCAAGGTGAAAGGAGCTCCATGATCCCTTTGAAAAGCAACCGTGCCCACTCCTAAAACACTATACCTTCCGTCATCATCCATCTCTATGCGCATCTTGAGGTCTTTCTCCTCCAAGGCACTGAATACATTTTTATCACTGGTCATGTGGAATGAGGCTCCATTATCAAGATACCAGACACAACCCATCATCGATGACACCATGCATGCGATGAGGGTAAAGTCCATTTCGAACTAAGAGGCTAATGCCTCACATTCTAATCCTTCCGAGGATCCCTTCTTGGACTTCTTCAATGGGAAATTATTCACATAATGTCCCATCTTGTGACACTTAAAGCATCTTACTTTAGACATGTCACCCTTCTTCCCTCCATGAGAAGAATTCGATTTGAAATGGGAAGCCTTCCCCTTCCCTTTCCTTGCCTTACTTGCTAAGGCCATATATTCTTCATCATCATTCTTGGATGAAGAACCATCTCATGTGCTCCTCCTGATCTCCTCCTGCATAAGATCCGACCATAGTCGTTCCCAATCCGACAATTTCTCCCTTCCATTCACAGAGTCCTGGTAGATATTCCAACTCTTTGGAAGGCCAAGGAGAGCGAGGTTCACCATATCATCATTGGTAGTAGTTATTCCCACATTGCCAAGCTCATCTCTAGAGGTGGTGAGCTTGTTTAGATATGTGGAAATAGTATCACCCTTCTCCATCTTGATTCTTTGAAGCTTATCCTTGAGCGTTGATTTCCTCTGGTTACTACTGTTTTGGTAGAGGTCCTCCAATGTCCTCCACATTGAAAATGGAGTATCCTTCCCATGGAGACTCAAGACAATATGGTCTCTAACTCCCTCAAGGATGATCCATCTCGCCTTCGCCGCACACTTCTTCCACTTAGCCAACTCTTGTGCATTAGTTGAAGCTGGCTTTGGGATTTCTTGATCAATGAATTCCTTCAAGCCATTGTCTTCTAATACAACCTCCATTCTATCTTTCCATGCTATGTAATTTGAGCTACATTCCAAGGCATATTCCAGTCTCAAGCCATAGAATGCCATTGGCCAACCTTGAAGTATGATATGAATTCGATTTGCACCTACAACCCTGAACTTCAAACTTCGAATTCTCTTCTTAGGATACTGTTCACAACTCTGATACCATGTCGAAAATCTGTGATACGTTAACCCGATAATGCAATATAAATCAAAGAAGAATACTATAACCTACTTCTACTATCAATTTATGGAAGCTTAAAGATCGAGATGAACAATATAACTAGAAGAAGAAGAATCAATGGCACAATACACATGAAAATACTTTGGGGAAAGCCTCAGATAAAAGACCCACACTATTGTATTATCCTACATGGTGGAAATACATAGGAATTATACAAAGCCTTAGCTCTCACACCTAGCCAGCTCTTAGTACAATCCTCACAAATGCTCACAGGAAATCTTGGCTTCTCTCCAGCCTTCCTCTCTGCCCTCCAAGCTCCTATTTCCTTGTGCTGTTCCTTGTGGATGATTCTCCTTTACCAAGTGGAAAACCGATCCTTCAAAACCGCACAATCCTCAAGGATAAATCCTTTACTACATGCATGAGTTTTCTCCATGAGAAAATACATGCAAGTGATAGTACACTATCCTTGAACATTAATCTCAAATGGGTCTTTCTTAGAATAGACATGCATGAGTTTCTGATGAGGGAATCTTCTGTTAACTAGAGTAGCACTAGTTGAGTGCATTAATACATCAACTGACTGTTAACTCACTATTAGTTCCTCAAATAGTTTGGAACTAATTTAACTGGACTTAACTCAGTAAACTGAGTTCACTAATTACAACTCAAATATAACTCAATTTTATCTCCTTAATTTAAGGGATAACTCTTGCATGACTTCAGAAAGACTTCTAACTTGAATTTCTCCAACTAATTAATTTAAAATAAATAAATTATTTATTTCCAAGTAGTTGTTAAGACTAAATTCGATTTTAATTCACAATTTAATTCAAGGAAAAATTAAATTGGAATATTCTTGTTGCCATATTTCAACACTGATGTCTTCCTTTAGACTTCTCAAGGTATCTGCTATGTCCAGAGAGTACTCAGCTCTTGGATGCTCATATGATCTATAAGGAGAGTCTCGTGAACTATAATCCACCATTCTGCTAGTCATCTCTAATCCTCTTCTTCCTGCAAACATACCATGTCAAATAAACCAAATATGAACATAATAAAATCTACGTTTTTGAAGTTTAGGGGAGGCTATCTTGTCTACACAATCAATGCATATTAGCACAATATATATATATATATATATATATATATATATATATATATATATATATATATATATCAACATGTCGACATCATGCATGATAGCACTAACTACATACAATGACCTCATGCACGACAACCATAACCATGACAATTCATGCATAAAATCATGCATCTAACACATCCGGTCATGATCTAGTCTAAGTATTTGGAGCATGCTCTGATACCAATCTGTAACACCCCCTCCTGACATTTACCTGCTTTTACAAGCCCTTCGGGAAAATGTAAAGTGAAGTGCCACTATGACATGACCAGACCTCCTAGCTCTAGTTAAGGAAGTGGAGCTTGCAACTGAGACTTAGTGACCACAAATTAACATCCTATAGGGCCTATAGGACACTCAGGGGCTGGAGAACCACTCGATGTGACCAAAACCTGAGAGGAGGCTCCTTTTCACTGACCTAAACTCCCAACTGCATGCATGACAAGGCCTGGGTGTGGTTTAAGGCCTCCAACTGCATGCACACCACTACCTGAGTGCACATATGACCCAACTTTCCTAGTTCAAAGGGTGCGTCTTGAGATTTGAGCCACAATCCCAGGTCAGCCTCCAGACCATTGCCCAGAACTGCATGAGACTTCTCAAAATCATAAGTGACATAATTACAAGGTTAAAAATACAAACTTGAGTCAGAAAATTGATGTAGACAGACCATAACATAATAAGCATTTCGTCAAAGACATGGTAAACATGTAAGATAAAGGTCATGAATGCATATATGATTATAAAAATTCGTTCTTTAGCTGTGAATCACTGAGAAAGTCTAATTCCCTCTCAAGTAGCTGCAACCACACTTGTTAGTCCATGCATTCATCAACCATTCATTAATTTATCAAAGCATAACAAGAGCCATGTGTAGAACATGTTATAGAACCATGCTTATAACCAGCATATAACCAAAATAAGAGCCATGATAGAACAACCATTAAAGCCACATAATAACAAGTGCAAGTGCTCATAAACCACCATAGGAAAATAACTCTTATTAACGTATGCAAAATCCAACCAAGTCAGGACTTCAACCTATCACCCAACCATAGATTGCGTTGAACCAAATCTTTCTTTCAGCCAATCACCCCTATGCCATATTCCAAGCATGAATGTGGGATCTCATGGGATAAAACAAGACATAAAAAACCGAGGGAATCCAAGGTTAAACCAACTCCACCCTCAAACTGCTGTTATCTCACCAAAACCGATCAAGAGATCAGAGAACCAAAACAAGCTTGGATGCCTTAGAACTCCTTCACCATCCCTTGAGGAATTTTCCTGTCTCCACCCACCTGTTGAGGGTTTCCAGGAGAAAAACATATCCACTTCAAATCCTTAGGAATTTTCCTAAGACCACCACACCTGGATCCAAAATCTTTTGGTAGTCCAAAGATTAACCAGAAATGAATCCCATCACACCATGGTTAACTAGGAAATGGAAAGGCAAGGTTGAAACCACTATCAAACTCAACAAAACCCATGCCAACAACAAAAAATGAACCAAATAAACAAATTCATGTACCATGCATTCACACATCAACTAGGAAATCACACATGCAACTTGTTACCTCCAAAATCCTCCTACTGAAGCTGCTGATCAACCTTCACCTTGCTCCCTTTTCTTTTCCTTACTTTATCTTGCTTGTCATTTTCCTTCCTTTACTAGCTTACTTTCTCCTCATGGTGCTCTTTTCTCTCTCTATGAAACTAATTCCAAAGCCAAATTGACAAAAGGTTGTGAACTAATCCTCACAAGCCTTTTTATCATTGAGGCCTCTATTTTCTTCATTTTCCTTATTTTTCCTTCTAATTTCCCTCTCATGAAAATATGTGTCTCTTCACCTTCATTTTCTCCTATTTTTCTTTATTTCATAAATAAAATGACAATTAATGTCTCTTTTCATTTGCCAATGCCTTTTCCAATTTCCTTATCCATAAATAAAGCAAAAGTGATGCGTAGTATAAGGTTTTTCCCAACATTCAACTTGGAATACATATCCCATGACCTTGGTCTTATTTTGCCTTTATTAACTTTTATTACATGGAATTTTAACCTGAGGCTGTCACAATCCTTAAGATGGGTCTGATAGAATCAATCTCTGAAATCTTCAGGTGCAGTTTTGGAAAAATAGGCATGGAAACAACTAACTTAAGAATCATGACATTGAGATCAAAATCTTGATAAAATAGGGAAGTCCATAAGTAATTTGTTCAAGGAAAAAGAAAAAGGAATGTTGAAAGAAAAATCACCACAAAAATAATTATTTATGAATTACCTGTCGATACAAGTGAACAATGTCAGAAAGAACGGTCCAGAAACTAGATGAAGTTGCATTACCACCCAAGTTATAGAGCCATACTCAACAATAAGCAAGGAGAAAATGAGTTGTCGCTAGCATAGGAGTGAGAGGGTGGTTACCATGTAATCACCTCCTTCTCGTTAGACCTTCAATGAGAACACTAACCATCAAGGACTGCATATCTAATCACACTCTTTCCAATATTGTCACATTGCCAAATTGCATATGATCAAACAACTTTGTGAGAGTTCAATTAATTTTTCAATCAAAAGGGTTATGACATGCTTTACGTACCATAACATGTATTTTATACTACATATGAAATATATGTGGCGATAAACCAAAACGATATTAATAATTTGGGTCTCATACTCATGTTGATAGGGCAACCATCTGTATGCAGAGATTGAGCATATATATATATATGTGCAGTTATAACCTTGATAGTAAGTATGACCAATATATCAAAGTTTAATTATGTTTCCTTCGAACAAATGCAAATGGTAAATGTTAATTAGGGCAAATAATTATATTGTTGTGAGGTGTGTATATATATATAGCCTTAGCAAGCAAATGTAATATTTTTTGTTTTGTTTTGTTTGTTTTGAGTGTTAATGGATGTTACAAGTGGTATTAGAGCTTAAGGTTTCATCACTATGGCCTATTTAAGGGAAAAAAAAGTGAAGAATCTGGTCAGGAGTACATTGGAGTAATTTCATTAAGTGAGTTAAGTTATCAAAATACTAATTGACTTATCCCTAAGGCCACCCTTATTTAGAAATGATTGATATATTGGGCACATATATCTCGTCATTGTTGTATAATGAGATAATTCCATGACTTGGAATGATGAGGAAGCATATGCACAAATGAATTAGAAGATGTGTACAAGAGTAACTAGTAAAGTGACAATTCCTATACTATAGATATTTTTGAAAAGGAAGGTGTGGGTGTTGCACGTGAAATCACCTTGAAAAGTTTGGATTATCTATATGATGATTTCTTGATTATAATTGCAAGACCCTTTTGTTAATTTGTACAAAATATTACTCCAATACATAATTTATGAGATTGATATTCATAAGGATTTGTCGAGAAATGAGAAAGCCTGTAAGAAAAAGTGATTAAAGGTACTACTGACATCAAAGTAAGTAACATTTAACTGTAACACCACATATTTTGGGAAAGTAATTACTTAATGGTATAAACTACTTCCTTTCACCTACATTGGGTGTTAACCGAGAATCTTGCTGGGAGGGTGAATTAAATGAAAGAAATAGACTTTCAAATCCTAATGGAAGGGTAACATTACTCGTGCATGGGAAGCAAGATGAAAATAGGTAGATACTATTGTAATATTGTCAAATATTTAAAATAATAAGTGCATTTTATATTTACAAAAAAATATATACACTTAATACATTGTATATAGAAATTAGATAGAGAATAAAAGGGATCTAAAACCTTGTAAAATGTAATGACATAATGAAAATTACAGGTGTACCGGTATAGCTGAGAAAGTAGTATGTGCATATTTAATGATACCTTCGTAAAATCTGAATGGAGAAAATAGAACACTTGTGTTTATATATAAAGAACAAATAAGTAAAATATGAGTCATTAGGGTTATCTTAGGTAATTGGTTAGAAAGGTTAGAATCCTTTTCACCAAATTAAGCATTGATAAATGACATGGTAGAAATCAGTAATGATGATAACAAAAGATACAAACTTTTATGTTAACAATATAACTTAGGTATAAATAAGTTCAATACAGTACTAACTGACTGGCATGAGTAAGCTTGAATTAATGAACTTGTTCACTCGGGAGTCTCTGGCACACACCTTCAGTATGGAGGATTGTATTTAAATACCATTTGATAATGCTCTATATTTATAAGGGTTCTAGTGTACCATGAGATATTATGGCATCTTATAGCTATCATATTTTTGAGAAGCAATCCTTTTGACTACTTAGAGTAAAAGAAATCATAAAAACTAATTTTTCGATAATTGAAACTTTAGTTAGGTGACTAAAAGAAAGGGAAATTTCTCCCAAACAAGTTACACAAGAATGAGTCAAGAAATTAGGTACAAAACATTATTCATAAATTATCTTTAAACAATAAAAAAAAAAAGATTACAAAAACAAGGATGTATCAAGCAATTGAAGACTGTAGTAGAATCGTTCAATAAAACTTCTGCTTAAGAGCCAACGAGATGGAAATAAGTTGTGATAAAAATGATTAGTATTAGAAATAATAAAGTAAGTAATATAATTGAGACTTTTAAGTTGGAAGTAACATGATAATAGTGTCTGGTTTATTCTTTGACACCAAAAATTATGGAAGCACATCGGAGCAGTGCTGCTGATATCCAGAAAGATATCAACTTTACATTGAATTCAATAAATATAAAGTAAGTAATATTAGATTCAATTTCAAGAATATGAAAATTTACTAAAGAAGGAGTGCGAAGGCCCCTAAAATATAGAAAATGAATCCAGATAAATTCCTATACATTGTGGACATAGAGGGCTCAAGATTTTTTTTGAGTTGCAAACTCGTCATGCTGAATCATAAAATGATTCGCTAAATATTTTATTTTATAACCGCCTCACAATTAGGGGGGTTAAGTATGATCGAAAAAAATGACAAGATAATTTTTGATTGATTGAAATGACTGATCCAATATTTGAAGATTTGAAATGAGGTAATACAATAAGATGAACAAGAATGGATGCACACTAAAATTCATGGGCAATTTAGTAGGACTGCAGAAAATTATATATATACACATATATAATAAAACCAAGTGATACAATTTCAAATTATGATTTGGAAACTCAACAAAATCCTTGTTGGTTCGATGATTTTTCTTTAAAAATCTTGGCCAATATCATAAACTGAAAAAGAAAACATAAGAGAGTATATATATATATATATATATATATATATATATATATATATATATATATATATATATATATATATATATCTGTGTGTGTGTGTGTGTGTGTTAGGTACACAGGACAACAAACATTTATATTACATACTTCTAAGAGTCTGTTGTTTTAATATGTCTTGAAGAATGGATAGTGGGTACAAATAGAATGTGATAAAAAATGGGCGAGTAGCCGAGTAAGGTAACCAAAGAAAGTGTGGCACACAATTTTATGGAAATTAAATTTGTGGTAAAGGGAATGCTGGTAGCATATCAATAGAAGAATTACCTATGCTTGTCGTGGCAACGTGTCACCAAATGAGTACGTTAAGGAACTTTGATATGACTTTTATAGACATAAATGAAGTTTCAGAAAGAACATATGTTTACAATATCACTATATCAAGATAACCACACTAACAAGATGTGATGAGGCAACTAACATGCATAAAAATGTAAAGGAAAAAGAACCCCATAGCTAATGCACCTAAAAAAAGAAGTGGTATATGTAATCCCCAGACACCTTAGTCAATAATTTGTAGAATAGAGAGGGATGCAACCCTAAGAAGATAATAATGAGAAACTCATTGGTGAGGCACGTTGGAAAGTATGGTTGCAAGACTTGGTGACATAATTTTATTCATTATTTTGTGAATTAAGCATGTCGTACTCATTCTAGTTGTGCTCTTGGATTGTCATAGTGGTTTCTTTCAATATTACCTTATGCTTTTGTCCTGGATGACCTACTACGAAATATTAGTAGGAGAAGAATAAAATAAGGAAACCAATTGAACTAAAAAACCTTGATCAATATTTTTGCACGAAACAACCGACACACAATTAATGTCGATAAGTGTGGGTCCATTTGAGCAATGAACAATGATAATAGTAACTATCCTTGAACCTTGGTAATGTTGAGCTGCGACATATTTTATATTTTGGAATTTAATGCAGCCTAAAGGATAGATCATTGGTGGTGAGCCATCATGGGGTAAGGCAAGGAAATATTCTTAGAAAAAAGGAGAAGGCGATACTGATGATCTGGAATTTATCCAGGAAAAAGAATTAAAGGTATTACAGACTCATGTGCATGGATGTGCCTATGTTACTTTATGCAACGGATCAATAAGATTGCGAAATACATAGACATTGAAGCAGTTTGAGAAAACATAATAGGTAAACATGTAAACACAACAAGTTTAATAAGGAGTTCACCTAATGCTCCTGGGCTACTTCTCTTGGTCCAGCCTTCAGTGGTGGCCTCCATATTATGTTTTCAAAGCAGAGTTTTACAAAAGTGAGCTCAATTTAGTCTCACTCAACAGACATAAATCAATAGGACTGGACTTGGATCCCCCAAGTCTCTGGTGTACATAGACTCTCCTTACTGAAACTCGACCTCTATTGGTCACAATAGTATGAGCCCAATCTGAGACTCATACATGGAAGGTCTATGCCGAGGAGTTCACTTGAACCTCTCAAGCCTTCTCGAGAGTATACAAACTCTCTGACTCTCTCTGGCTCTGTCTCGATGCTGCCTTTTCTCTGCAGGTCAACTCGACTTACTTTCTCTGTTCTATGCTCTTAGCTTTCTTACTCACTTTTCTCACTGCCTGTTGTCTGCTTTGTTTATGTCAGTTTGTGGCTTTAAAGCCATTCTGCTTTCTGACTGTTTGTTTCTGCTTCCCGGCACTCTGGTTCTCCTGCCTCTGTCCATTTGAATTCCTCTGTTCGGTGTCATCATCACTGTGTAATGCCTTACAGGGAGGTGGCCACCTGTTTCATAACGAACTAAGTGTCAGTTTTCTTGGAATTGTTTGAATGGTCGTTATTTCCATTGAACTCCCAGAATGCCTACGAACATGATTCCTCTTCCAACTCATCGTCCATGCTGGACTTCAAACCTTTATACAACTTGGCCTATTTACCCCATTGAATCCAGTCATCCATTGGATCGTATGTCCGCTGTCGATCTGGAGCCTCCAGATCCTACAGTCTCTGTCCATATCGGGCGGGTAAGTTGCATGATGTTTACTCGTCTGATGTGAGTGGTTTTATCTCTCTTTCGCTGGATGCATGGTACCCAGTGTGTGGCATTGGGTGGAACTCGGTTGAAATCGCTTACCGCTTGAAGCCCTTCCTATATCCTGCCGATTTTCATGTGGGACCCGCCTCTGACGGAATCGACGAATTCCGTATGGTTTTTGACTTTTCGGGTCTGGGTCGCTCGAGGCTTTTTCTTCTCTGAGGGGTTTGCCTGGTGATATGTGATTAGCGACTTGTCACTAATCACATATTAGAAACCTCCCCCGTTTCTCAAAAAGGCTTCCTGTTTGGCTGTTTCGTGGCAGTGTGTGTTACCATGGGCCAACGGTCGGCGCGCTTGACCGAGGGCCCTCATTGCTTGGCGCTACTCACAAATTACAACTATTCGAGGATATTTCTGATAAGCTCGAACTTTGTAAGTCTTTAAAACTTTGGCATGAATTTTACAGAGTTATGAAAACTTAGAGAGTTCTTTAGGCTCCAATTCAGAGCACGGCCTTCCCACTGAAAAAAATATTTTGGACCACCAAAATTTGGTTTTTAAGCATCAATCAAGTGAGGGCACAAATTCCTCGCTTGCCCAATTTCTATCCATTTCGCACTACTTGGTTTTGAACCTTTGAGTCCAATCCTCAGGTACTCAACATTCCCCCTGCACGTAGTCCTCACCTTCCTTTCTAGAATTGTATCTTCCTAAAACTCATTGAGATATTCAGGTAACATATCATCAATAGAAGGTAATTGACTCTGCCCTTCGGGATCTTCAATCAATGAAGGTTCAAATAGTCTCAAGCTGTTTGCATTAACAACTGAGTAGATGTGCATGTAAGCTGGTAAATCAAGGCGAAAAGCATTCTCACCAATTTTCTCAAGTATCTTGAAAGGTCCATACCTTATTGGCTTCAACTTCTTACCTTCACCTTGCATTCTATCTTTGCTGATATATAGCTAGACTTGATCACCAACTTGGAAACTATGCTTAGTATGATGCTTATCATGCCTTGCCTTGTACTTGGCTTGGCTCTTTTCCATCTATTCCTGTACTGCTTGGTGAATCTCTTGGATTTGTTCGATGAACTTGGTTGCCTTGTCCACATCACTGTGTCCATCAACTGCTATGTCTTTACCAAAGACAAAATCCAAGGGATACCTTGGTGTGAAACCAAAACAGGTCTCAAAAGGAGATCTATGTGTAGAAGAATGTTTAGCTCGGTTGTAAGCATGCTACACATAACATAAATGTTCATCCCAAAGCTTGGGATGCTTGCTATAATAGCCTCTGAGCAACTGGATCACTATCCTGTTGACCACTTCTATTTGGCCATCTGTTTGCGGATGAAAAGCCGTGCTCTTCTTCAGTTTGGTGTCCATCAATTCCCACAAACTTGACCAAAATTTCCCAACAAATCGGGTATCTCAATCAGATATAATGGAAGCGGGTAATACAAAATGAACCCATACATGCTGAAAGAACAACTTTGTAGTTTGTTCAACTGTAATCTGTTTGTTACAAGGTATTAAAATACACATTTTGCTGAACCTATCCACAACAACATATAAATAGTCATGACCTTTTCTAGATTTAGGCAGTCCCCCAACGAAGTCCATAGAAAAACTTTCCCAAGTATGAGAAGGAACTGGTAGTGGAGTGTACAAGCCTAGTTTTCTATTGTTGGCTTTGCTTTTATCACACATGGTACACCCTCTTATATATCTAGAAATTGTCTCATTCATTTTTGGCCAATAACAAAATCTTTGCAGCTGTGTAATTGTTTTACTTATACCAAAGTGACTTGATATTAGAGAAGTGCGTGCTTCTCGAATTATCTTTACTCTTTCTATTTGAGGAATGCATAAATTTCCCAAATGATACAATAGTTGGTCCTTAACATGATAATCCAATTCTTCTATTCGTTTTCCATGGCTTAAAGTTGCATATACATCTTTAAAATCTATATCTTGAGCATACTATTCAATGTAGCTTTCATGCAATACTGAATTATGCTTAAGTATAGTAGATGCATTTATGATTGGTCTGGACAACATATCTGCAACTTTATTGTGTATGCCCTTTTTATATCTGATGACTAGATGAAACTGTTGTAGAAAACCCATCCACCTATAGTGTCTTGATTGCTACAACTTAGTTTGGAGTGAAAATATTGAAGTGGTTGATGATCAGTATGTATAATTGTCTCTTTTCCCATTAAATAATGTCTCCACTTTTTCACACTCTGTACTAATGCATACAATTCTTTATCATATGTGGGATAATTAACTACTGCAGAATTAAATGTCTCAGAATGATAACGTATGGGTTTACCATGCTACATCAACACTGCTCCCATGGCATAGCCACTGGCATCCATTTCAATCTCAAATGGTCTTTGAAGATAGGGTAGTGCTAGTACTGGTGCTGTACTAATCTTTTCTTTTAAGGTGTCGAAGGCTTTCTGCTGTTTTCCTCCCCATTGAAACACCTTGTTCAATCCTGTTAAAGCATGTAAGGTAGCTGCAATCAAGGAAAGGTTAGAAATAAACTTTCTCCAATACTGTGCTGCTCCTAAGAAGCTTCTAACTTCTGTAGTAGATTTGGGTTTAGGCCAGTTTACAATGACTGCAACCTTAGAGGGATCTATCTTCAATTCACCACCCCCTACAATATGACCCAAATAATTCAAAGATGTTTTTCCAAATTCACATTTTGAGAGCTTAACATAAAGATTCTCTTTTTTCAAAACATCTAGAGTCTGCTTGACATGATTTAAATGTTCTTTCCATGTTTTACTAAATATACGAATTTCATCCAAATATACAATGACAAAATCATCAATAAAAGGTCTGAGTACATCATTCATTATTCTCATGAAAGTAGCAGGAGCATTAGTTAAGCCAAAAGGCATAACCAACCACTCATACAATCCCTGCTTTGTTTTGAAAGCAGTCTTCCATGCATCTTGCTCTGCAACTCTGACCTGATGATAGCCACTATGCAAGTCCAACTTGGATAAATAAACAATTTCTTTCAACTGATCTAGTAGATCATCTATGCGAGGAAGGGGATAACGATTTTTGATTGTTATCTTATTCAGTGCTCGGTAATCAATGCACATTCTCCATGAGCCATCTTTCTTTCTCACCAAGACAATTGGATACCCACAAGGTGATGTGCTAGGTCTTATGAACCCTTTCTCGAGCATCTCCTGTACCTGCTTCTTGATTTCTGCATTCTCTAAAGCAGACAACCTGTACATTTCGATGGTAGGAAATGGAGCATCTTGCTGCAAATTAATATAATGTACTATTTCCTTTTTGGGTGGTAGACCTTTAGGTTCTTGAAATAGTATATCATATTCTGAAACAACTTTTTCTAAATCAGCTTGCTGTTTAGCATTACAACCCTCAAATACATTGGTTTTATCAGGTTTCTTTTCCTTTACAACCATCAGTAAAAATTGTTTGCATGAATTTACAATTCTTTTCATCTGCCCTGAGTTTATGAGAGTATAATTATTCTTGAGTTTATGAGTTCTTAAAATATATTTGATTCCATCTTTAACAAGTTGATACTTGTTCTCCTCAGCTCTATAGAAAATAGCTTTCCAATCATACAAGTAAGGACTTCCTAAAACAATTCCACATATATCCAAGGGAACAATATCTAACTCAACCTCATCTACAAACGCTGACCCAAAAGAAAACCTAAGTTTACTCTAGTCACTTGTAGCTGTGCTTTATCACATAACCAACCTAATGGATATGGCTTTTTGTGAGGTATGGTTAGTAATCCCAACTTCTTTACAATTGATTCAGAAATTAATTTTACTTGTGAGCCACTATCAAACAAAGTATCAATCTTTTGATGCTTGGAAACAACTCTAATATGAAAAAGCTCATGTCTTTTCCTCTCATTTTCTTCATTATCAGTAAATTGTGCAAAATTACTAGTAGATGCTTCAGAATTTTTACCTCTTATACTTGTGGCTGCAATTGTTGTTTCATCTCCTGAATCTGACCCCAAATCTTTTTGAATAGCTGCAACAGTCTTCTTCTTCTTGCCATCATACTTCTTGGGTTTCAACTCCGGATGCAAAATCCAACAGTGTTCATCATCATGCCCATCCTTCTTACAGTGAGTGCATGAAGATTTGGTCTTTTGTACAATATTTTTCTTCCTCTCTTTCCATTTCTATTTTCTTTTCTCCTTATTCTTGCTTGCAGTGGGTTTTGATGATCCCCCAACTTCTGGGTTCACATTCTTGCCTCTAGCCTCTAGATCTGTAGCTTGAGCAGATACCTCATCTATGCTAGTGGGATTAAACATGAGAATTGTGTGCCTTAAGTAGCTGTGTAGACCACCTATATACTTTAACAGAGTTTCAGGCGAGTCTAAAGAAATTCCTAGAATCAAAGCTCTTTTCCTAAATTCTTGAGTGTAACTTTGTACACTTTCCCTTTTAATTGTCAAAGAGTTTGCCAACTCATCATGGCTTGCTGTATATAAGCTAGTGGATAGAACTTCTTTTTAATTGCACAAACAAATTCACTCTAGACAGAAAGAATTTTACCATGCTTCTTCATGTTAGCTTGTGTCATGCCTTCCCACCATACCAAGGCAGTGCCTCCAAGGCGTAAGCTAGCCAGCTGAATCTTACTACTATCTGAATCAATTCTCTGCACTCTGCAATAAACATCAATCTGTCTAATCCAATTATCCAACTTCTCTGCATTCAACTCTCCATCATATATTGGTAAATCAAATTTAACATCTAATTTAATCAAAGATGTCTTCTTTTTGTTTTCAGGGCTACTAGGACGTGTGGGAAGTTTTTCTTCTTTCCGTTTGCCTTTAGAGTGGTCATGGAGAAGAGATTCTTCTGCTCCTTTATCTTGTTTGGAGTTTGATGCATCTTCCTCTCTACCTTTCTTAAATTCTCTATACATTTCCTCTACCATGGCTTTCATGGTCATGAAACTATCCATGAACTGAGGGTCTGATTCCAAGGGACTTTCTTTTGACATTTTCCCCTTAGGATAGACTTTTCCAATTTCAAGGTTAGTTTCAACCAACTCTTCTTCTCCTAGTTTAAGCTTTGATCTAGTTAGCATTCAACAACAAAATCCAACACAAGCTTGTGTAACCTTACTAACCTAATGCTCTGATACCACTTGATCTGGAATTTATCGAGGACAAAGAATTAAAGGTATTATAGACTCATGTGCATGGATGTGCCTATGTTACTTTATGCAACTGATCGATAAGATTGTGAAATACATAGACACTGAAGCAGTTTGAGAAAACATAACATGCAAACATGTAAACATAATAAGTTTAATAAGGAGTTCACCCAATTATCTTGGGCTACGTCTCCTGGTTGTTATAAACATTTTTGTGCCTTACAGCTCTAAGCATGAAATGTCCATAATCCAAGGGATCCAAATTCCCTAAAAGTGTTGTTCCTACCCCTAGAGGAACAAGGTCAACCAATTACAGCTTCTCCCAAAAGTTCTCCACCAGAAACTACTCAGAAAAAGTCAAATCAGGATCATTTCAGCTGCTCCACTAGCTACCTGCGTTGCATAGCACCCCAGTACACTAGCTAGGTGCGTTGCAACACACCTAAATGCACTACCAGGATGCGCTGAGCGAGAAATGCCAAATGGCAGTGTCATTCCGCGAGGTGGACAGACAATGGAAGCTTCCAGAATCTTCCTCAATGACACTTGCCTCACTGAGTTCGACCAAGGATGAGTAAGAGGCTCTCAGCCTCCAAGTGGAAGCAAGAACTGACAGAGAGAAGCCACAAGTCAAAACATAAGCTGACTCATCCTCTCTGCTTACATCTATATATGGATCCCTCATCCCAGAGATCCAGAGGCTGGAATTTTGTACTTTGCAGAGAATTGCCGTTGGTTTTGAGATTGAGATTAGTGCATTAGGTGATTTATGCTTTGTTGGAGGTGAAGAAGGGATTCATTTGCTGGGAGGTAGATGCTGGATCGGGACTCACTTGGTTGTATCTCCTCCCGAATCTTCTTGTTATATCAATAAAACTATTTGAGTTTCTCCTACATGCTTGTGTATCAATGATGTTTTTGTTATATTTGCATGTTTAGCTTAAATCTGATCCTAAGCTATTTATGAATGTAAATCTATGTCTTTGTGTAGTTTTCCTCTTCTGTGATCTTGCAGGAACTTGGTGAAGCTAGGCAAGTAAGGGAGCAGGTAGCTGGAAGCTGTCAAAGAGGAGAGCGATTGGATCAACAAACTAGCGCAAGACACAGGTTAGTTCATCCTTCCTCTTCGTTTACATTTCATAAAGAAGAATACGAAAGTAGTTTTCCTTGTTTGTTGCTAAGGCACTGTCACACCTTAGAGTGGGATAGGGGCGTTCTGAGTAGATACTTTTCCCAACAACAAAATGGCGACTCCACTGGGGATCGTGTCTAGTTAGTTTATTTGTGTTTCTCTTGTTGTTTGTTTCATAAACACCGAAGTAGCAATCGAACTGCATTTGCCATTATCAAATGCAAAGTAGCTGCTACTTCAATCCACTCACTAGATTTGTTTATGATTTGAACAACTGATCCACAAATGCTCTAATTACCCTTTGTGATAGCTCTTAGTCCTCCTTTAAATCATCCCTCTGATTGTACCTTACTGATTGCTTTTACTAGGCCAAAATCCATAGATTAAACTGCAAACCGTGACCCAGAACCCGGATAGAAGTCTCGTTTCTGCCCCAGTGCAGGTCTGTGAAGAGGTTCTGCATTTCAACGCAGGTCCCGAGAGGGCTACCTGCGCTGCAATTCAGTTTCTCTGTGCAACAGGTGCGTTGATCAACCTTTGCCCTGTGCAGCTGAGGTTCTTTGCTTCATTTTGTCCAGTTTTATCTCTGATTTTTGCAGCCTGTTATCAGTGTGTGTACCTATCTGAAAACCCATTTTCTCTGCCTTAATTCTGCCTCCTTTGTACAAAAAGACTGTAGATGTTCTTTGTGTGTTTGTTACATCATTTACAGTTTTCCATTGGAAAGTAAAATAGTCATACTGTCGTCCTTAGATTTAGATCTGTCGTAAGTGTCGATTTTGATCTTAGGAGAAAGTTTGCTTGCTGTTGACAGTTGATTATACTTTTTACTTTTACCTTTGGTTTGAATTTGTCTCTTTCTAGTGTCGAAACAAGTGTTTATTTCAAAATCATAAAGTGTCGTAATCTTCTCTACCTTTTTGATTTCGAAAAAGAAGCTTGTTTGTGTTTTTCATTTGAAAGCAAATTCAAATTTGTACATCAACTTTCTTTTTAGGCATCAATATTAAGAAAGTGAAAACAAATACATGCATATGTGCATTTGCATATTGATAGTTTGTATGGTTTGATTTAGAAAAAGTGCATTTACAGTGTGCTCTTTGCTCTTTGAGAAAAGATTGTGTCTTTCTTTTCCCCTTGTAGCTAGGATTTTCATTGTTGAAAAGAGATAAAAGCTTGCTTATCATCTTTAGATTGCATTTAGGAATTACATCTACATCTCGTGGTGATCCAAAAAGGCAAACTTCTAAGAAAGATCAACTAAAAATAAATTGAATGAATCTAACAACGCTTTGGAACTTAACGCACAACATAGAGGTCTAGGCTAGAGACATGTTCCGGCGTCGTAAAACCTGGTAACTGTTGTCCTCACTGTTGGTTGGGTGATTCCTCCACTGTGAGACGATAAGTGCCAGTACGGATTGTGCTCCCACGTACCGTCGAGTATATATTGGGAGAACCCTATAGGCTTAAAACCTTTTATCCATAGGAAGCCGTGTCGGCCGCCCTACTGATCGCAATGCACCGAACACAGCATTCGGGAAGATTGACTGTCGTACCGTAAAACGTATTCTGCAGTTTTGTGATTGGTTTGGCACACCCTCTACCTAGATCTCCAGAGCAGTCCCTTTCGTTCCTTTTCAGACTCCTTAACAGAAAAGGTCCATCTGAGCACTTGTCACTTCAGGCTCATTAAAAATCGAAGGAGACTAGAGTCATCTTTTGTTTTTTCTCGACTCTTAAAAACTGAAAAAACAAGTTGTGTCTAAAGCGTCTAAAATTCATTTAATTCGGAAACATACTTCCCCTTTTTGTATTTTAGTTGATCGAGTAATCCGCAATCGTGGAAGAAAGTCAATTGAAACCCCGTCGTTCGCAGAGGCTTACGAGTCAACCGTCTTTGTCTCCGGAATCGAAACCAGTACGGACAAAGCGAACTCGTTTAACCGGTTCCAAATCTCCTATTAAAGTTAGAACAAGTGTTCCAACAACATCCGAGATTCCGGTTACTCCAAACATTTCTGGAAACCCTGCCTCTATAGAAGAAGTTCAACAGCCACAGAGGGACAGTGATATTGATCCTAGTCTGAGAGTAAACACTTGTGTTACTGAACCAGTTCCATCTACAACCGGTTCAGAGAGTCTTTCTCTTCAAACATCTGTCACTGTCGATTCCACCCCTTCGTCGGCACCAGAAATATTTTACGGACCGGACGGTCTTCCCCTTCCACCTGGTTTGATTGCGATTGAAGAAATTGTAGAAGATCCTCAAACAAGTACTCCAACACACTTTGGAGTCGGGGTCACTCTATATCCTTCTTCATCAGAAGTTAGTCTACCACCAGTGGAAGTTCCTGTAAAATCGCTAGGTAATCTTTTGGATAGACTCCAAATGTCTAAACAACCGTCAACATCTAGGACTGTGTCGACTGACACAGTGACATCAGAACTCCCTACCGTCACTCCGACAATGTTTGCTAGCATACCATCTGTCCCAACTAGCTCTCAACCGCTAGAAGGAGCCCACTCAGGGGCTATTTCGACAGTCTGGTCCGTTCCTATTTGTTCAACCGGAATAATATCCGGTAACTCTTATGTTGAGTCTCAACAAATTGATCCATTTGGAGGTCAATTTGGGCAATCCGGTCCCCAAGGACAGACAATACCCTTGAGTTCCGGATTACCACCGTATGGGGGGCAGTATGCCCTTTCATTACCACCTCCGGGAGGATATCCATACGGGAGTTCACAACAATATTCAGGTTACACTGGAATCACCTCAAGTGGTTGGGTACCTATGCTACCTCAACAACCAAGAGTTGTGTATTCAATGCAACAATGTGTACCTATGTCGAACATCCCGACTACACCAGCTATTGTGACGGTGTCACAAGTTCAAACGCTGCCTGTTGTATGCCAACCTCAGATTTCTCAGGTTGTAATGCAACAGCCCCTTGACCCTGTGACTCAACCACAATCGCCAACTAGTGGGGCGACACAGGTCCAGACGGGTACAATTACCCCACACCTTGGTCCAACGGTTAGTATAGCGCAACAGCACATGGCTTCACAACCGTGGCTGGTGCAATACCAACAACCACAATTCCAACAAGTATACCAAGGTTCTGAGCAAAAGATCTTTGCGAACAATGGACAGCCGTACATTCAAAACGGTCAAAATCAACCATTTTACAATGGTCATGTCCACCAACCGTATCAGTCATACCAGCATCAACTGCATTATGCTGGTATGCAAAGGCCAACTGCTCAGGAGATTCCATCGTATCCTGGGTATGCTTCACCTAACCTGAATCAACAGTTACCATTCGTGGCAACTTTAGAGTTACCTGATTTACACCGGTTAACAAACGATCCAATTGCTTACGCCCCTTGGTGGCTAGCGATTCCGCATAAACTTCCATCAGATATTCCTAAGTTTAATGGAAATTCGGGTGAAGATCCATCGAATCACGTGATGACATTTCATCTATGGTGTTCATCAAACACCCTAAATGATGATTCGATAAGACTTCGCCTCTTCCAGAGGACATTAACGGGTCCAGCGGCAAAATGGTACATTGAATTGCCTAGAGCTTCGTTCGACAACTTCAGTACCTTAGCCACAACTTTTTTAACCCATTTTCAATTACCGATAAGGTATGAAACGGGAACAGAACTACTTACCAACTTCAAACAGACAATAACCACTCACATATCTGATCATATACATGAGTGGCGACGTCGTCGTAGGATGGTAAAAACGTACGTTCCCGATCAGCTATTAGCTGAATGGTTTATCAAGTCATTACTACCTTCCATTACGGAAGATGTGGCAAAGGGGGGAGTCGTAACGGAAGAGCAAGTTATAGCTCGTGCGCAATATCTGGACTTGATCTATACTCAGTCCGACACGCTCTACGACAAAATACCTGATGCCCCTAGACCGGAATTCTCAATTCCTCCTCCTCCTAAATCGAACAATGACTCTCACGCCGGCGATGGCGTGATTGGCAAAACAGACACGAAATCGACAAAGGCTACATCTAAGAAGGCCCGTAAGATTTCAGATCAAAATGCAAAAGACGAACTTCTTGCTTCAGAAGTAAATGCCGTATCGACAGATAAGGGAAAAGAAACCAAACAACCAGGAAGCAAGAAGAAAGGCAAAGGGAAGAAGAAGAAACAGGATGAATCATCACCTGAAAAATCTTCTTCAAACCCTCCTGGAAATAGGAAACAAAAATATCCATGCATGATATGCGATGAGGATCATCGGACTTTAGATTGTCCACACAGAGCTGAGCTCAAGAAATTCTTTGAGAGTTCGAAAACCTCAGCAGTGTTAACTGATCCGTTTCCAAATCCAGGAACAAATCTGGTTGAAAGTGGAAATGCTTCCCCATCTCAAGTGCTGATGTTGTCAATTTCAAAAAAGCAGAATGATGCTTTGATTTTGACAAGGAACAAAGATTATGGGAATCCGCAGCTGTCGAACAACAAGGATAAAGATCGACCAAGTAGTTCGACAACAACTTCGACAGAGGTTGTACCACCCACCATCCCTGAATTGACGATAAAACCGCCGAAGGGAGTAGTACACAAGTCGACATTTAATCCCCGCGCTAGAGCGGCGCAACATTATAACATAGTGGAAGATTTGGCCCATTCGCCATCCGCTATGTCGACTCTTGAAGTACTACAAAATTGCCCATCCCAAAGGCAGGCTTTATTATCGGCCATTGGTGGGATTGATCCAAAGGATTCCAATCTTGTATCCTTCGACCACAAAGGATACGATCCTCAGTTACCGGCTCAACTAGCTTTCCTTGTCCAAGTGAAAGCCCTCAACAAAACTGTTCATCGAACAATTATTGATGAGGGGGCATCTACATGTATTATGTCGATGAGTTGCTGGAAAACTTTAGGATCTCCAACCTTGTCGCGGTCTGCGACGACGTTAAAAGCATTCGACGGAAGGACATATACCCCATATGGTATCCTAAATAACTTGGAAGTTGAACTAGGAGGGAAAACGGTAGAAATAGATGTTGAAGTCATCGATGGGAATCTTGATTACAACATCCTACTAGGAAGACCATGGATATATGCCATGGTAGCTGTTGTGTCGACCTATTTCAGAAAGATTGCATTTCCCTTTCAAGGAGGGATTACAATCATCGATCAGCAAAACTTCCTCCCCAATAGTTCTCAAGTTACTGGAAGCGTTCCAATGATCCATGGAAGCAATCATTTGCTCCAAAATATCGGAGTAGGTCTCCTAAAAGACCCTGCCTTAATGGGTACTTTTGCCCTACCGCCTCTGAGTAATCTGGCGGAAGTGGCCACAGTGGAATATGAAAGCTTCTATATCTAATGGATTTGGATTCCGAGGATGGTTCTTTTACTGTGTCAACCTCATTAAAAAATGAAACAAATCCCCTTTCTCAAAGCTAAACCTTCATTCCAACCACCAAGTTGAATGCAATGAAGCTTGGGGGGCATGCACCTTGATTTGCGTTATTATGCTGGGGGCATGCAAACTTAATCTCACGAGCAGTGTTACTGTAGGGTTCAAGCTTGTTAAAAAATAAACCTCCCTCGAGCAGTTTTAGCACATAGTTCATGCTCGTTAAAAAATAAACATAAGACCGAGCAAGTGTTTCAATCCGCGTTTAAGCTCGTTAAAAAATGAACTATCCTCCGGTAAATGACCACCGTGAATGTAGCATTATCAGCCATTAAAGCCTTGGTCATGTTTGCACCGTCACCTCCACTTTTCCATTGGCCGATCATTCACCTCCATTTGATTGTTTACCCATTTTGAGGAACAGCTGCGAAGAGTGATTTCACTAGCCATCCTTGTGACACTGCCGTGATTGGAAAATTCCAACCCTTACATGGAATCAGCTGTTATCCATTTTATCACTCGTTCCTCAAAAGACGAGTCTTCTTTAAGCTCTTTTCATCTGACTCGTAAAACATGAAAAGATTGCCGAGTTTTGGCCTTCCAGCTCGTTAAAGCGACCGGAAGTGCTATCCCTCCTCTAGATTTTAATCTTTTTGGACTTGAGGGATTATTGCACAAAAAGATCGAGCGCTTGTGTTGTTTGGCTCGTTAAAACTATCGAAAATTCATCCCTTCTGTATTGTTTTATACTTTTTCGGACTTAAGATATTAGATGACGAAAAAGGAATTTTGGAGTTACCTTTACGTACCTTTTCAGACTCTCTAAAAATGAAAAGGACCGAGTTATCTTTGTCGTTAAACTCGTTAAAAACATTAATAGCGACAAACTTGTCTTTAGACGAGAACGAGTTTCACTATCGCTAGGCTCGTTAAAACATAGCGATGGGTTTGCCCGAAGGGCAAATTATAGAACAAGCATATGTTATCCTCCTCAAGCTTGACAAAAATAAAGAGGTACTGGTGAGCAATGACTGGGGAAAAATTGGGAAGAAACTCAAAGAATTTTTATTGGTAGCAAGTCGCTCTTGAACATGACACTTCCACTCCGTGCCTAAGTCGGGTTGGGTTGTTTCATTCACCGGTCACATCAACATGGTCTCGCCATACCATCCACATTTGGGGTAAATGCTACTGATCCATCACATAAGTGTCGCCGACATTTTCAAGAGAAGTCATCCAGAGAAGTCACCCGTGTCCCATCCACTACCATACATTATACTTCATTCTTTCATGACCGCCATCCTGAACCATATATCATCAGATCATTTTCACCTCCATCAAAATCATTTGCTCTGTTCCGTGTCATTGATGCGGGATTCATTAAGGCCCTCCTGTGACGGATCGCTTCTTGTCGACATCAGCTCATTATCCAAGAAGTTGATCTAGGAACACCCCATTCAGTACTTTGAAGCTTGCATGCCTCAATGGCAAGTTTCTCACTTCCGGCGACAGGTATACATCAATGACCTTCGACCGAAAGATTTTGCGTGGTGTTCGACGCCAAGTCCTTTATTCACACCACGTGAATTGTACTGCAGTACCTTGAGGGTCATCATCCTTATCGGTGATTCCTCTCGCGCTTGTTAACAGTTTACATCATCGACTGGTAATCAAGCGATGTCTTTCCATGTTCGACTTCAAAACATTTCTCACATGGATCGACTTGTACTTCGAGTGAAGATCGGACGAGATTGAAGACCCCAGATCTAGTTTCATCCATCCGGGCTGCGATATATATTCAAGAAAAATAAAGACATTGACATGTACATCATTGCAGCACAGATAATCATCCTGCCAAAAGGATGATGACTTCATCAAAATCATCAGTCTACCATCAGACGATTGTCTGTCCTGTGTACATAAAAATGAATTTATAAAGCTGAGCATGGGAATGCCCGCCTCAGCTAGATCATGAAAGCAACATGAAAATAATGTATTGTATTGTATCTTATTACAGGTCTCCTCCCAGCATTGAAAGAACTTCGGATCCTCCTAATAAAGCATTTCACCCGATAAACGGCCTCATACTTTAGGGGGCAACTGTTATAGACATTTTTGTGCCTTACAGCTCTAAGCATGAAATGTCCATAATCCAAGGGATCCAAAGTCCCTAAAAGTGTTGTTCCTACCCCTAGAGGAACAAGGTCAACCAATTACAGCTTCTCCCAGAAGTTCTCCACCAGAAACTACTCAGAAACAGTCAAATCAGGATCATTTCAGCTGCTCCACTAGCTACCTGCGTTGCATCGCACCCCAGTACACTAGCTAGGTGCGTTGCAACGCACCTAAATGCACTACCAGGATGCGCTGAGCGAGAAATGCCAAATGGCAGTGTCATTCTGCGAGGTGGACAGACAATGGAAGCTTCCAGAATCTTCCTCAATGACACTTGCCTCACTGAGTTCGACCAAGGATGAGTAAGAGGCTCTCAGCCTCCAAGTGGAAGAAAGAACTGACAGAGAGAAGCCACAAGTCAAAACATAAGCTGAATCATCCTCTCTGCTTACATCTATATATGGATCCCTCATCCCAGAGATCCAGAGGCTGGAATTTTGTACTTTGCAGAGAATTGCCGTTGGTTTTGAGATTGAGATTAGTGCATTAGGTGATTTATGCTTTGTTGGAGGTGAAGAAGGGATTCCTTTGCTGGGAGGTAGATGCTGGATCGGGACTCACTTGGTTGTATCTCCTCCTGAATCTTCTTGTTATATCAATAAAACTATTTGAGTTTCTCCTACATGCTTGTGTATCAATGATGTTTTTGTTATATTTGCATGTTTAGCTTAAATCTGATCCTAAGCTATTTATGAATGAAAATCTATGTCTTTGTGTAGTTTTCCTCTTCTGTGATCTTGCAGGAACTTGGTGAAGCTGGGCAAGTAAGGGAGCAGGTAGCTGGAAGCTGTCAAAGAGGAGAGCGATTGGATCAACAAGCTAGCACAAGACACAGGTTAGTTCATCCTTCCTCTTCGTTTACATTTCATAAAGAAGAATACGAAAGTAGTTTTCCTTGTTTGTTGCTAAGGCACTGTCACACCTTAGAGTGGGATAGGGGCATTCTGAGTAGATACTTTTCCCAACAACACTGGTCCAGCCTTCAGTGGTGGCCTCTCTATTATTTTTTTAAAGCAGAGTTTTACAACAGTGAGCTCAATTTGAGTCCCACTCAATAGACATAAATCAGTAGGACCAGACTTGGATCCCCCAAGTCTCTTGAGTACACAGTCTCTCCTTACTGAAACTCGACCTCTATTGGTCACAATAGTATGAGCCCAATCTGAGACTCATATATGACAGGCCTATGCCGAGGAGTTCGCTTGAACCTCTCAAGCCTTCTCGAGAGTACACAGACTCTCTGACTCTCTCTGGCTATGTCTTGATGCTGCCTTTGCTCTGCAGGTTAGCTTGACTTACTTTCTCTGTTCTCTGCTCTTAGCTTTCTTACTCGCTTTTCTCACTGCCTGCTGCCTGCTTTGTTTCTACCAGTTCGTGGCTTTAAAGCCAATCTACTTTCTGACTATTCATTTCTGCTTCCCGGCACTCTGGTTCTCCTGCCTCTGTCTGTTGAATTCCTCTGTTCGGTGTCATCAGCACTGTGTAATGCCTTACATAACGAACTGAGTGTCAGTTCTCTTGGAAATGTTTGAACGGTCATTATTTCCGTTTAACTCCTAGAATGCCCGCGAACATGATTCCTCTACCAACTCATCGTCCATGCCGAACTTCAAACCTTTATACAAGTCGACCTATTTACCCCGTTGAATGTGGTCATCCGTCGGATCGTATGTCCACCATCGATCTGGAGCCTCCAGATTCTACTGTCTCTGTCCATATCGAGCGGGTAAGTTGCATGACGTTTACCCATCTGATGTGAGCGGTTTTATCTCTCTTCTGTTGGATGCGTGGCACCCAGTGTGTGGCATCGGGCGGGACTCTGTTGAAACCGCTTACCGCTCAAAGCCCTTCCAATATCTTGCCGGTTTTCGTGTGGGACCCGCCTCTGATGGAATTGGCGAATTCCGTACAGTTTTTGACTTTTCGGGTCCAGGTCGCTTGGGGCTTTTTCTTCTCTGAGGGGCTTGCCTGGCGATATGCGATTAGCGACTTGTCATTAATCACATATCAGAAACCTCCCCCGTTTCTCAAAAAAGCTTCCTGTTTTGCTGTTTCGTGGCAGCGTGCATTACCATGGGCCAACGGTCGGCGCGCTTGACTGAGGGTCCTTTTTGCTTGGCGCTGCTCACAAATTACAACTGTTCGAGGATATTTCTGATAAGCTCGACCTTTGTATGTCTTTGAAACTTTGGCATGCATTTTACAGAGTTATGAAAACTTAGAGAGTTCTTTAGGATCCAATTCAGATCAACTGATAATGAGTATAATTATCGGGAGTGGTATAGTAAGATAATTCTTTTACTGGGTTAAAATTGTGGTTTATTAACAATTCCACATGACCTTGCAGGCCAAATGTATTAAAATAATTTATTTCTGAATGAATTTAATAACATGCTGTGGATAAACGTTAAAAAAAAAACCATAATAAATTAACATAGACAGTAAGGGAGAAACCCTATGACTTCACAAGGCACACGTAATGATAAAGTATGGGAATTCAGGAGGAAAAGACACTAAATGAAAAAGTTTTCAATCACTAGACAATTAGAGGACAATTACTTCCTTCCCTAGAGATAAATCATCTAAGTTAGGCAAAGAAGCCAAGGAAGGTATGAGAGAGTGCTTGAGGCATCTAAGAAGGAAGAAGAGAGAACTGGTACCTTGAAGAAGACGCTATTAAGGTAAGGCAAGACACTTCTAGTTAGGGTATTCACGAGTTGGTTTGTGGCAAGTGGAAACCCTAAGACAAACTTGTGAGTCTGTGAGTTCCTAGGATGGAATTCTTTAGTCTTGATGCCCTTGAACATACATTGCTAGGTCATTGTCAATCAACTATTATGGGAGTGAAAAATTGGCTCGGGGGGAGAATTGGACGTGATTTCCATTCTCATTGGTTGGAAGGAGTGGTCTTTCTTCCTCGTGGATTTGCTGGGAGCCTACACCTAAACAAATAAGTATTCCAATTTTCCAGAACCTATATTTCTTTTGTCATTACTGTGGAACGAGTAAATTCCATAAGGTTGTTGAATGAAAATTACACAGTTGGATAATAGAAGGGAATGATAATTAGTTAGTACGAATATTGTCTATACATATCTTAGTGTGAATTACTGTAAGGACATTGAATGAAATGGTGAGTTTTCTTTATAAATGGGAAATTGTGGTTAAACAAGATGGTTAGAGAAGTAACAAAAAGCTTATTAATATTTTACTAGGTAGAAAGAAATAATATCTCTAGACAGAAAACCTGTTGTGAAGACTAAGGGGAAAATATTCATGATTGTTTAATGAAATTGTACTATTATCTACTTACCCTAGAGTCCATAAGTGAAAGGAAAGAGGGAAAATTAATAACAAAGGAATATGGCATAAGCTTGAAGAGATTTGGGTTAGTACTCAGGCCAAGTTAATGGAGTCAACAACCCAACGTTAATCCCTATCTCACGCGATTAAGAAGACACATTACTGGGTGTACTATGAAAGTATCTTGGTGTGGTGAAATCTTTTGATGAAAATAAGAGTGGTATCTGTGGAATACATTAGAAATAACTAAAATAAAAGAAACATGGTGAATGTTGTGGAGAGGTTAGGGTTAGTTCTTGGGCCATGCCGAGCTCTCAGCAGCCTAGGAACAATACCTACTCTACCCAAAACCATTATATTGAACAAACAAATTATTAAATAAATCATTTTGTCAAGTGAAACTAGCAATAACCACATATTTATAGACTAGAAATTGCTCCTAAAGGTGCAAAGATACAAAAAAATAAAAGATTTGGGAAGATCATCTTGAAAAACTAAATCACTAAATATAAAATCTCTTATTTCTAATAGAATAAATGTTAGATAAATATTATTTGAAAAAGTTTGAGAAAACTCTACTATGAAGAGAAACTTTAATGGTTGCTTTATTTGACAAAGTAATTTCATTTTTACCATTCATTAAACCTTTTCATTGAAATCCGCCGCAACTTCTTTGTCCTTGTTTGTCCAAGTTTGATAGTTCCACTTTTGTTGATAGGAGGAGCAAAATGCCCCTTACCACAATGACAAACAACCATCCATTTATTTATTTAGCACAATAATTTTTCACTGTTAGCATCCATTTTTTATTTGACCATCATTTTGAGCCTTTCCACCTTGGAAGTGGGAGAGTATAGGTCCATCAAATGATTAGGAAAGGAACCTCAATGTTTGTAAATGGATTTGCATTATCTATATAAAACATTGATACAATACTTTAAACAACTTACATCATATATGGAAAAGCACCTTACATTTGAGAATTACAAAATTTGCTTCTATATTTTCTGGAAGCTTCCCTTGAAAGGGCATACGAGGGCATGTGGCAATTCCCAATAACTTCATCATTATAATTTGTTTTAGATTATTTCAGTCGAATGAAGGGTGAAGTATGCAATAGAGTAATCATCTCACGAGATTGATTCTAAAATATGTATATAAAATTTAAAACACTTGATTATTTGATTACATCAAATTATGTTTTTTTTTTTTTCTTCTTTTTCTTTTTCTTTTTTAAATATTGCTTGTGGTATTATTATAAATATTATATTTAGTCTTGATATAGCATATTTTTATGTTAAATTTTTATTTTATATTATTATCATTTTTTTTCCTTCTTTTCATTAAAATGCTTACATAAGAACAATGAAATTCACACATACATACAAAATTTAAAGAAAAATCTTATAGGAGTCTTCTTTTTCCTTAGAATATTTAGATAGATGACAACTCAACCACCATTCTTAATAAAGGTTACTACACCATTTAGAATAGATATTAACCTCTAGGGAGTAGTCTAAATTTGAACCTATAACCTAAAGCCTTCTTGTCAACAACATAATTTGGGTAGATAATTCAACCAATAACCATTGGGTGTAGCTCACACATGCATTAGTGTGAAATATCTATTTTTTGCTCAAAACAAAACTGAAACCCCAAGATATGTTGTTTCATAGCTTTTTAAGCAAAGTCCATGTACAAATACATTGAGGATTGAACCTACTTTTAACTAAAAAGGAGTCTAAGCCCCTCAAACATGTTATTTCAAAATTGTTTAGATAGTACATATACATTAATGAATTTATATGAATTGAAAATGAAATTTAAATTAATTATGATAAACTAATATTAATCCATTGAGAATCAATTAATGAAATAATAAAATAATTGATCTTAAAAAGACTATGGAAAATTAAGTCCAATGGTATGGAAAACATATCTATTATTATACTATGCAACTTATATTGGATATTTTGTATTATTATACTATGTAATATATTAGATATTTTTTATTATTATATTGTGCAATATTTTCAATATTTTGTATTATTATTCTATGTATTATTTTTGATATTTGGTACTTTGCAATAACTGAAGTAAAGAATGTAATACAAAATTTACATATCAAGTAACTAGTGCTTATAACATCTATAATAATTTATTTTAATAAAAAGGTAAATTTTAATAAATAATAATAAATGAATTTTTATTTTACATTATTATAATATATATATTTTTAATTTTAAATTAATTAATTTAAATTAATAATAAAAATAAAAAAATAAAATTTGCACATTACATGACATTAATGTATAAAAACTTAAAAAAATGATATTTTTAAAGGACTCGTAATGAAAGAAAGAACATAGGTACCGTTTCCATGAGATTATCCGCCATTGCAAAACCAATGCATTCATGTTCTTATCTCTTCTACTGTTGGGTTAGAAACAACTAGATCATCACCTTCAACGACCTACAAACAAGGTAGGCTCTATAGCTAGCTTAGTTCTCAAAGAAATCATAACTCTAAATCAAACTCTTTAGACACAGAGTTTTAAGCTAGAACGATACCAAATATCCAATAACTTCCTCTCATACATACACACATTGTCATTCAAGTTGATTGGTAGGAGATATTTCTTTCCTGGTCATTTTTGAAGTTCATTGGCAGGAGAGATTGCTTGTTTGTTCATTTGCGAGCTAGCCATTGACAGTCAATACCGTAACACAAGGCCATCTCCTTAAAATTCACTCCAGCGCCCTATATTATGCCCTCGACTGTTAGTATGCATGGAATTACCTAACCCGGAGGGACCGAAGGAGCCAAACAAATAAAGGCATAGAAGTGATAATTTTATTGACATATAAGCCAACCTTTAAATTCAACTTCCTTTCCTACAGAAGAGATTTTATTGACATGGAGGAGCTAGGACTCTACCATGCGAGGTTCTTTGCTATCAGATAATAGAAGACCTTGTTTTCCATTGTAAAGTGTAAAGCTTATCAGCTATAAATGCAATTTGAAAGTGATAGGACTACTGCATAGTTGGAAGTTTAGGCATTATCTGCCATTCCAAAACCAATGCGTTCAAATTCTTTGTCTTCAATTGAATCATTCACAAGTAGATCATGAAAATAAGACTTCACATTTTCTTTATCATTACACAACCTTAAGCTTTATCTTGATACACGATTATTGCATCCATGACCATTACAACCATTTGGTCTTGCCACTTTAGAGTTTCTCATAACCATTATTATTTTCAGAGTGGTGGCTTCGAACACACAATTTTTGGAAAGTAACATGATATTTTGAGGTTGGACTAATATTTTTCGAAATCTTTTGTGGAGATTCATTCGTTGACAAGTGAAATTCTTTCTTATATGAGTGTTCCAATAATTCTTGATATCGTTGTCTATCTGACCAAGCAGGCGTCCTGCTATCAGTGAACACTTGCAGATACATTACATTAATAATCCACTAAGAAATCGATTAATTCTAGTGCATGAGTAGATCACCTCCAATAATTCTCCACAAACCCATTGCTAACAAGGCAATGCAAGTGAATAATGAGCTCATCCTCTTCGGGGGAAATGTTTCCACCTTTAATGTCATTAAGTAAATGAAGGGTGGCATGTACTCTGAGGAGGAGCTGAGAGGTACTTGCACAAGCATCATAATGGCAGGAACACGATGGGCAATACGTTCGCCTGGTTTTTCTGGATCATGCAAAAGCACTTGCAAGTCAGACATAATATTTTGATGGAGCTAAAAGGGATATTGTAGACATCAAAAGATGAAAACGATTCAAGCTTAATGGAATCCAGGTCAAAGGCGGACGAGGTCGAAGGCATAAGGAAAATGGTTGTGCGAAACCCTTTTCACTTCTCGGATTTTAATTAGACAGAGGACGATGAAAATGGGACACTAGGATATTTGTTGGAAAGGTAGAGGAGACACAAAACAATTCACACATAAAACATGAGCTGCTACTCTTTTATTGATCACACAAAACATGATGATTACAATGAACCCGATGAAGGGTATTTAAACCTTTTCCAACTAGATAACTGCCTAAAATATCTTGACATGCAACTACATGCAATCACACACTCAAATTCGTCTATCACTTGACTTGACTCAACACTCAAACACTCAATCATGCAATCACTCAGTTAACTGACTCTCTATGTTTAGCTAACTCCTCATGTAGGAGTAATTATCTTATTTTAACACTCCCCCTTAATTACGACTGCTAAACTAAAACATGACTCATGACAACTCAAACATGCTTGCTGGTCTATGTCTCAGCTAGGCTTACAACAACTAAGTTTCTTCTATGAAACTCAAACACATCTTGTGCTAATGACTTAGTAAATATATCAGCCAATTGATCACTAGATTTACAAGGCTTCAAGTGAACTTCTCCATTGCTCACAAGTTCTCTAATAAAGTGATATCTAGTATCAATATGCTTGCTCTTCTGATGAAACACACTATTCTTGGATAGCGCAATCACTGAGGTGTTGTCACGATATATTGTTGTTGATCCTTGTTGTTTTTGCTTGAGTTCATCAAGTACACTTATTAACCACATTGCTTGACATGTTGTTGATGTTGCTGCTACATATTCTGCTTCTACTGATGAAAGTATCACAATGGGCTGCTTCTTAGATTCCCATGAAATCATACTTGAACCAAGGTGGAACACAAAACCAAAAGTGTTCTTCCTATCATCCAAATTGCCTGCAAAATCACTATCAGTGTATCTAATCAAATATTTCTTTTCTGTGCTTGAATACATTATGCCACAATCTCTAATTCCTGCTATGTATTTCAGAATTCATTTTCCTAAACTCTAATGTGTGTCTTTTGGAGTCTCCATAAATCTGGAAATCAAACTCACCCCTTGCATGATATTCGGTCTTGTAGCTGAGAGATACATGAGGCTACCAACCAATCTTTTGAATAAAGTTGGATTGACATCTGATCCTTGATCATCCTTGCTTAACTTTGTACCTGTTGCAAATGGTGTAGGGACAGGTTTGCAATTTTCCATCTTGAATCTTTTCAACAAATCTTTGGAATATCTATTTTGACAAATAAAAATTCCTTTTTCATATTGCTTAAATTCTATGCCAAGATAATATTGCATGAGACCAAGATTTGTCATCTCAAATTCTTTCATCATGGTTGCTTTAAATTCATCTATGTCAAAATCACCTGTAAAAATCATGTCATCAACATATAAGAGAACAATCAAAATCTGTCCATGCTCATTTAGCTTTGTGTACAAGGTAGGCTCAACGTTGCTTTTGTAAATCCATTCTTGATCGTGTTACTGTCAATTCTGCTAAACCAAGCTCTAGGAGCTTGCTTCAGTCCATAGAGCGCTTTTTTCAACCTGTAAACTTTGTCTTTGTTACTTTCAACTTCATATCCTTGAGGCTGCTGCACATAAATTTCTTCTTCTAGAATTCCATTCAAGAAGGCTGATTTCACATTCATCTGATATAATTTCCATTTGTTCTGAGCTACTGTGGCTAGAACCACTCTTACAACATCCAATCTGGCTACTAGAGCAAACGCTTCTCCAAATTCTATCCCTGGTTGCTGCGAGAATCCTTTTGCTACAAGTCTTGCTTTATATTTTTAATTTCACCTTTTTCATTAAACTTTGTCTTGTACACCCACTTCACATCAATGAGATTTTTATCCTTTGGTAAATCAACCAAATCCCATGTATCATTCTTTTAAATAGCTTCAATTTATTCATCCATGCCTTGCACCCAATTTTCATCTCTGATTGTTTCTTCAAACGAAGATGGTTGGAATGAAAACAATGCAAAATTTGAACTAACATCCAAATCATCATAAATATCTTTCAAACTTCTCATCTTTCTCTTACCATTGCTTGATTCATCACCTGACTGATTTCTGGGAGAATCTTGATCTGTTGATTTGCTTGAGGATCCATGCTGCTCTGAAAATCTTAGAGTCCTTGTTGGTGTGTCTCTATTTGGTTTCTTTACCTGTGATTCTTGCTGCTCCTTTTCTACTACATCATCTTCTTTCATCAATGACACTTGTGCATCAATTGTTTTGTCTATAGTTCCATTCCATGACTCTTGTTCCTTGAACACAACATCTCTGTTAATTATGGTCTTCTTTGTGATAGGGTTATACAATTTGTAAGCTTTTGATTTCTCACTATAAGCAATGAATATGCATTTTCACTTTTATCATCCAATTTTACTCTTCGCTCCTTACGCACATGTGCATAAGCTACACATCCAAATACTCTGAGATGAGATACGCTGCAATACATACTTGACCATGCTTATGGTACCCTCTTAATCACACTTTTTGTAGGAGATCTGTTGATAACATAAATAGCATATGCAACTGCTTTTGCCCAATACTCATTAGACAAGTTTCTGCCTTCAACATGCTAATCTTACCATGTTCATAATTGTCTTGTTATTTCTCTTTTCTACACCATTCTGCTGCTGTGTGTAGCTGGCTGTAAACTGTCTTCTGATCCCATGTTGTTTGCAGTAATCATGGAATGCCTTTGAGTCATATTCTCCACCATGATCTAACCTCAATACGTTGATCTGTCGATCACTTTGGTTCTCTATTAAGGCTTTGAATTTTTGAACTTTACAAAAGTTTCAGAGTTTTGCTTCAAGAAGTAAACCCAAGTCTTTCTGCTGTAGTCATCAATGAAAGTGAGGAAGTAGCAACTTCCACCAATCGACTGTGTCCTCATAGGTCCACACAAGTCTGTATGTACTAGCTCAAGAGGTTCCTTTGCTATTTATGCAACTCCCTTTGGAAAACTTTCACGATGTTTCTCTCCCAAGATGCAACAATCACAAGTACGAGCAGGCTCTTTGATGGGAGGTAATCCTTTGACCATCTGTTTCTGTTGCAACAATCTTAAACCAAAAAGTGCAACTATCCAAATCGAAAGTGCCATAACCAATAATCATTAAAACATGCAACTGTAAAAGAACTCACCTGACCACTGTAATTCAAAATTAGAGGAAAGAGTCTGTTCCTCGTCATCTGCACCATTGCTATCAGTTGCTTGCTTGGGGGCTTGTCATATATAACAACTTCTTGACCTTGAAAGATAACTCTGTATCCTTTTTGTGTCAATTGACCAACACTTAACAAATTATGTTTGAGACTAGGAACATAATATACCTCTGAGATTGTCTTCGGCTCCCCCTGCTTGGTCAAAATGTTGACGACTCTTTTGCCATCTATTTCCACAGTCTTGTCAGTCCCAAACTTTACCTCTATTTTCACAGATTGATTGAAATTTGCAAACAAATCCTTATTGTCTGCAATGTGGTTACTGCAACCACTGTCTAACAACCACACACTAGCAGAAGGTTCATGCATGGTATGACAAGCTAGGAACATGGAGTTAGTACTCTCTGTAGTGACATTAGCTCTCTGGTTCCCTTGATCAGCTATTTTCTTCCTGCAATCATGAGCATAATGACCAAATTTATTGCAGTAATAACATCTCACCTTTGATTTTTCAACTCTTTGATTATTGTTGAAGCTTTTGTAGTTGCTTCCACTTGCATGTTCATGCTCTTCTCAGTCATCTCTCTGACCACCATATCTTCCGCTTCATCCTCTGCCTCTCGTTCTACTTCTGCCTCGACCTCTGTCTCTTGAAATAGAAACTTGACTTTTGAAAGCGGTCTCTAAAGTGGAATCCTTATTTCTGTCTATCCTTGCCTCATGCGATAGAAGTGATCCCATCAGCTCATCAACTGTCAATGATGCCAAATCCTTGGCTTCTTCTATGGCTGCTACCACAACATCAAATTTGGTAGACAAAGATCGGAGGACCTTCTCAACCACTCTTTGATCTTTTATATCTTCACCATAAATCTTTAATTGATTTACGACAGTTATGACCGATTCATGAAAGAATCGATGTCCTCTGTCTCCTTCATCTGCAGACTTTCAAAATCTCTCCTAGTATTTTGCAACTTAACAATATTGACTTTGGCCATACCTTTATAGTTTGTTGCCAAAGTATCCCATGCTACTTTTGCTAAAGACGTGGTCATAATCTTCTGGAACACTGTTAGGTCCATTCCTGCTGAATAAGTTGCAACGCATGTGCATTCTTCTTCTTGTCTTGCTTCTATTGTTTCCTCTTTGTATTACTGAGATCTTGTTCTTCTTCTTCGTTCTTAGGTTCTGAAAACCCAAACTTGAGATAATCCCAAACATCGTGTGCCTGCAACGTGGTCGCCATCTTAATGGCCCACACATCATAATCTTTCCATGTAAATAATGAAACTAGGCCTGGAAATTTAAAAAACAATATTGCTCCAAAAAAAAAAAACAACAACAACAACAAACAAACAAACTTAAATTTCTCCTTTATAAAACTATTTAAAAAAAAAAATACTCTTTTCAATAAAACTTTAAATTTTTTATTTAAAAAAAAATTTAAAAAAACCTTTCTCAAAAACCCTTTTCAAAAACGCTTGATATTAATTTTTTTTTTAAAACGCTTCATATTAATTTTTATATATAAAAAAGATTAAAAAAAATATTCATATTAATTAGATAAAAAAAAATATTTATAAATAAAAAAGCAAAAAAAAAAAAAAAACTTCCATTTTAATTCGAGCTTCCCACTCAATGTATTAAACTTCCCACTCAACTTATAAAAGTCAACGGACTTGGTTTAAGAACCTATTCAACATTAAACACCGTGACCTTTTAACACGTTATACAAACCGCGTTAAAATTTTGTTCTCCTGGTGAGGCCACGTGACCAGCACAACGATTGTGGTTGACGCCGTTACGGTTTCAGCTGGCTGCGACCCTATCTCTATCCAAAATAATTCGACGGCTGATTGCTCAACAACCACAAGCTACGGCTTATCGCTCAACGGCTACGCTGAAACTTTCGACCTTTTACTTGGGAATCTACAAGCTGCCTCTACAGAATTTCTGATGGTTTTTTCTAGCTGCCTCTACAGAATTTCTGATGGTTTTTTCTAGCTGCCTCTACAGAATTTCTGATGGTTTTTTCTAGCTCTGATACCAATGTGTTGCAAAGGCAAAGGAGACAAAACACAATTCACACATAAAAAATGAGCCGCTGCTCTTTTATTGATCAAACAAAACATGATGATTACAATGAACCAGGTGAAGGGTATTTAAACCTTTTCCACTAGTTAACTGCCTAAAATATCTTGACATGCAGCTACATGCAATCACACGCTCAAAATAGTCTATCACTTAACTCGAATGGACTCAAACACTCAATCATGCAATCACTCTCTATATTTAGCTAACTCCTTATTCGGGAATAATTATTTTATTTTAACAAAATTGACTAGGCTGAACAGTGTTTGCCTAGCCCAACCTTGCAAAAGGCACACTTTTGGTGTAACTAGTTATGAGAAAACAAATGCAAGGGAAAAATACATTTATAACACTGATATTTGGAGAATGGAGAGTAATACTGTCCCTGTACATATGTATGTATAAAGAAGTTGTACAAGGAAACTCGTGACTATGAAGAATCGAACCACATTCTATCGGAATGAATGATACCATTATGTAGACAAGATTGAACAAGGAAAACGAGAATTATTATAATAAACAAAGACCTTTTTCCTTAGAAATATTTGACTGACAATTAACTACGCCAGAGTTCATTCATAATCGACAAAGAAGAATTGTAGACATTACAGTAACTGTTTACGATTTTGTCACTAGGACACTTCAGAGGCATGTAGCCATCACATCTCTTCTCAGAGATAAGCTACCATCGCCCTAGCTGGTTTATTTCCATTTCTGGTTGTAACCATATTTCAGTATTTTCCATTAATGAAATGAAGTATTATTTCCGCTGCATCTTTGTGTATATGGTTATCTCTGTAATTTGTTGCATTGCTGTTTAAATCCGGATCAACTAGCTTATATAAGCCAACCTTGTCACACAAAGAGGGATATGTTCGTCTCTCTTCTGAGCGTTTTCATAGTAGCTGTGTCCTGTTACGTGGCTTGGTGTTGGAATCTTCGAGGGGGCAACATCTGGAGACTGAGATGGATCGATGGAATTTTTATTCAACTTTCTTATGGGAAGGCCATACCTCCTCACACAGAGAGTGGAGCTCCTGGAGAAGGATCGAGCTGCCAATGCGGAACACATGGACACAAAATTTAAAAGCATTGAGGCGAAGATGGATAGAAAGTTAATTAAGTTGGAATCCGAGCTCCTAACTACTAATTCTGAGCTGGTCAACAATAGTTTGTTTGTAGAGGCCTACGAGATAATTTCTAGGTTGCTCGACCCCGTTCTTAATTAGTAACATAAGAATCTCGACGTCAGCGCTGATGGTTTTGGCGGTATAACCCAAGTTTTATAATACAAAATACCTATTTTGTTAAAATAAAATAAAATTTTGAGGTGAAAGCTTGATTTGTGTTATTTAAATTAATTTTTTTTGACTATATGGATTCAATGCCCTGAAAAATCCATAGGGCACTTCGATTATGCAAGGGTTACCTATAAAACTTGTGCTTTCAATAAATTCTTATCCAATTTTAGAGAAATTAAACCAAAAAAACCCACTAAAAAAGCTTCCAAAAAATCGCATTAAAACAACTCTTAAAACCTTAAAAATATCATTAAATTTAAGTTAAATGGCAACACGTTAAAATTATCGTCTAAAAATCAAGAAATGCTTGCAATTTTAATATGTGGGAACTTGGAAGAATGTTCCCCTTCCACTTAGGGGACCTGATATAGTATTACAAATGGTTTAGATTACAATTTAATATAATGACATTTAGATTGTTTTATTTCATTTCAGTATAATATATATATGAAAATAATATTTATATGGTTTTAATTTAAATGTATTAAAAATATTACAATTTAATATAGTTGAATGGTTGTATTTAAATATTCAAATTAAAATTTGATATTTTGGTTATCTTTATTAAAAATGGAGTGAAATTATAATTTTTTATTATTTAAATTGTATTTTAAAATTATAAAATTGTATTTAAGAGGTCACATGTTCAAAACCAGAGTGGGTAGAGTATGTATGCTTTGGTAGACTTAACAGTCAAATCGCTACGTGGAGGTGGGTCCTTTGTCCACAAACAAGGGGCTCTCATACACCAATTTAGTGTCTGGTTTGGTTGTGACGTTAAAATTGGATACACACAGATATATATATATATATATATATATATATATATATATACCAAAAAAATTCGCCAAATTCCAACAAAAAATACCAAATCTTCTAATAATTAGACAAACACCATTCAAATATATAATTCCAAAATTTAAATTAATATTTAAACAAAATTAATAAAAAATAAGAAAAAAATATAAATAATTTAAAATATACTTATTTAATTTAGATTTTAATCATCTAACTATGTCAAATCCGACAACTCCAATATGGGTGAGGTTTCCCAATTTTCCCATCCATTTCACACATCCCGCTGTTTTAGAAGATCTGAGAAATTTGTTAGGATGCTTCATCAAGATTGATTAAGAAAGGATTTGAAAGGAATTCAAACATTCATTTGCATTTGTGTTGAAGTGGACTTTAGTAAAGGTTTGCCAGATTAAATCCTCATTAAATGGGGAAATAGGCTTTATTCCCAACCGATGGATTATTTAAATAAAACTTTTTGCTATAGATCTTACCAGCAACCCGGACAACTACAAAATGTTGCCCATATTCACAAGGCACCTCTTTGCACCCTAAAGCAAAGAACACAAATCGTGGATGACAAGATCCAAAAGGACCCAATGGTTTTAAAGTCCACTGTGGCTCACGGGTTAAGTAATTCTCAGAATCTGAAAACTCATTATGCCAACGTTTCTCTTGCAAACCCAGTTCAGACTCATGATATGCCATCTCAAGTATCAAGGGAGGAAGCTCAATCGTCAATTAGTACGACAACAAATTCAATGATAATTTTGGCATCTGCAAAGAGTGGGCAAAAACATACCCACAAATCAGACCATTTACATAGTAACAAGAATCGAACAAATATGCCAAAACACTCGGTAATGGAAACATCTCAAGAGAAAGAGAGAAAGAAGTAGTTGTTGCAGACAATCCCTCACTTTGAAAGAAAAAAGGCATGAAAAAAATAATAATGTGTAATCTTGGAGCCTAAATCCAAAAAAGAAAAAAGTAATATTATGTAGTATATAATGTGATGAGATTCATTTATGGCGGATTAATAAAATTGATGGAGTTACCCAAAATTAAATATACTTATTTGAATGAAAATTTTGTAAATAAAATCATATCTAATCGATCAAAGTTATTGAAACTTAATCAAAATTACAATCATATGTATATATATATATGATAGCGCATATCACTTAACTGAGAGGCCTCTTGTCATTAAGAGGCTTTGAACTTTACGTGAAATAACAACGCAAGAGCGCATATCACTTTATGAGAGGCTTCTTGTCATTAAGAGGCTTTGAACTTTATGTGAAATAACAACTTAATGATGGTATATTAACTTAAAAATTAAATGATAAAACAATTGTTTGGATTATTAAATTATTAATATGTGTAAATATTTGGTATACAGCGTCACTGTTGTAGTTTAATTAATATATAAAATAGTTTTTTGGTTGATGGTTTTTTTTTTTTAATTTCCAATTTAAGTTGTTTAATTGGTAGAATTCTAGTGTTTCAAATATTTTTCAAGGCGTTGAATTTATTTATGCATTAAAAGTGTATTTAAACAACCAAAAATTATTATCTCACTTAAAATTATATCACCACATTCCTATGCAAACAAATAATTTCGTCTATTAATGAGACTGCACTTAGAATTGAACTTGAACTGGCTAGTAAATAATCGAGACAAGGTTTCAAGTGCACCATGAAGGGAGAGTTTTTTTATCTATTATTTAACCCATTTTCTTGTTATAAGTATTTTTAGTATACTCATGAGAAGCCATTACATAGAGTTGGTTCTTTAATGTTTTTCTACTTTATATTGATTATTGAATAGGAAATTTATGTTTTATAATTATTTAATTATTTTATATAATGATAATAATGATTTATTTTATTAAAATTAGGTGATGTTTCACTATTTTACTTTTTGAAAAATTTGGTTGAATTTAGGCAAAACAAATTGTGGCGAGATCATAATTTTCTGTTGCTTAAAATGTGTTTTTGAATGCATAAACAGATTCAACAACCTGAAAAACTACGGGTACTCAAATTATGCAAAGTCCATAGCTCAAACTTGTAAATCCAATATATCCCTACTAGATTTTGGACAAATTTGACATGAAAATATGTTTGGAAAACCTCCAAAATATAGAACAACTAGACTACAACTGAAAATTATAATTAGATTTTAATTACAATTATATATACATATATATATATATATATACATATATATACATACATATATATATATATATATATACATATATGTATATGTATATATATATATATACATACATATATATATATATATATATATATACATATATATATATATATATATATATATATATATAAAATATTTCAAGATTATCATAGTTTGTATGACTAAGTGATTAAGAAATTACCGTGAGAAATACTTTGAAATTGCAACCTAATTTGAGTATATGTAAGACAAGGCACTCTAAATTAGAGTGTTAATGTTTCTAAGACATATCTTATTAATAATTATTAATAATGACTGGAGTTTATTTTTGTTTTGTTTGTTAGTGTGTCTATGACTCTACATGAATATCTTGTGGTTTAAGATACTATGACCTAGGGGCATCTAAGTGATCAAAACCACCTAGGGATCACACTTAGCCTAGGCCACACAAACCTTTAACATGGATGAATTTTTTAGGTGTCTCCCTCCAACTACAATGAGTTTTGAACCTTGACCACCTTGTAGAATGAAACCCTCAAAATCCAATCATACTAGTGGAATTTGACATGAGTGGAGTCTATCTTTAGTGACAAATATAACTCTATTTTTAATATAAATTAACTTCTAACTGAGTGGGCCTAATGGTTAAGAGCATATGTTTCCTCCTGAGAGGTCACAAGTTCAAATTCATAAAGGGGTTGAGTGAGTATTCCTTCGTAGATTTTAGTAGTCAAATCATGGCATGATGTGGTTCCCTATCCCATAAACAAGAGGGGCTCATACACCAATTTGGTGTGTGGCTTGGTTGTGACTTCAAGACTAGACTATTATTATTACTATTTTTTTTTGTAATCTTGGTAGGACTCTCCGATTTTCGTGTTTACATGTCCATTGTTCACCCCACTACGGGGGAGGGTAGCACAAGATTTGAACCCAAGACTTCTGGTTCAGTGAGACTTCATTTCCATGGCTATTGCCACTTGAGCTACCCTAGGCGGACTATTATTATTACTATTATTATAAAACCTTTGAGATGTCGAATAATTGATGACAAACTAATTTTTTAAGGTGCTCCTTGTGTGAAGGTAACATGTTAGAAACTCCATGGGTACAAAAAATCCAATTATATTAAGGGTTGGAGTGGCCAAGATCAGGTGCAATATCTAGTGGTTTTGATGACCTATATATGCTTGAATAGCAGTTCTTGACCACAAGCTAATATATATATATATATATATAATTTTAATAAAATTATACTAAGGGTTAGTGTGGGCAAAACTAGGTTAATCTCTAGTGGTTTTGACGACTTGAATCACCATTCTTAAACAAAAGCTAATATTGCAAATCACATACAAACTAATATATATATATATATATATATATATATATATATATATATATATATATATATATATATATATATATATATATATATATATATATATATATAATGGAAATTCCTTTCTGTTTCTTTCAAAAAAGAGGCAAGTATTACAAGATCAACAACCATAACCAGATAGCCTCAACCTGCCCAGTGGGAAACTAGGTCTATTGACCATCTGATTGCATTATAAGCCATCTAAAATCTGAATTGTCTAAGATTGTTTAGTAAGGCTAAATATACTTGAGTGTCTTTGTAACTCCTATTGACCATACACCTATACCATATATACAAAAACTCCTTATTATTCATATAAACATAAAAAAGATAATAAAGTATCCAGACTATACTAAAAACCATACTAATCATCAGAAGACTTAATTAGCACTAGAGCCCGGTAACTTAGTTTGTGGTAGGCAAGGAATGTGTTGCTCTATGCGTGCAAGGCAAGCATTCTACTGTTAGATCTGGTGCTAGATAATCTAGAATTCTTTGTGAATTTCCTATAATTATTTTGTCGGCCCTGAGATTCCTGTAAAAGTGGTTGGAAAAGATTTAGCCAAGAGAGTCTTCATCATCCAGAAAAAATACAAGGTATGCTAAAAACGAGTGTGACGAACACGAGAATGGCTAGAGTCTGGAATAAGATCCCTCCACCCATTAATCTCCTGCTCACTATTATATACCAATAACCCAATCTCAGTTTCCCACCCATTGATGCTATGGCAGGCCCAAGGATGGACGTTGGTCCTGTAGGTTATAACTGCTTCCGAGACTAATTCATTATTTCTCCGAGGGCCTCGACTTCTAGTCAGTCGTGATTGTCCCCTCCCATGGCCACGACCCCAACCCCAACCAATAGTTTGGGCTTTCCCTCATTGCGAGATATGTCGAGCAATCTCCTATAGTTGAATGTAGATGGGAAGGAGCCTGGTAATTACCATTGTAACACATGCCCCTCCTTCAAATTTCCTCTTCTTGACTTCAGAATTAAATTCTGGAGGCTGACCCAGAGGGAGGAACTGAAGAAAAAACTAAGGTTTGAAACTCTAGATTCTAGAGAAACATAAGCCTTTTAGATATAATCAATAAACCGAAACAAAAAATATTTCCCCCACAATCATCAGGGATCTGTTCAAAGAGCCTGACCCGTGTACTCCAAAGAACCATGTCGTCCTGGAGAGAGGAAAAAAATCATATACACAAAATCTCTCCCACATACCCACCCTGAGATGACCCGTCCAAAGAGTGCATGTAAAATGTGGAGGTATTGATGGTTACGAGCATGCAATTGACTAGCAACCAAGATAGATACATATCCCCAAGATGAATTAACCCAGGGAATGACAAGTTACTAAGAACAATGGTGAGTTTCCTGGTGAAGAGCCATTAACCTCCAGTCAGACCGACATACAAGCCAAACTCTTCTCCCCAAATTTCTAGACTAAATTTTATTCTAAACCAAAAAGACGTGAAAGAATTGACCATCAACAACCCTTTTAAACACATACGATGCATAAGGAGAATGGTGTATAAGAGTTTGATAATCTTAACATACCTGCAAAGAAGATGATCATGAGGATAAACTTCTCTCGCAACAACTTGATCTCAGGCATTGTATATCCCTCTTGCATCCTCCCTGGTAATGTTTCCTTGCCTCCAAAATCCAGTTGAAGGAGCGTTGAGTATTGAATACAATGTGACACCACCTGCAACGGATCTAGGGGTTATCACTGCATGCTCCTCCAAATGCCTTCATGCATGCCTATTAAACATTCTTGACAACCCTTGCATAGGGTGGTGTGTGTGAGGGAGGCCATGCCACCACCTTTAGGTCCTTTCAATTAATTGCATACCAATGGCATGGATCCCACCGAAGCCCTTGTCCCACCTCTCACCCTGATCATGGATATGTATAATTAATTTAAAAGAGATTAAAATAATCTAAAATAAAAAAACATACATTTATCATTTAACCATTACATTAAAGTTATATTATAAATATCTGGATGGGGTGATTAGGGAAGAAAGGGGGGGGGTTACCAATTCCCCCCCATGCCCAATAGGTAGAGGTCGTGGAAACACACCCCAAAAACTTGTTATGAGCATGCTGACATAGATTAATACACTAAGAATGAGTTGGATGAAAGAAAAGAGAGAGTATGGGCGAGGTGGCTCAGAGCATGGGAGGAGAATATAATTAACGCCATCCATGCTTGTAGGTCACCATTCCCGAGGTAATGGTACAAGAAGAAAGATAAAGAGAAATTAGGGTATGTGCCATTCAGAGGAAGATAAGGAGGGGATGCAAGGGATGGATCTAAACCTACTTAATAAAAACCAGTGAAAGGGGCGAGCGGTCAAACCAGATGGATAGAAGTCTAAAAAAACAATGTACGTTGTTAGTGGGGTAGATCGAGGTGGATAAGAATCCATATTCATGAGTGCATGAAATATCTGGAGTATGCAATGCATAAGTTTCATGAAAAAGAGTGGATTTTGAGATGGAATTTTTCTGAATGGTTTAGGAAGGTGTGACATATGCTCCTTAAACTCTTCCTAGGTAACTTCTATTTTGAGTTGATAATCATTTTTGTAGTTTTTGAGAGTACTTTTCTATGTTTCCAAACCTGTTGGGGGTAATTTTCCATTCTTGTCAGGCTATTCAATAGAGTTGGGAATTTCCTTCAAGTTTCACCTCTATTAGTTGGGAGAATATCCAGGTAGGAGTCTAAAGAGTAGAGAGTTGGAGCATGCTCTGGAAGATGGTGGAAGTGATAAGCTAAGTCTGACATCCATTTGGTTGATAATTTTATGGGGGTATGGTGGTAGTGTCCTCTGGGGTGATTGGGTTAGTCCCATAAGAATTACAAATCATTGTTGGAGTTGGGTACAAGTTGGTAGGAAATAGGGTGGAGGCCAAAACATCTCACCTATGGTAATTCTGTGTTTTAAACTAATCAAATCCCATACTCTCTGGTGTGAATTAGAAGGGGGAGAGGGCTTTGTCTCTGAGAAGTGAAGTGGTCTAACAAGAAACAAGGTTGTAGGGGTTCGAGCTAGGATTTGATTCCTAGTTGGCACAAGAATTTTCTAATAAGAAAGTAGGAACCAAGTGTTTGGAAGCTAAGGGAGGCCAAAAGGAGGAGAAGATAACAACCAATGTTTGGAGTTTGAATCAGGACCCATGTTTGGACAGACCCCGGGCCACAGATTGTGCAACTCTTGATATCTTATAGGGGAGGGGGTGAAGTAGAAGGGAATGCTTTGTAGTCCAACATAATATGATTTCTTGGTCTAGCCCTCTGAGGAGATAATTACAATGCTGAGAGAGAGAGGCAGGGTGAGGAGCGGTGTGGTGTATTATGAGGAGAGAGCCCCTACAGGAAGCTATTAACTACATAATAGGGTGGCAGGCTTTACCCCTTGACACTAGAAGCAAATCCTTGTGTAAGTGCATGAAAACCTAACCAGATTTAAAGGGGAGGCATCATCTCAACAACCCTCTCTCTCAGACTTGGAAATACTGGTAGAATGGTTGAGCTAGATACCAGATATAAGAAACACTTGTGGTAGATCCATTCAATACATGAAAGTAGTGAATTTATATTGGTAGCTAATATTCCTCTTGAGCCACATGATATAGGACAACCAAGAGCATTAGAGGGATCTATTTAAGACCTTGGTCCACATGAATGGGCACATGAAGCATAACGAATACATATTCAAAGTGTTGGACCAGGAGCTAGCTAGAATAGAAAAGCATCCCAGTATTCCTTCAGTCGTAGAGGTACATTCAGGAGAACCAATATATCTTATCACTGTTGCTAGTTTAGACTTAGAACCTCTTGCCTGACTCTCTGATGGATCAAAATCAGGTCTTTCCTTTTGTTGTTGATCATGTGTATGGATAGATAGGCTAGTTCTCTAGTACATACTTACTTAATGTTTTAGCTTTTACTATTTATTTGTCTCTTCTGACCCTTCGAAGGGTTCAATTTTGTTTATAGCCAGGTCTTCTATGTGAAAGACTAGAAGGACTTACACATATTTTTGATGTAAACATCTGATTTTGTAGTTATTGAAGTTCACTTTAAAAAATAATAAAATAAATTATATTATAAACTAGAAATGATAACATAATTTGATCGAAACCAATTCCATGATATTTCCATGTAAAAATACAATGAAGAATTTATGATATATCAACAAAATTTCGACCAAATTCAATTGGTAAGTAATGAAATATTATAAACCAATATATTTTAAGTTTAAAACTTAAAATCCCCCACTGCAGGTGTTGATCCAAGTCGTATGTCATGAAAATTATGAATATCCTCTAATCCACAGGCCACCTGGCTGGCTATGTAGCGTCGTGCGAGGGTAAGTACAAGTTGTTAAATTTTCATATGTTGTGAATCATTACCATCACTAAGTACGATACACCACAGTGAAAAAAAAACCATTATGGTAATACATCATAACATGGAAGGAGTCCACGACAGTAAGCCTAGGTATAACATTAATTGGCAGGGTAATCTGCTCCTGGATATGTCTCAATAAGCTGGCCATCATCTCACCACATTTGGTTTGAGCTCCGATATGCAACTTCCTTGCAGCCATGCCGATCTTCTTTTCAATATTATGCATTCCTTTGTTGGACCTGTAGTGGGTATCTGTTGACTCTCGCGGACATGGCGAATTGCAGTGGCTTTTCATTTGGTGCAGGGCACTCTCATCCCAACAAAATTTTCTTGGTTCCTCTGGGGATCAAACTAGCCTGCTCACATTATAGTGTGGTTTTTCTTGCCTCACAAGATTTCCCGTTTAATCATGGTGTGGAGGATCCCTTGAAATCCCTCCACCTTCCAACAACATCGACTTTCATTAAAAAGTTTCTTGTGTCAATTTGGGAGGCTCGATGTATAAAAATTTCCCAGTTTCTGTTGCTTGGGTTCTTAGGTGGTCCTCCTGGGCATGATAATGACTCATTTTCATTTTAGGTTTTCTCTGCATGGTGGTGGCATGGTCAGGGGCTTGGTATCGATCGTGCCGAAAAAGATTCTGGTCTTTGCAATAATGCATCTTGGTTGACATACAATGGGCTCTCCACACACTTAAGTTTGCACTGACAACTTGGTATGCGAGAGGGTTGACCAAGTAGAAACACCTAACATGCTTTCCACTGGAAACAGGTATTTAGTGGTCTTCTGCATAATTGACCAAGTCAGTCTCAGCTATATCATAATAGTTCTTTCCTTACCATAGCTTACAAGAATGGCTCTTTGGGATGACAGGAATATTCTCCATTTTTTTCAATTTTTCTCAGAAATGATAGGCCTGCTTGATTATTGTCAGTCTCATAGTTTTCACAGTTTCTCTAGCTTTTTCTTATTATCATATGCAATGGATAAAAGAAGTATTGGGCCTAGATTTTGGCTATTTTTGACAGTACTCTTAAGGCTTTGCTTCTCCTTTAAGACTCCTTTTTTCCCTCTAGTTACCATCTTTTTGTGCCTCTTTTGACCAAAAGGGTGATTTAGACTCCAAGGTATGCAAATAACTCAAAACTTATCATTTATTTTTGTCTTAGGTTATTTGATGTTGAATTCTACCTGATTAACTAACTGACAACTTTTAGAGGTACTAATTGAATTTCATGAACATCAACAGACTTTGGACGGTTTCATGATTTCATGCAGAAGATCAGGGATTTCCTACAGCAACACCATTTCATGTAGCAGCGCCGATTTCCTGCAACATGCGGTTTTCCTGTAGAATCCACATAGGTTAGACATGTTCCAGTCATCCACAAAAGAAACGAGGACATGAGTTTTGTTTGGAAATCCATCCACATGGACTCTATCTTACTGGCTGCTCCTGATTAGTCTTTTTCAATGTTCCACCAAGGTTCTGAGACGAGGGGCGAGGGAGCGAGGGGGCGTGGGAGCGGCCTATGCAAAAGCTCCCTACCATTTTTTAGGAAACATGGGGGAGCGTCAGGGTCTTAAAAATTTATAAATATAAAATATAATTTATTAATTGAGTCCACTATGAAAATTTGGTTTGAATTGAAAAGATGCAAAGCATGATCATTGATATGAATATCATTTGACATTATCCAAATTTATAATATCATATAAAATAATAAATTTAAAATTCTAATTCATCTTGGTCAAATTCTAATTTAGATTTTGGTCAGACAGAGGGAGAGCTTCAGCTTGATAAGGTAGCCACTGAATTTTGTGAAAAGGTAAATGAATAGATCAGGAACACTGCATTGGCAATAGAAGGGGCAACTACGATGGGTTGTCCAGCTGTATTGGATCCAACAGCTAGAAAGTTTGTTATATTATATATAATATAGACAGTACACCATATGCTGAAAGAAGAGTTTTAGTTCCAGGAGAGATGAGAAGATCACATGAAAGAGTTTCTGACAGTTTACTATCAAATGACATTGACTGCAGGATGACCATCTGCGAACCAACTTAGGTGACCAACGATGGCATGGATAATTTGTCTACCTTATTAGAGCAATGCCATGTAGTTCAAACTTCAAACTAGCAGTGTATTTCAGGGGTGAAAGTAATTTTCAGACATGAGAATTCAAGCTGAGCAACTGTGCTCTGTGTAAATTTTGTAACTGTATAGATTCATATATAACGACAGTTCCCGAGATTTCTTGCTGCCCATAGTATTTTTTCATGCTTGCAGTAAACGCATGTTAGTCTATAGTCCACCCAATTATTTCCCACATGAGATAGGTGTTGCTTCCATAGTTTGTATGTCAAATGTCATGCAAATTAAAAACACAAACTGAATGTCTCATATTCTTTGCCTGTCACTCCAGTTATCTCCCCACTATAATTTAGCCATCACTTGAGAAAAAAAGGAGAAGTTTTAAAAGGGAAAATTCATGTATGTGCTATATGGTCCAACAAATTTTTCATGATACTGACCCTCTAAAATAACGCTTGTTGAAACCAAAAGACAGCACAAGACGTTATCCCCATACAGAACATGAGTAGCTCTGTACCACTTTAGGTCTATTAAATCATAAACTATAAGCAAGGCCATTTTTTTGGGAGGGTGGGGAAACGTCCCCTCAGGGAAGGGAAAAGTTTCCCTGGCACGTCCCCCTGAGTTTCCTCCATTTTGGGAGCGTGGGGAAACGTCCCCTACTCGTCCCCAAGTCCCCGGAGCGCGGGGGAGCGAGGAAACTAGACCCCTGGGGGGGGGGGGGCGAGTCCCTGTGGAACACTGGTCTTTTTAACTGCCCAAATCTTGTTCTTTTCATTTTGGCCAAATTTGGGAAAGCAACTCAAACAATCAAGCGTATTTGGTTCAATCCATGCTTCGAAATCATGGATCATGTTAGTGTCAGTCTTTACAGCCTTCCTCCAGTGATCAACATGCTCTTACAAAGTGATTTTAAGGTGTCAAGGTCAATTTTGTCATTTCAAAGAGTCTTCAAGCAAAATTTGGTCACTAGGCATTAGGTCTAGGGTTTGCTTTCACTCCTTTCAAAGTTGCCCAAACGTCAGTCTATGTCACTATTCAGCTGATTCCATCATCATTCAGAGGGTTGTTATCATCATGTCAGGCTCCATTGGGTCATGTTACACCTTGTTCATGCTTCAGTTGTGCCTTGGTAAGGTCCATTTCCCTCTCCTAGGGTTTTGAAGGCAATTTATCTTGAATGGTCAAATCATTAGAAAAACTTGTATCCAGATGTTCATACACCTTCCCCTATCCTTCATGTACCTTATTAAACACTTCCCATCCCTTAGATCCCCCTTATTCCTCCTTTTCGCACAAACCCTAGTTTCTTGCCACAACTTGGCAATTTTCTAGGCTAGGCCTGTGTTTTGCCCTTTTGGACCCCTTCCCCTCACTCGATCTCTGAGATTCCCCTTTCCCCTGCTTCCTAACATCCCTCCCTACTTCCAAAAATTTCCCCAAGAATTTAGAATCCCCTTATCCCCTTCATTTCACTTCATTTCGACAAAATCCCTTGTTTCACACTTGGGGATAGGTTTCACTCAAATGATGTTTCAGAGAAATAAAAGATGAATTTTGGAAAACTGAGAGAGGTTTTTGTCCATAACATGCCAAGGAAGAAAAAAATCCTTCACTTTTTACATAGGTATAATGGTTTTGGAGAAATTTCAAAAATAAAATTGCCTCGGGAGAATTGATGCACCTCTGAAGTGACCTTAGGAAAATCAATTTTTCTCCTAGCTTGGTTGGCCAAATAACCTTCTTGATAAGTCAAAGGATAACTAGAAAAAAATATATTTCCAATGAGCTATCATGAGCTCAATTTGGAGTTTAGGAAGGCATTCAAAAGTTGACTGCAACAGCACTCTGCCTTGAGGCAGCCTCATTTGGCACATTTTGACCAGTGTTGAGAGATTTGATTTTTGACAAGGCAAATGAACTCCAAATTGAAAAATTCCAATTGTTTTGGAAATTAGATTCAAATAAATTTCCAACGAGCTATCCTGTACCCAATTTGGACACAGGGAAGGCCTCCAAAATCCTCCTGCAAAATGGCGCTACGCATATAATGAGCGCTACGCATATAGCTTCCCCTGCCTTTGTAAAATACCTTTGTAAAATAACACTGGCGCTACGCATATAAGGAGCGCTACGCATTGGGCCAGAACACAAAATTTTTTGCCACTGCTCTTCAAAATTCAAATTCTCTCAGTCTCCTTCTCCTCCTGTAAGTTTAAATCATCTTGCTATTATCTTTGGTCAGTGTTTGGAGTTGTTTGAAGATCGGTTGTAAGAGTATGAATGTTGAAAAACACAAACCCTACTCTCTTGTAGTCCACTATTCACACGGCCCTATTTCCCACAGTTCCTCCCACATTTGGAATTTGAAACAAAAGCACCAAATCCTCATTCTTCATCTCATTTAAGCAAACACAGATTTTGCAACATCATGGAGGCGGACAACAACACATCATACAAACAAGACAGAGATTGCACCACTGAACTGCATACACCAGGAGGAACTGAAGCACAGTGAAACACCTGATCCATTCCGGATTTTGGCCGAGGCTACACTGGCTGGGCATGATACATGATGGAGGGTCTTCGCTCCGAATTTGAGCAAATTCGGAGAACTTTTTGTCATTTTGAAATTTTTTGGTCCCAAAACAGATTTTTCAGCTATACGAGTAGCACGTCGACGCGCTCGCTTATGATTGGGACACTTGCTGGAGGAAAACTTTATATTTTTGGGTTTTTCATGGTAAGTTATGCATGCTCAGTTATTGGTGAAACATTTCATCAAGTTATGGATGATCAAAAGGCCCCAAAACACCATGAAAACCACCTTGCTGCCACCTTTTGCAACAACAGGAAGTACTTCTGGGAGAATGCAGTTTTGGAGTTGCAAATGAGCTCCAAATTGAAAAATTCCACTTGGGTTGGAAAGTAGACATATAGGGATTTCCAACGAGCTATCATGAGCTCAATTTGGATGTCGGGAAGTGCCCCAAAAACAAGCTGAAAGGTGCACTACGCATAGAGATGAGGGCGCTACGCATAGAGGTTTTTGGTCAAATTTCCATCCTCCAGCTCAGGAATTTGGCCAGTTTTCACCAGTTTCACTTCTTGATGTGATTTTTGACCCAACTTGATGTAATTTGATGTTTATGAGGTAACTTGGCACTTATTTACCTTATTCTAGATGATTCATTCACAAAATAGCAAAAAATTAATGTAATGAATTAGTTTCGTAGCATATAGGGGTTAGTTGTTTGACTACCTAGATTTCAGTTCCTTGTTTAGAATTGGTTCAAACTGCTCCTAGAAGGAGGAGCTCGACCCCTAGAGGTTAGGGAATGGGTTAGCTTGGTCTATATGATGTAAATTTTCAGTCAGTAGCAAGGGTTGGACTCTTGGGAAGATTTTGGCACACTATTGTACATATTTTTCATGTTTTGGCTAAGGAAAGATCAGAGGTTTTGTAGCACCTATTGGGATGCTTGTGGCTTTCAGTTCTTGATGGTGTTATCTCTCAGTTTATTGTAAGTTTATTCATGTTTAAATGTATGCCATTCCCTTCTTATGCTTCTGAAACTAAATGAATGAGTAAATGAGGTTGAATTCATTGTTCACAATGCTCTTCCTTTAAATTTGTTTAGTTTTACATGTTTTCGCCAGTTCGGAGAGGATCCATGTTTTCCTTTGCCCTCTTCAGCTCCTTGTCATTCTGATCCATCCATACACCTGATCAAAGGCATCAAGACTATTGCCTACCTCGCCCCAACTCGAATTCTGCAAAGATCTGGCCTTATCCTCGGACCCAAAATTGGTTTTCTCATTTCTCCAACAAAAAACCCAAAAAATCTAAATCAAACTTTCCTATCTCTTTACTAGCCTAAAATCAGTTCCCATTTTAAGTCGTCTCGCACCCTATTGCTCATTTTATCAAGATTGACTGGAGAGAGCCCTCTCCTGTCCTCGTAGGGCTAGCTACGAGGCTGAGCTTGGTTTGATGTTGCCTTGAGTTTTGCCTCCCTCAGCCTGAGGCAGATTCGAGTGCTAATAGATCAAACCAAGGATATCGATGTACTACATTTTCAGCTTATTTTAGTAAACAATTATAATATTTTAATTTTACTTAGTTTGGTCAAAGCGCTGGCCTGCACACTTGTGTAAGAAGAGTAGATTCGATTTGTAGGGGATCGAAAAAAATATCTTAGACTTTTGTAATGCTATAATCAACTTTTCAGATTAATATAAGCCTGATGTTTTGCTGATCTCATATTGTAAGTTTCTTTAGTAGTTAAGGGGTTGTGAGTGAAGGAGGGCCCCCTTTACTCACAACTGCGGTAGCTATAAATGTGTGTTTAATTAACTTACTTTCCATGTATTAACGATAGATGTATGCACAGTTCCATTCCTCTTTGTTGATTCATAGCAGCACATGCTTTTAATTATTAATGATTGGGTTATTGCATGTATGTCTCTAATTTGATTAACGGTTAGACTAAGTTTTGTAATTTGTGCCCTGATTTAGATTGTGAGGCTGAGTTTGAATGACTGGAGATGAGTTTAATTTAATTGCTGCTGTTTGGTTGTATATCTTCTCTTGATCAATATCAACAATTTTAGGTGCTGTAGAGAGATGAGCTATCTACTCCATAACCTTTGCTGCTAAATGTTGAGAGTGAAGATAGATTTGGAATCGTGTGTGGTTTTTATGCACTAAAGTACCAATCCGCATATATTTTGCATTGCACCTCGCAAGGTTACGATTTCCCCTAGTTGATAATTAATGTGTGTCAAATTATAAGTTTATAGTTTTCCCCAACATTTTGGCACCGTTGCCGGGGAGGTGCTAAGGGATGATACTGAAAGTGATTTAGTATGATTTCTTGTTGTTTAAGTTTTTTAGGACAGGGGGAGTCAAAGTGGTAAGACGTGGTGTAAGGCCTACGCACTTGAGGAGATTAGAATTTGGCAAAGCCACGTCCTGATTGTTTGGTAAGTATAATTTTTGAATTTTTATGTATAATGCATGAATAAGAATAAGGGCCAATATACTAGGACTAGATATCCAAGTGGTGATGCGAGCACCACCTCGTCCACTAATAAGCTGTTATGAAACCAGCTCAAGAAAATATAGAAAAGATAGATCAACGCCTTAGAATTCAGCCTCTTCGAGGGGGCAACCTCCTTTACATTACATAAATGAACAATTCTTGGATGATACAATTGACAAAACCTCCTTTCTATATATAGGAGTCTAAGGAGTCACAATATAATCCAGCCGACCTAACAATAATAATATAAAGCCACAAAAATAACAATAGAGGGATTCTATGGGGCACAGAAATAACAACATGGGGGTAATAGGGGCACAACAATATAAATAAGGGGTATAACTACAATAGTAATGGGGTAATCACTAGTATTATAGGGACCCAACATGCCCCTCTCCTTCAAAAAAGTGTTGTCCTCAACGCTTGAGTAGTTCTGGATACTTCTGCATAAAATTCTCATCCTCCCATGTGGAATCTTCATCGGATAAGTTCTTCCACTTGATAAGATACTCTGAAATTGATCGATTTTGTAGCTGTCGAGTTCTTGTTTCTGTGAGTGCTTCCGGTTCCAATATAATTTTTCCTTCCTCGTCAAGTTTTGGCAATATTGTTTGAACTGGGAGCTTGTTTTTCTGTGACTGCTTCTGGTTCCAATATAATTTTTCCTTCCTCGTCAAGTTCTGGCAATATTGTTTGAACTGGGAGCTTGTCGCCTATAACCTTCTTTAAACATGAAACATGGAAAACTGGGTGCAATCGAGAAGCTGCAGGAAGCTCCAATTTGTATGCCATAGTACCAATCTTTTGCAACACCTTGTACGGACCATAATACTTTGGTGATAATTTATTATCCTTCTTAGCTTGCTTTAGGGACATTTTCTTATATGGTTGTAGCCGTAGGAATACCCAATCACCTACATCAAAACTTCTTTCACTGCGATGTTGATCTGCCTGTTGTTTCATTCTATTTTGTGCCAACACGAGGTTATCCTTTAAGAGTTGGAGGACTTGTTGTTGATGTTCGATGTGATGTTCCACTGCCTGAACCTTAGAATTTTCTCTTAAATATGATGTGATGGATGGTGGTTGATACCCATAAAGTGCCATAAATGGGGTCATTTTTGTTGCTGTATGGAAGGAAGTGTTATACCACCATTCAGCCAGAGGCAACCATTTGACCCATTGTGTCTGTTTATCAGATACAAAGCAACGAAGATATCCTTCCAAACATTTGTTTACTATCTCAGTTTGCCCATCAGATTGAGGATGATAAGATGAGCTATGAGCTAACTGAGTACCAAGACAAGAAAATAATTCTGTCCAAAAATTTCCAGTGAAAATGGGATCTCTGTCACTTACAATAATCTTTGGGTTTCCATGTAGCTTTTGAATTGTTTCCATAAATGCAGTAGAAACTGTACTGGCTTTAAATGGATGTGATAATGCACAAAAGTGTGCATACTTGGTAAGTCTGTCAACTACCACCATGATGACACTCTTTCCCTCAGACTTGGGTAAACCTGTGATAAAATCCATTGAAACCTCCTCCCAACGTTGGCTTGGAATGGATAAAGGTTGTAATAGACCCGGTGTCTTAATTGTTTCAACTTTATTTTGTTGGCAAACCAAACATTCCGCCACAAACTTTTGAATATCTGATTTAAGGCCATCCCAAAAAAATTCCTTCTTAACCCTGTGGTAAGTTTTTAAAAATCCTGAGTGCCCTCCTAAGGGAGAAGTGTGCAATTCCATAAGAATCTTTTGTTTTAGCTGGGAATTCTTACAGAGGTATAAGCGATCTTTGTACCATAACGAATCATTTTGCCAGCTAAATGTATCAGACGTACTGGAATCTTGTTGTAGCTTTTGAATAAGTGCCCACACTTCTTCATCATTCTTCCATTCCTCCCTTGCTTTGTTTATCCAATCTGGTTGGATAATAGAAATGGCACACAACAATGCTTCCACATCCTCATCCTTTCTTGAGAGTGCATCTGCCACCACATTTTGCTTCCCTTTTTTGTAGATGATTTCAAAGTCATAACCCAACATCTTTGTGACCCACTTTTGTTGCTCTTCAGAGGATAATCTTTGTTCTAAAAAGTATTTAAGGCTATCATGATCCGTTTTTACCTTGAAGTGTCTTCCCATTAGGTAGGGTCGCCATTTCTTAAGTGCATGGAGTATTGCCAACATTTCCTTCTCATAAATAGCTTTGCTTAAAAACTTTCCCTTGATTGGACGACTTTCAAAAGCAATGGGTCTTTCATCTTGCATTAGAACAACACCAATTCCATTTCCTGAAGCATCACATTCCACAATAAAGGTTTTTGTGAAGTCCGGTGTAGCTAAGACCGGTGCTTGGCACATTGCCTCTTTAAGATTTTCAAAGGCCTTTGTTGCTTCCGGAGTCCATGAAAATGCATCTTTCTTCAATAATGTTGTTAGAGGTGCTGCTATTCTCCCATAATTCTTAACAAACTTGCGATAATACCCTGTCAACCCAAGAAATCCTCGCAGATGCTTTATGGATGTGGGGATTTTCCATTCCTTAATGGCTTTAATTTTGCTAGGGTCTACCTTAACTCCTTCATGAGATACAATATGACCCAAATATTCCACCTCCTGGACTCCAAAGAAACATTTGGATCTTTTTGCATATAATTGTTTCTCCTCCAATAGTTGTAGCACCCTGTCAACATGTTCAACATGATCCTTCCAAGACTTGCTGTAGATTAGTATATCATCAAAAAATACTAACACAAATTTTCTAAGGAATGGTTTGAAAATTGAATTCATCAAACCTTGAAATGTTGAAGGTGCATTGGTAAGGCCAAAAGGCATGACCAAAAATTCATAATGACCCTCATGAGTTCTAAATGCCGTTTTCGGAATGTCTTCAATCTTCATTCTGATTTGATGATATCCCGAACGAAGATCCAACTTGGTGAAGTAAATTGATCCATGCAATTCATCCAGTAATTCATCAATGACAGGAATGGGGAACTTATCTTTAATAGTGAGCTTGTTGAGCTCCCTATAATCTGGACACATGCGCCATGATCCATCCTTCTTGTGCACCAATACTACTGGAGCAGAGAAAGAACTTTGACTTGGTTGAATTATACCAGCCTCTAGCATTTCTGCAACCATACGTTCAATTTCACTTTTTTGGACATAAGGATATCTGTACGGCCTGATGTTTGGAGGAACACTTCCTGGAATCAGATGAATAGCATGATCATGATCACGCATAGGTGGGAGACCTTTGGGAGTCTCAAATACCTTGGAATGATTGTCCAGGACTTTTTGGAGATCTGGAGAAATAGATGATTCTGATGTGGAAACATCTAGCGAACATAATTGTGCAATTACACCTCTTTGCTCTTTTTTTAGAAGCTTTGTCATACCATTAGAGCTGATTATCTTTCCTGGTTTCCCTGCAATACCCCTTAATTCAACTTCCTTTCCTTCCGTAGAAAATTTGATGAAAAGTTCTTGAAAATTAAAAGCTATTGTACCCAAGGATTGTAGCCATTGGACTCCTAGTACAACATCAGCACCTCCCATTGGAATGGAAAGCATTGGGCTAGTCAATACATATTCTCCCATGGATAGCTTGATATTATGGCACCTTCCAGAGCAATTTATTGTTCCTCCATTTGCAATCATCACTTGACACTCTGGTGCTGGATATAGGAAGCAATTCAATTCTTTTGCTACCCTACAATGAATAAAATTGTGGGTGCTTCCTGAATCAATCAACACTATTACCTTTTTCTTCTTGATTTGTCCTTCTATCTTGATGGTTTGAGGAGTGGTAATTCCTGCCAATGCATTACAAGATATGGTCGGATTTATTTGTTCTTCATCTAGGCTTTGTTCCTGGAGTATATCTTCTTCTTTTGACCTTTCTTGCTCCTTTTCTTCTTCCTCTTCACAATCTATGTAGAATAATTTCTTCTCAGCACACTTATGACCTTTAGTGTATTTGCTATCACAACTGTAACAAAGCCCTTTTGCTCTTTTTTCTTCCAATTGTTGTGGTGTCAACCTTATAGGTTGTGGAAGACTAGCGGCAACAACACTTCCGTCTTTATAGTTGTGAGTGGTATGCTTCCTCGTTGCCATAATTTTGCTTTCCATTTTTCTTGCTAACCTGAATGCCTTCTCTAATGAATCAGGTTCCCAAAGGCGAACATCATGTTGGATATTATCCTTTAAAGACCCTATGAACACATCAATCCTATGCTCCTCTGGAATATCTTTTACCCTTATGTTCAATTTTTGGAACTCCTCAATGTGCTCCATTACTGAACCCTTTTGTTTGAGACTTATCAATTGGCTAAAAAAAGTGTTGCTTTTTGTATCTTCATAATGTGCTATCAATTCTTCCGTAAAAATTGCCCAAGTGATAAATTGTTTACGAGAGCAAAGCCATTGATACCATACAAACTGATTTGGTTCCAAATATACAGTTGCCATACGTACCTTTTGTGTGTTTTGCACATTATTGAGATCGAAGAACTGCTCCATCTGTAATATCCATGTGGCGGGATCCTTGCCATCAAACTTCCTCATATCGATTTTTTGAATATGGTGGGTTTTCGATCCAACATTAGAGTCTATGGAATCATGATTAACATTAATTTTGTTCACATCATGAGTTTCCTTTAAAACCTTTTCACCATTAGTAAGTATTTCTTGTAGAAAATTTGTCAAATCTGTCTTCAAATCTGCCATGTTTGTCTTCAAATCTGTCTTCAAATCTGCCATGTCTCTCTTCAAATCTGTCTTTGAATCATCCATCTTAGCTTCCATGCCCTTTATCTTAGATTCCACGCCATTTATCTTAGATTCCATGCCATTTATCTTAGCTTCTGTTAGCTTTTGTGAGCGTGACATTTGTTGCACTTGTTCTTGTAATTTTGATATATCATGTAGCATTTCTTCCTCTTCTTCATGAGTCATGCTAGAGCTTTCAGGTTCCTTACTAGGTGTTTGCATTTTCTTTCCTCGGGGCATCAGTTACCGATAATAATGCTTTACTATGCCCTTTGAATTCCGTTAAACCAAGCTTACACAAAAATTTAAAAAGAACTACACACCTTTTTTCACTTTATAGAAACATGATATTGAATCTGATGTATCTCTGTAATTTCGGATCATCCAGTTCTGAAATTGCGACCTGTAGTAGCCTTCTGCGTCCTCTTTCCAATGCCACAAGTTTGACCCAAATTGGATTCTCCAAGGAAGAGTTATGTGAAATCTCCCACAGTGACTTGCTTTGAGACTAGTTCAGTAGAGCGAACTTGTACAACGTGCCACGAGTCACTGTTTCAACCTTTGGATTTGAAACACACACACAAGAAACTACAGTCCGTCCTCTTTCTGTACCTTACAAAATTTCAATCCAATCCCCAGAGAGAAAGTTATGACGATTTTCCCCAGGTCACCTGTTTAGAATGTAATTCAGGAGTCTGCAAAAAGACCAACTTCCTCAGATCATATCTCCGCAAATATCGTGCGAAAAGCTCTGAAATTCAGACCCAAGGTTCAGCGCGATTTCTTCTCAAATGGGTTTTTTTTTGCGACTTCTGAAACGTCACAGAAAAAAAGTTATAGTGAAAATGCCACGATGACCTATTTGGAGTAGCGAAACCCTAGAATCCAAAGCTCTCATACCAAATGTTATGAAACCAGCTCAAGAAAATAGAGAAAAGATAGATCAACACCTTAGAATTCAGCCTCTTCGAGGGGGAAACCTCCTTTACATTACATAAATGAACAATTCTTGGATCATACAAATGACAAAACCTCCTTTCTATATATAGGAGTCTAAGGAGTCACAATATAATCCAGCCGACCTAACAATAATAATATAAAGCCACAAAAATAATAATAGAGGGATTCTATGGGGCACAGAAATAACAACATGGGGGTAATAGGGGCACAACAATATAAATAAGGGGTATAACTATAATAGTAATGGGGTAATCACTAGTATTATAGGGACCCAACATAAGCTAGCAGGGAAATTGGATAAAGGTAAGTCTGCAAGGAACAAGGCAAAGAAGAAAGGGAAATTTGAACCAAAGACTGACAATTTTGAACAAGGGTCAGCAACTGATCCTAAGCATATCAATACCCCCACAACAGAGAAGGATCCTTCTGTAAAATAATATTTTGTTGCTGCTCATCAAGAAGCTCCTCTTACTGAGGGGACAACATATTTACTTAGTGGTCATCTTGAAGAGGAATTCCTCTTCAATCCTGTTCAAGAACCAGAGTTCCAGACAACTGACTCTAAAGGATCTGCAACTCATGAGGGTCCCACTCTCTTCTGGTTTAATATGGCTCATCTAGAGGGTACTGGTACCACTGTAGATGGGGACTATCATGAAAAGGAAGAGGAACCAGTTACATTCGAATTTCCCATCAAAGATTCTATTGGTTCCAATCAGATGAAAAAAATTCCTCCCTCTGCCTTGCCTAATTTTCGTGGTACCTCTAGTGAAGACCCTGATGCATTATTATTTGAGTTTGATGTATTGTGCATGAGCTATGCTTATTCTTCAAATGCTCAAAAGTTGAACTTGTTTCCTGCAACATTAAAAGATGTAACTCTCATGTGGTTTATGGGATTGAGTGCAAATTCCATTTCAACATGGGATGACATGAAGAAGGTATTCTTGAGAAAGTATCAGGATTACTGTAAAAACAGGGACATCAGAGAAGAAATATTTGGCATGAACCAGAAGGAGGAGGAAAGCCTAGAGGACTTCCTAGAAAGATTCCAGTACAATTTGCAAAGATCCAGGATGAACCGACTGAACAAAGAAACATTGAGAAAAAAATTGCCAAGGGCAATAAGATCGGAATCTATGGAGGTTTTGAACCCGATGGGAGCAGATGATGTATCCAAATTGAGTTATGATGATGTTTGCAAGTTGTGTCGACAATATTTGAGGTCAAATTCTAAGGTTGGGAGAGGATCAAGAGATGCTTCTTCCAGGTTCATCAAACCAGTTGCAGGGGCTGGAGTAGCCAGAGATGAAATGGGTAACTTATTTGAAAATTTAAAAACATAAATTCTTAGTACCTTGTCCTCACAGTTGGATGTTTTGCAGGCTAATAAGAAGCAGAAGGAAGTGGAAAATTCTTTAGCTGTGTTTTGCTCCAAGTGTAGGAAGAAACATCCCTTGACGAAGTGTGCTACAACCATCATAGAGGTATGTCAAATCTGTGAAGCTAATTATTCTACTGATAAATTTCCTTCTCTTCTAGAGGTTAAACCAACATACTTAGTAGATCATGAAGTTGTCAGTACACTTTATGAAATGGCACCTCAAAGGCCATGGCCACCACGTTTTCTAGGTATGTCACAACAACATTTTCAATTGCCTTATGCCCAGAATCAGATGTGGAATTTTCCAATGCCATAGAAATCCTAGCCTTTGCAACAACCTTGGGAGGGGAATTTTCCTTACCTTGCTGCACTGAATTACCCCTCTCAAAAATTTTATCCACCACAACCCATGCCACAAAAAATGGTTCAACCTCAACAACAACAACTTCAGTTGCCTACCCCACCAAATCAACCATGTCCCACACAACTTCCTGCCCAGCCAGTATGAAACCCCAACAATAAATCCATCCAACCTACTCACAATATTGGAGTGGCCACTTATCCTACTTATCCCACTTATGCTACCTATTACATTTCTCCCCAGCCTTTGTAAGAAGTTTTTATACCTTTGTTACCGGAATTTCATACGTCTCTATAGGAGATCAAACTAAGGTCAGGGAAAGTGGTGACCCAACTAGGAAAGATTGAAGAGATTCTAGAGGAATATACCCATGATACACTTGAAACAGAAAACGTATCTAAAATAAAATAACAAAACATTTTAAAATCATAAGAACCTTCCTCATCTGAAACTGTCTAGCCTCCTTTCCTAGAGAGGTTGGAGATGAAAGAAATAACAAAACAACCCAAGTTTGATCTAGTGTCAGAACTAAGAAATGTATGCATTAAGATTCCTTTACTATAAGCGATTAGGGACATCCCAATTTACGCTAAGACAATTATGGAACTATGCACCAAAAAGCGAGGGAGACAAAAGAAAGAATCCTCTACAATCCAAGTAGGTGGAAAACTTGCAAGCCTTATGTTTACCAGATTTGCCACTGAAAAATATGTAGACCCTGGAATCCTGTGGTTACCACCTTCATCAATGGATACCCAATAAGAAATAATTTAATTGATTTAGATGCAACCATTAATGTAATGACGATGGAAACACTGTCCCATATAGGATCCTTTGAATTGCTTCCTACCATTACTGCGTTAGAATTAGCAGACAGATCTAAGGTCAAGCTAGAGGGTGTATTGGAAGACATTGTCATTTCATTAGATTCTTGGGAATATCCTACAGATTTTTATGTTCTTTCTTTGATCTTGGGGAAACCTTGGTTGGCCACAATGGATGCCTTCATAGGGTGCAAGTCAGGAAACATGACCATCACTTGTGGGGCTAAAACTAAACACATCAATCTATATCTCCCTACTAAACCCCTCTTAAAATCAGAAAATACTCATTGGGTTGATGAGGAACATGATTCATAAATTACCCATCTAGTTTTGACAATAGCCCAAGCCATGAACCTTAAAGAAAGCACTAAGTAAAATCTAATCAATTGCTATATTTCAAACCTTGATTTTTCCCAGCATTCAGAGGGGTAGTCAAGTCATGAGACATATGTCATTGCTAATATTCTAGAACAAAACTTTCAATAACATGGTACAACCACTGAATTAAACTCAACCATCCTATCTGCATTTCCTGCATGTTCAATGACTGAATGTGGAGGCAAGGTAATTGAGATTTCTCTTGGAAAAACTTTAAATAACAATTCTGCCTTAACTCATGAACAAGAAAATCAATTAAGTCAGAAATTAAAAGACTTTTTAGACACATTTTCCATGGAAAACACGGATATGAGGGGCATTCACTCAGACACTTTCATTCATCATATTTATATAGAAGGAAATGCCAAGCATGTAATGCAACCACAAAGGAGAATGAATCATTCTTTAAGAGAAATTGTAAAAGATGAACTTCAGAAACTATTAAACGTAGGGTTCATTTATCCTATTTCAGACAGCCAGTGGGTATCTCCATTGGTTATCGTCCCTAAGAAGAATGGAAAATGGCAAGTGTGTGTAGATTACAGGGAACTAAATAAAGCCACATTAAAAGACCATTTTCCCTTGCCTTTTATAGATCAAGTGCTGGACACCTTAGCAAGGAAGAAGTACTTTTCTTTCTTAGATGGGTTTAGCAGGTACAACCAAATTAGGATAGCTCCAGAGGACCAGGATAAAAAAAAATTGACATGTCCTTGGGGTACTTACGCATATAAGGTATTACCAGTTGGTCTATGCAATGCACCAACCACATTTCAAAGGTCAATACTTGGTATTTTCTTTGATATTTTACATGATTTCATAGAGGTTTACATGGATGATTTCACGGTAATGGGTGATACTTTCAAAGAGGCTTTACTTAATCTTAGAAAGGTTTTGCAAAGATGTATATAGACTAATATTTCATTAAGCAATGAAAAATGTTTTATGATCATGACTGAGGGGATTGTTTTAGGTCATCATGTTTCTGCTACAGGAATAAAAGTTGATCCGGTAAAAATCAAAGTGATTGTGAAGATGCCTCCACCAACTAACCAAAAGGAGTCCGAATGTTCCTTAGACATGCAGGTTACTATAGAATATTTATTGAAAATTTTACCAAGGTAGCCTCGCCACTGTTTCAATTATTGACAAAAGAATCTAAGTTTCATTGGAATCATGAGTGTCAAACTGCATTTGACACACTCAAGGATAAGCTTTCTTTAGCACCTGTCTTGAGAGGACTAGATTGGAAGTTGCCATTTCACATTTCCACTGATGCCTCTGATTCAGCTATAGGGGAAGTATTGGGCCAAAAGGAAAACCTCGTAACCCATGCTATTTATTTTGTTAGTACAAATTTGACTCATGCTGAATTGAATTACACTGTAACTAAGAAAGAATTCCTTGCCATGGTTTACAATATTAATAAGTTTAGAGATTACCCCAATGGCTATGAAGTTTTTGTACATACCGATCATTCTGTTATTTGATATCTCATGAATAAACTAGTTGCTAATGGCAGAATTATTAGATGGACTTTTCTACTGCAGGAATTTGACATCACAGTATTGGATAGGCTGGGGAGAGAAATCAGGTAGCTAATTTTATTTCTAGGCTCAACCATGAAGGTGAGGATGTTCTTGTTAATGATAACTTCCCAGATGAGAACTTATTTTCCATTTCCTTCAAATCACCCTTTTTTATAGATATGGCTAATTATCTTTCTATAGGGAAGTTACCACCTTACTTCTCATCTAATCAGAAAAAGAAAATTATTAGAAAAAATGTTGATTATGCTTGGATAAAAGGAGACATCTTTTTCACTGGACCTGATCTGATTATTCGTAGGTGTGTCAGAGAGGATGAGATATATGAAATCTTGAGAGCTTTCCACGATGAAACCTATGGAGGGCACTTTGCAGACAAGCGAACAACCTATAAAATCCTCCGCTTAGGTTACTATTGGCCAAGTCTTTTTAAAGATGCAAAGGAGTATGTTCATAAATGTGATAGTTGCCAAAGAATAGGGCGACCTGTTCAAGCAGATGAAATGCCTTTGCAGCCACAAGTTCTCATAGAACCATTCAAGAGGTGGGCTCTTGACTTTGTAGGCCCCATTAATCCCATGTCCAAAGGTAAGAAGTATATTTTAGTGTGTACTGATTATGTTATGAAGTGGGTGGAAGAGAGAGCAGTGCCTAGAGCTACGGAGAAAGTAGTGGTAGATTTTCTCTTTTCTGATATTTTTGTAAGATTTGGTGTACCAAGGGAAATTGTTACTGACCAAGGTACCCATTTTGTATCAAAGCTTGTGTAGGGAATTGTGCAAAAATATCAGATCACTCATTGGAAGTCCACCCCCTACTATCCACAACACAATGGGCAGGTGGAATCAACAAATAAGGTGTTGGAGACAATCCTAACTAAGACAATGCAACTACATAAAAATGATTGCCCAGATCGACTTCCTGAGGCCTTATGGGCCTACAGAATCACATGGAGAAACACTACTAACTTCTGTTCATATGAATTGGTGTACATAAAACAAGTTCTATTGCCAATTCAATTTCAGATCAGAAATTTTAAGATGGGAACAAATTTGGGCATAGATCTCACTTAGGCACAACAATAGAGGATCTTGCAGCTTAACAAACTAGATGAAATTAGGTAGGATGCTTTTTAGCATACTGAACTTATCCAACAATAGAGGGATAAATGACATGACAGATACATTAAGAAGAAGCAGTTCAAGGAAGGAGACTGGGCATTGCTGTTCGATTCAAAATTCAAGATTTTTAAAGGAAAATTTAACACATATTGGCTTGGTCCATATGAGATTGAGAAAGTCTTTGATAATGGATCTGTTCGAGTCAAGAAAATTGATGATGAAAATATCACCTTCTTGGTAAACGGGCATAGAATCAAGTTGTATCAAAAGCCCCAGTCTAAGGAGGATTTTTTGGAGGAGATTGTGAAGAAGAAAGCGCTAGAAATGATGGTATGGGGGTTATCCCTTTCACTACCTCTTCTTGATTTTATGATATAATAAATTGAGCTTACTTTGTTCCTTCTCGTGCTCAGTAAACCATGAGAGGAGTGTTTATTGGATACATGTTTATTCCTTTTCTGGTTCCACTAACTATTTACAGAAAAGGAACCCAATTAGAGTTTTCTTTTTTAGCATTTCAGACTCTCTAAAATTGAAATCTGGTGAGCATGAATTGCCTTGGGCTCGTTAAAATAATAGGATAATAGATCCCTGGGGGTCCCCAAATAAATTTTGTTCCTACCTTAATAAATTTTTGATTTGCTCGCATTGGACTGATGCGGGATTCCTTAAGGCCCTCCTTCCAACAATCTCGGCCCATCGACATTAGCACATTATCTGGGTTCAAGATCAGAGATATGCGATGCCTTGGATCTTGTATACATCAATGACATGCTATCTCAATTGCAATAATGGAGATTCATCAAGGTTCCTTGATTGCTGGATCCTTCAGGGGGTTCGACAACAACTCATTTATTCACAGCTGTCTGGATGTATTAGTTGTACCTTGGTCCTCACTTTTATTATTGGTGATGGACTTGCGTTGGTTAATAGTTAACCTTAATGGTTGGTAATCCAACGAGATCATTGCACATTCGACTTCTACACCTTTATTCATGTAGCAGTGAACTGTACAAGGTTAGGGAAAGACGGAGTCCAAGTCCTTTCAATCCTGCAGCCAAATCAAGACCAGTTAGCAATAAATGAGGCAACAACTTGTGTTTTACAACAACAACAAATGAAGGAAATGTGTATTATTATCTTGTTAGAAATTTGGTCGAAATTCCAATTCCTGTAGTAATTATCAGCTGTTTCACTCTCGATGGATTATTCGTTCCTTTAAAATAATTCTAGTAGAACATCAATTTCTGAACTCTTCAAGGTTGCTCAAGACCCTGTAATCTCATTATCCTATATATCATATGGGTTTTAAAGTGGATCATCATTCCAAGGCAAGTGTGTTTGTCATCTTCAGGTACTCGACCATCAGACGGTAAGTTAAGAAGGTAAGCTCGACATCAATTGCTTGAGGTAAAAGGTAATGGTACGAGTTTTTATTTTTAATTTGCACCATTATGAGTTACAGTCATCCTTTTTTGAAAAGGCGGCTATGAACCATTCCATGTCACGATGCAAGGTCCCATTCCCAATAATCACCTCAAAGTGTAAAACGATTACCTCTCCAACGAAAATCTCGCATAATGAATCATGAATTTTAATCATGATCATGTTTTGCGCTATACAGACTCACCCTTTTTCTTTGCCAATTGAGCCATTCTCATTCCCATCGATCCTAAGACACCCTTCATAGCCTGTGGAAGACATTGGAAAGGCTGAATTGAAACCTTGTGCTCCCCTACTCATAGTATCTGTCAAGAATAAGGTCGGTTGTATGGTTTGAATCGCAGGGCCCGGAGCTACTGGAAGCATATCCTCAGAGTAAGAAGTGGTTGGAAAAGGTGGGGTTGCTCCCGTTGTTTTTGAAATTTGATGGGCACAATTCCAAAGTAACCAAATATTTTGCTTTGAATCTGAATGGAGATTGGGCTCAGGTTGACAACGTGAAGTTTAAGTTGACCAAAGAATTGGTAGGTCAAGCCTGTGATATTCCACGGGAAGGAAAATGTTGGTTTAAAAATCAACGAATTAATAAAGAAAGTTGTGCGTCTTTCCTGAAGAAGGAGCATGTAGATCCAAATTAAGGAAAAGGGATTTCACAAGACTATCTCTGAAGTAAGTATCAATGCCTTCTCTTTCTCCTGCAAAAATATATTACATGTGAGGGTCAATTCGGGTTGGCCTTTCTATTCCACATTCGACTTCTTAGTCATTTTAAAAATAAACCCCTAAATCTGCCTTATTATTTGAGGATGTCTTTATTAAAAATGGCTACTTTCGCTCAGAAAAGGGCAGCCCACATAGAAGAAAATATCTACCACCATGGTCTCATTAAGATTATTATGCTGGAGGTATTGAGGAAACAAAAAAAGACCTGGGAGGAATTTCTGGTGGAGAAATATTTTGTAGATGATGAGGAAGCACCTAAGCTAGAGACTAGGGAGGCAGAGCCAAATAAAAAATCAACGAGGGAGTCCCAAACTCGTATCCAACTAGAGGAAGTTCCTAAGCTAGAGACTTGGGGACATAGCCACGCCAGAGACCAAAGAAGAAGCCTTGAATTCATAGCTAGCCAAAGGAAATGCCCAAGTTTCCAAAGGCGAGGGAGGTAGAGACAAGCTGGAAATCAACGAAGAAGCCCCGAACTTATACCTAGCTAGAGGAAGAAAGTAAGGAAGAAGAAGACATTATGGTGATCAAAGAGACTGTGGGAAAAATCCAAAACCACTGATTGGTGCCACTACCCCTCTTAGGTGCTTTACTAAGAGCCAAGCCACTAAGTTGGATATGTAAGAAAGCGAAGAGGAGGCATACAACAAATAGAAGCAAGCAGGGAAACTAAGAAATCGTTGAAGGCGTCCAAGGGGAAGAAGATACAAGTTGAAGCGACCTAATTCATTAATAAGGAAGACTGGGACACAACATCCCATGAGACCCAACAACTCAAGGAAAGTATGGATAAAACTTTGGAGGGCTGTCAAGAACTGGAGGGATAGAGCTTTCTTCATTCCTCTCAAGAAAAGCAAGGAAATGAAGAAACCTCCAAGAAAATATAGTCACGCAAGGAGCTAGAGGAAGCTATAATAGAGCTTACAGTGTTAGAAAGAGTCCTTAAGAGGGAAAATGAGACTCTTAAAGAAAACAACCTGCACCTTCAAAAGGAGTTGGACGAATGGAAGACAAAGTACCAGAAGGTGAGTAGAACAGTAAAGAAGAATCAAGTTCAAATAGGACATCTGCATAAGCATAATGAAGAGTATAGATACAGAGTTAAGAAAGCTAAATCCAACAGGGCATAGTTGGACCATTTGGCTGCAACACAAAGGGGAAATGATTTTTTATTTTTTATTTTTTATAACAATTTTGCTTGCATAGGGCCATGCAAGACGCTAGGTGTAGGGGAGATGTTAGGCCTAGATTTTGGCTATCTTTGACATTACTCTTAAGGCTTTTCTTCTCCTTTAAGACTCCTTTTTTCCCTCTAGTTACCATCTTTTTGTGCCTATTTTGACCAAAAGGGTGATTTAGACTCCAAGGTATGGAAATAACTCAAAACATATCATTTCTTTTTATCTTAGGTAATTCGATGTTGAATTGTACCTGATTAACTAATATACAAATTTGAGAGGTACTAATTGAATTTCATGCGGATCAACAGACTTTAGGCAGTTCCGCGATTTCCTGCAGAAGATCAGGGATTTCCTGTAGAAGATTAGGGATTTCCTGCAACAACGTCATTTCCTGTAGCAGCGCCGATTTCCTACAGCAGGAGGTTTTCTTGTAGAAGCCATGTAGGTTAGACATGTTTCGGTCATCCATAGAAGAAACGGGGACATGGGTTTTGTTTGAAAATCCATCCACATGGACTCTATCCTATTGGCTGCTCTAGATTAGTCTTTTTAATTCCCAGATCTTGCTCTTTTCATTTTGGCTGAATTTGGGAAGGAAACTTGAACAATCAAGTGTATTCGGTTCAATCCATGCTTCGAGTCATGGATCAAACCAAGGATATCAATGTACTACATTTTCAGCTTATTTTAGTAAACAGTTGTAATATTTTAATTTTACTTAGTTTGGAAAAAGCGCTGGCCTGCGCACTTGTATAAGAACAATAGATTTGATTTGTAGGGGATGGAAAAAATATATCTTAGACTTTTGTAATTCTGTATTCGATTTTTTAGATTAATATAAGCCTAATGTTCCGTTGATCTCGTATTGTAAGTTTATTCAGTAGTTAAGGGTTTGTGAGTGAAGGAGGGCCCCCTTTACTCACAACTCCCGTAGCTGTAAATGTGTGTTTAATTAAGTTTCTTTCCATGTGTTAACGGTAGATGTATGCACAGTTCCATTTCTCTTTGTTGATTCATACTGGCGCATGCTTTTAATGATTAATGACTAGGTTATTGCATGAATGTTTCTAATTTGATTAAAGGTTAGACTAAGTTATGTAATTCGTGCCCTGATTTACATTATGAGGTTGAGTTTGAATGATTGGAGATGAGCTTGATTTAATTGTTGTTGTTTGGTTGTATATCTTTTCTTGATCTGTGTCAACAATTTTAGGTGCCGTAGAGAGATGAGCTATCTACTCCATAGCCTTTGTTGCTAAGTGTTGAGAGAGAAGAGAGATTTGGAATTGTGTGGTTTTTATGCACTAAAGTATCAATCTACATATATTTTGCATTGCACCTCACAATTACCCTTGGTTGATAATTAATGCGTGTCAAATTATAAGTTTATAATTTGCCCCAAAAAGAAGACAATGTAATCTTAAGATCTTGAAGTTGTGCTATTGGTCTGGATTCCCCTTGGCCAAATTGGTAGTAGGAAGCCATTTCCTATATACTATTTTTCTGAAGTAATGTAAGACAAACCATTACACAAAATAGAGAATTTAAAACTTAAAAAAATACTATACAAAATAACAATTTTTAATTTAAAAATTTAAAAATTATATATTATATAAGTGCTTTTTAAAATTTAAAAAATATAACAAAAAAAATATTAAATATAAAACCTTAATTTATTACGTTGAGAGGTTTTGAGGTTTATATATATTGTCATGTTCAAATAAGTATATTCAACAACCCATAAGCTCGATAGAGCTGTAATTGATGACAATGGTTTTGAGGTTTATATATATATATATAGATAGATATAGATATATCGAGTCATGATCAAATAAGTATATTCAACAACGCAAAAGCTTGATAGACCTGTAATTTATGACAATGGTTTTGAGGTTTTTATATATATATATATAGTCATGATCAAATAAGTATATTCACAACTTATAAGCTTGATAGACCTGTAATTTATGACTTAGCAAGATTCGAGACTCCATGAGTGGGAGAGTCTACTCTTTGAGCCTTATCATAAGGGGCCAAAGATGCCCCCCTGTAAGATTTGAAACTGAGTGGAGTGGATAACATCCTATTGTGCCTCCATGATTGGGAGAGTCTACTCTTTGAGCCTTATCATAATGGGCCAAAGATGCCCCCTATAAGATTTGAAACCAAGTGGAGAGGATAACATCCTATTGTGCCAACCACTCAGTCATCCCAAGAGGAAACTTTTTATAATTATAATTTATTTTTTGAAACTAGATATAGCCTAATTTAATTCCCCCAATATTTTTAATTCCATCTATCTCAATTGCAAATTATCATATATCTTTTTGAAAAAAAATATTAACTGAATTAATTAATTAATGATAATGTTACTAATTTTCTGATCTATTTATAGAATTAAAATATGAAGAAGATCAATAAAAATAGTGTATTCAAAGGCACCCGTGTTTTATAAAAACCTGCAAAACAATATATCGTATTGTAAGATCTCGTCACATCAGCCACTACCCAAAAAAATATCATAATATAATATCTCATTACATTAGCCACTATAAAATACCTACAAAACAACATTTCAAAATGTAAGATCTCAACACGGCAACTTACACAACACATCACAACTTCAAATTTGGAGTGTATAAAGGTAAAGAAAATTAATTATCGCTTTCATAATAGGTAGGTGTAATTAAAATTGAGATATATAATAATAAATAATTATAATGTTTTTTAAAATTATAGTCTAATAAAATATTGAAAGGATATATAAAATTTGCGTTAAAAATTATATATATATATATATATATATATATATATATATATATATATATATATATGTGTGGTTATGTTAAGGATTTCGGATATAGTGTTTTTTGTTTTTTTTTAATGGGTTGTCACTATGTTAATTAATGATGTTTTTTTAGGATTAATTGTGATAATTTTATTTTTATTTTTATTTTATTTTTTCATTAGGGAAATTTGTGTTGATTTTATTTAGAGGTTTTCTTTCTTTGGAGGTATTTGAAGCTTATTTTCAAAGTTTTGTGAAAGATTTCAAACTAATTTTCAAGTTAAGATATGACTAGGGATATCTAAAATTTTGAAATACTCTGAATATGATCTTTACGAATGAATGTGAAGTTCTTAAACTCTAATCATATGGCTTATATTTTTTTTTTTGCCTCAATGAAGTTGAGATAATGAATTATACAATAAACCCCCTTGAGTTTAGTTATTGCTCCCGCGAGATAAGAATGGGCGTGGATTGAGTGCGGATGTAAAGGGTAACCAATAGTTGATTTTAAGGCTATTCTTTTTATGTTAATCATTTAAAGAAATTTGAGGATAATTTTCTTTTTATTAATACATCTAGAAGCTATTCTTTCTAGGTTAACTTCCATAACAATTGTCTTATGTTAAAATGTGTAAATCAATTCTTTTAGTCTCATTGAATGAGAACAATTTTTTTTGCTAAATTATGTGCAAATATAGAATTATAAATAGTATTCAAGTGAGGAATATTAATGAATTTTAAAATAAAAGTAAATAAAATTAGTGTTTATAATAGAATTGAAAATGAAATCATGTAGTCTAATAGCAACAAATAAAAGAAGCACATAGGTTATAAAAATTAATAATGATGTAAAAAGTATAAGAATAAAAAAATATACACATAAAATCTTGAAAAGATAAATAGTAAAGTATAATGGAATGAAGGTGGGAACCTCGAAGGTTAGTGTTTTAGAGCAATGGAAGATAATAATATATAAAAAGGGTATATTAAATACATACTTTAATATAAGAAGGAGAGATTAGGAAGGAATACATTGAAAAGGAAATAAATTTAGTCTCAGTTTTGGCTTCACTGAATAATGGATTACACAAATAGAGAAAGAAGAAGATGTTTACAAAAGCCAAGGCTTAGATGTTGTTGAATTTAGAGCATTATCATTGGAATTAAATGAAGATGTTGAGATATTAAAGTAATTATTGAAGAAAACAAAAACAACTATGTCTAAATATAAATATGAAAATTGACAATTTGGAGTAACATTGTAATAAGATGATAGCACTGTGGCTATAGAAATATAAGTTGACATAGAAATTGAAATTGAAATTGACATATACACTAAAATCAATATATTGATTTTAATGTAAATGCATTAATAAAGTACTTTGAAGAAAAATAATTGAATGTATCTAAGTATCCAAACCATGCATTGAAATCTACATCTTGAAAAGTGGAATTAGAATAAGTAAATGCCATTTTATTAATCTCCCAAAGGGTTTCACTGGGATGCACAAATTAATAATATTGAAGTCTAAATTGAAAAGTGGAATTAGAATAAGTAAATTCCATTGTCTTTTAAACATAATCTACCAAAGGGATTCACTTGGATGCACAAATTAACAAGATTGCAAGACATACATAGAGAGAGTGAAAAGGAAGATGAGCACCATTTGTAGTGGCAGTATTTTCAAAGCCCTTTAATACCAATTAGTCTATTAACATACGAAAATGTCACTTAGGTCCCTTTGACAATAAAAAATTTGACATAACTTAGTGAATCTTTTTTATTCTAAGAAAACTTGATTTCAATGTACATGCATTGATTTCAATCTATATTTTCATAATTTCTAGATCAACGTATCTAGAAATTGACACGTGTATTGAAATAAATGCATTATAATTTGAACAAAAATTGAAATACAAGTATAAAATGGCATTTAATGGACATTGATATTGAACCGAAATATAAATAAAACTTGAAATTGAAATTGGCATGTACACTAGAATCAACAAATTAATTTTTGTGCACATTTTTCATCATTCTAGATCTACACGTTTAAAAACTGACATATACACTGAATTCAATGTATTAGAAATGGAATAGATATAGAAATAGACATTTAATTCCTCCTCAGAGGACTCTACAATGAAACAATTCTCAAATAATCTCAATAAATTAAGCAATTTCAATCCCATGGGCATGTCCTTTAGAATTAGGTCGTAGATTCTCCTACTGGATATAGAGAAAAGTATTACGATTTTTTTGGTGGACTTAGAAATAAAATATAATTGAAAATAGAAATAGAAATAAACATTGAATTCCTTCTTAAAGGACTCTACAATGCAATAATTATTAGATAATCTCAAGAAAATAAGTAGTTTAAATCCTATGGGCATGTCCTTCAGAATCAAGCCATAGGCTCTACTATTGGAGATAGAGAAAAATATTAAGAATTTTTTGATGGAAAATTGCTAGGTCCCTCTCTCGGTGGAGAAAAAGACTTTACTAACCTCTCTCCTAGCCACTAGAAAAAAATTCCTTGCCAAAGAAGAATTGACATGGCGACTTACTAAGCATAACATTATGGATTTTATAAAGTGACAATAACACAATTTTTTTCATAAGTTTTCTAGTTATCATTGAAGTGTGAATATAATTTGGAAAGTCTAGGCTAGCGATGGCTCTTGGTCCTCATCCTTTGTAGACAAAGTGATTTGTATATGAAACTGCTTGAGGATTATGATAAATTGCAAGTGATTAAATTATAGTTTTAAGCCTCTTATGTCAAATTCATAAACACATAAGCATGAATTAAAAGTTTAGTTTTTACAGAAAATAGCAGACAACATCACCATAACAGCGAATGCATACAACAAAATGATGAAGGAGTTCACCTCTCTTGGGCTACATCTCCTAGTCCAGCTTCCAATGGTTGGGCCTCTTTCATTATGCTCATAAAATTGTGTTTAAATCAAGTTACAATGCTCAAATGGCTTCAAAAATAGCTCCAATGGCTTTAGAACTATCAAAAACCCATGTCTAACCTCTTTCTGCCCCCAAAAATACCAATACTGAGAAAGTTATGCCTCTTTCTCTATTTTTCCAGATTCCACAACTAACCATCCTACAATTCGGCCAAAACCTGGCTCGTGCGCCCTGAATGCAGAAATGGCGCTCTAAACCTGGCATGATTCCCACTCAATGAATGGATTTGTAGGATGGATAAGGGTGCCTTTAAGCCCCCAGTCCTGAAAAATTCGATCACGTGGCTGCATATGACTATCTTGGGTGCCGAATTCTGGGGCATAATTCTTGACTCCCTTCAAGCACGTGTTGGTGGTAAAATGGGCCTACACAAGGCCATGGGCTGACTACTCGTGCTGGCCCCCTTCGACTAGCCCCTTCACATTCTTGCACTCTTGGTCTTATTGCAACCACATGACCTTGGGCTAGCCGCTTACCAATCTTCGTGCTCTCGGTTCTTGGCACATGGTTTTCCTTATTGCGGAGCTGTGGTTGTATGCGACCCAAGGGCTGGGTTGGGGCCTAGCTCTTGGCTCCCCGCCTGCGGTCCCATGGTGCTGGGGTGGCCAGGGGCTAGGCCTTAGCCCGACCCCTTCCCAAAAGTTCCATAATATTAATGTTAAATCAAATTCCATTGCGCCATATAACAAGAAACATGACACAGTGTGTTGGTGAAAGGCGTTGGTTTCTCAGTGATTGATCAAGCATTGGAATCTCTGGGCTTCTTTTCAGTCTTTGCCAAAATTTTAGTGGCCACCAGGAGGTCACGTGGTAGCCTCTGGTTGGCCCACATGGTCCTCCCTATTTGGTCCACCTCACCAACCTCATAACCAATAAAAATGCATGGATTTCAACCAATCGGGTAATGCCAAATGTCGGCCAACCATTGGCCAAAGGAGCCCAATCAGCTTGTACAGTCAAGATCTAGTCAGTAGTATGGACTGCTGACTGTGCAACCCTGTAAAATCAAAAACCATTTTTTTACTGTTTCCACAAATGAACATAACTCATTTCCGGGAGCTTACGACGTATGTGTTTTGCAAAACAAATTACGCCGAATTCATAACGACAAGATCAACGCGGTCATTCTAGTTTCAAGCCATTCTGACAACTTTGATTTTTGAGCATATTTTTTATCCATCGGATCACTCCTCCCCACTAGAATATTTTGGACCCTAAAAGATATTTATTACTGAACAATTAGATGACGGTACAACCCCCTCACCCTTGTAGCCTCAACCCACTGGAATTTGCCTGAATTCAACAATTTGAGCTTTTCATGAAAACTGATATTTTTCCTTGATTCTGGAGACCTTGTCTTGCTGTTGTAGATACCATCTTGCTGCAATTTCCCATAATTTGTAGAACAACAAACTATCCTTGAAGGAACAAACATATTCCTTCCTCATTCGTCAATCAAAGGAAACTTAAACAACTTGAAATTCTTCTAACCTCGAACACTGTCGAAATGACGATGTTTAGCTTGCCTTTCCTTATGCTTGGCTCGACTCTTGACCAAGTTTGTTTGCCATTGCCATGCACCATTTTGAAACCCCAAAGAAGAACTTGTGGAACCAATGCCCTCTTTGTCAAATTTATTTGGCACTTTCTCTTTGACCTTTACACTGTTTAGCACCGACATCTTGTTCCCATCACTATTCAACAATGATGCATGCTGCTACAATTTTTCCTCATCATGTTTACCTCTTTTAGGAGGCAACATATTAGATCCCTGAAACAATTTATATCAAACATTAGAAACCTTAATGAAATCAAAATTTTCATTTGATGCATTTCCTTGAAAGGCCTCATTCACAACATCTTGATGCTTGAACATTAAAAAAGAAATTTTCTGGCTTGCATTCAAAATTCTCTTCATTTGTCCAACATGCATAAGAGACAAATTCATCTTCTTACGATGCACTATAACTATGTACTCGATCTCATTCTTGAATAAGTGATACTTATTCTCATGGTGATAAAATATTTCTCTCTTATCACAAAGATATGGGCTTCCCAAAACAATACCAGAAATCTCAAGCGAAACTACATCAAGTTCAACTTCATTAAGAAAGTTTGCAGTGATTGCAAATCTAAGTTTGCACTTCCTTGTCACTTGCAAATTTGCATTATTACATATCCAACTTAAAGGATAAGGTCTTGGATGTGGAATGGTTTCTAGATTTAACTTCTTGACTAGGTCTTTGGAAATTAGATTTCTTGTGACCCGCTATCAAATAGTGTGTCAATTTTGGTATGCTTTGAAATAACTCTAACATGGAAAATCTCAATTCTTGTTTTTTCATTTTGAGTATCATTGGAAAAAATTGAATAACTAGTGTTTGCTATGTTCTTACCTTTCAAACCCATTGCTATAATCTTTGTTTCATCTCCTGAATCAGAACCTAAGTCATGTTCTATAATTGCAACCATTTTCTCCTTCTCCTTGTTTTTAAGTTTGTTGGGTCTCATCTTTGGATGAAGTTTCCAACAATGATATTCATCACAAGCATCTTTAAAACAATGTTTCATGTGAGTTTTTATTTCTCCCTCTTAATGGAAGTATTCTTCTTCCCTTTTCCCTTAAACTTACCCATTCCTTTCTCTCCAATTTCAAAGGAAATCTCACTCTTCTCATCTAAAACATGTTTCCCTCTTGCTTCTAGATGTGTGGCTTGTACACAAAATTTATCTAAATTTGTGGGATTAAACATAAGAATAGTGCCTTAGGTAACTATGTAAACCTCCAATATACTTTAACAAAATTTCTTGAGTTGTCAAATCTACACCCAATAATAGTGCTCTTCTCCTAAACTCTTGAGTATAGTTTTGAACACTTTTTCCTTTTCCTTGCCTAAAATTTTTCCAATCCATTATATATTTCTGCATGTATGCTAAAGGATAAAATTTTCTTCTTAATGTAGCAACAAAATTATTCCAAGAGGTTAAGACCTTACCATGATTTTTCATGTCCTATTATGTTTTGGCTTCCCACCAAATAAGAGCTGCAATTTCCAACCTTAATGAGGCAAGCTGAATCTTGGTGTCGTCATCCTTGATCCTTTGTATCCTGCAATACACTTCAAGCTGACGTACCCAATTATCTAGTCTTTCAGAATTTACCTCTCCATCATACATAGGAAAATCAAAATTTATGTCAAGTTTTAAAAATGGAGTTTTACCATGTCCCTTTGGAGAATGTGGAGGTGTTTGTGAAGGGGTTGTTGTGGAAGATGAAGATGGTGAAGATGGTGGTGAGGATGGAGGTGAAGTGAATGGTAGTGTCAAAGGTGGTTTGTCACCATTCCCTTTTGGAGGCTTGTCCTCATCTCCTCCTTTTCCTCTTGAAGAACCCTCTCCCTTTGGAGGCTTGGATCTCTCACCTTGCAATCTTATGTTACTCTCTTCATAGAGAATTTTGACCATTTGGGTCATGTCAAAGAATGATTTTCTAAAAGCCTTCTCATCTTTTGACACATTATCAGGTCCTCCTTCATGTGACATGCTTACTGAAGCTTCAGGTACAATTTGAGGTGAAATTTGTGGTGGAGATTGTGGCAAATGTGCTCTCCTTGTCCTTGTCCCAACTTGAGGACCTGTAACCACAAGATTTCGTTCTCCTCTCTTGAGCTTCAACCTTGTAAACATCATAAAAACTTGCAAACAAATTAAACCCTCACAGCAACAAATAACCTAAGCTTTGATACCAAACTGATCTGTATATGAAATTGCTTGAGGATTATGATAAATTGCAAGTGATTAAATTAGAGTTTTAAGCCTCTTATGTCAAATTCATAAACACATAAAAATGAATTAAAAGTTCAATTTTTGTATAAAATAGCAGAAAACATCACCATAACAGCAAACACAACACAACAAAATGATGAAGGAGTTCACCCCTCCTGGGCTACATCTCCTGGTTCAGCTTCCAATGGTTGGGCCTATTTCATTATGCTCATAAAATGGTGTTTTAATCAAGTTAAAATACTCAAATGGCTTCAAAAATAGCTCCAATGCCTTCAGAACTATCAAAAACCCTTGTTTAGCCTCTTTCTACTCCCAAAAAGGCCAAAAACTAAGAAAGTTATAACCCTTTCTCTCTTTTCCCAAATTCTGTAGTTAACCATCCTACAATTCAGTCAAAACCTGGCACATGTGCCCTAAATGCAGAAACGATGTGCTAAAATTGGCATGATTCCCACTCAGGTGGGAAAATTTGTAGGACAGATAATGGTGCCTTTAAGCCCCCAATCGTGAAAAATTCGGTCACATGGCTACACATGACTGCCTTGGTGCCAAAGTTCCGGGGCCTAATTCCTGCCTCCCTTCAAGTGTGCGCTGATGGTCAAATGGGCCCCATATGACCGTGGGCTGGCCGTTCGGGCTGGCCCCCTCCGGTTTTCCCCTTCACATTCCCGCACTCTTTGTATTATTGTGGCTACATGGCCTTGGGCTGGCCCCTTACCAATCTTCGCACTCCCGGTTCTCAGCACACAATTTTCCTTCTTGTGGGGCTGTGGTTGTATGCGACCTATGGGCTAGGCTAGGGCCTAGCCCTTGGATCCCCACCCACGGTTCCATGGCACTGGGGTGGCCAGCGGATGGGCCTTAGCCCGACCCCTCCCTAAAAGTGCCATAATATTAACGTTAAATCAAATTCAATTGCGCCATATAACAAGAAACATGACACAATGTGTTGGTGAAAGGCATTGGTTTCTCGATGAGTGGTCAAGCGTTCAAAAATCCAGGCTGCTTTTCAACCTTGCCAAAATTTTAGTGGCCACCAGGAGGCCACATGGTATCCTCTAGTTGGCCCACGTGGTCCTCCCTGGTTGGTCCACCTCACCAACCTCATAACCAATATAAATGCAGGGATTTCAACCAATCGGGTAAGGCCAAATTTCAGCCAACCATTGGCCGAAGGAGCCCAATCAACTTGTATAGTCAGGGTCTAGTCAACAATATGGATTGCTGACGATGCAACCCTGTACAACCAAAAACCAATTTTTTTTACTGTTTCCACAAATGAACATAACTCATTTCCGGGAGCATACAATGTCTATGTTTTGGAAAACGAATTGCACCAGATTCATAACGACAAGATCTACGCAATCGTTCTAGTTTCAAGTCATTCTGACAACTTTGAATTTTGAGCATATTTTTGATCCACCAGATCACAAAGAAAAAACAAGCAAAGATTTCTTCTCTGACCTCTTTTCAGATCTTGTTGGATACCCTATCTTCAAGATCCTAGATGTCATTAATCTTTTCCCCGAAGTATTCTAATATGTAATGAATTAGGATCTTCAGAAATAAATTTTGGAAGCCAACCTTTGAGAAACTATGTTTCTGATGCAAAAAGGCAAAAGCCCTAGTCCAAATGGTTTAATGGATGAACTTTATTAATGCTTTTATGATCTAATCAAGGATGATCTTCTCAAAGCAGTTAAAGAATCTTAGTTTTCCAATAGGATCCTTGGAGCCTTCAACTCTACACATCTAGCCCTAATCCCCTAGAACCAGGATGAAGTTTCCTTGGAATATTTTTTTCCTATACCATGTTGCAATGTTATGTACGAAATCATCATAAAAAAAATAGAAAAAAAACCAAGACCTTTGTTTAGTTATTTAATCTTCGAGGAACATTTTGATTTTCTTTTCCGAAGACAAATTCATGATGTGGTCTCTTTAGCCCAAGAGGCCATGCAATCGATCAAGATACACAATTTGTCCTTTTTCAAAATCAATATTGATCTATTAAAGGCCAATGACAGAGCTTGTTGGGTTTATATCCATTTGGCACTTCTAGAAATGGTAATTCATCCACATTTTGTAAACTATATTATGGATTGTATTTCCACGACTTCGTTTGTAGTCTTGATCAATGGGTCACCCTTGCCTTTCTTCCGGTACATAAGGGGATTTGATAGGGCTGCCCCCTATCCCCCTTCCTCGTTTTCTTAATTGCCGAGGGTCTTAGAAAATTGTTGTTTGTTGCTAAGTCTAGAGGGGATCTAAAGGGGGTTAAGGTGTCTTCATCATATTTTATAACTCATTTATTATTTTTTAATAATGTTCTCCTTTTTGGTGTAGCTTCTCAAACAAAACTATCAAGAACTAAAGATATTCTAGAATCTTTTTTTTTGGTCTCATGTATGGTAGTGAATTTGTGAAATTCATGTTTTCTTTTTCATTTCATAGAGGAGGATATTCAATAGGAACAAGACCTCTCTCTTCATCTTCCTTAGCATAGAAGAAAGTGTGAAATATTTTGGGTTATATTTGAAGCCCATTTCCTATAAATTTAAATATTAGCTATGGCTTTTCAAGAAAACTGAAGCTAGAATTTCTAGAATTTCCTCTTTGACTAATAGGTGGCTCTCTAGAGGGGTTCTTTAATTATAATAAAATATGTTCTAGAGAGAATTTTGGCATATTTTCCTTCCATAGAAATAGTTCCTAAAGGAATCTAGGAAAGTCCACATTAGTTTCTTATGGTTTAGTAACAAAATTTTTGAAGTGATTCCTTTGATCAAATACATAAGGATTTATTAGACACAAATCTTGGAGGTTGGGGTCTTAAAAATATCTTTCATTTTAGTAAATATTCAATGGAAAAGAATCTTTGAAATCTTACATATATTCGATCGTTATGGAGTCAAGTGATTTCCTTCAAATATATGTGGGAGAACTTGATTGAGATGTTGTTTCAATCACCCATGAAATCAACTCGTAAAGGTTCCGTTATTTAGAAAGCGTCTGTGGAGTCATTTCCTTTGACAAGCCATTGGACAATGTGGAAAATTGGAAAATATAGCTAAGTTCGGATTGGGGAAGATACTTAGATTTAGGTAAGAGAAAATTACATGTTGAATCAATATATATTAAATAGGTCACATGAGAGAGGTTCTTCTCTCTTTGAGATGCCAAATTTCCCATCCAAAATTCTTTTGGTAGGAATAGGTGGCTCTCTACAAAACAAATTGATCTTGAGGAATATATTTTTAGAGAATGGAAATGTTATGTGGAAAAATTGGTCTCTAACTTTATACAAGAAGATGAAAGGTGGAAGACTCCCTTGGTTGGTCACTAAACCAAACCACGAGCAAATTTACTGCAAAGATGGGATGCAAGGCATGGTGCGAAGATGTTTAAATTAAGTACATAGTTGGTGCTAGGAGTGTCTATGGAAACTTCGTGCTCTAGTAACATGGATGGATGGATGGATGATTCTTAATGATTGTAGAATATTTGTAGGTGTCTTGATGATTGCGTAAGAGTTGTGAAAGTTTACACAGGGACTGGAAAAATTGCACAAATATAGAAAAAGTTTCCAGATCCTTGACAATGAAATTATAGGAGATAAAACAAGTGATTTATTGAAGAAGGTTTACTGAGGTTGTTGAGATGTTATTTAAGCCTTGCTAAGTCTTCACAGGTCCCATGGGTGTTGAAGAAGGCATGTTAGAAGTTGGAAGAAGTTTGAGTGAGATTTGACTGCATTTAGGGCTTGGAGATAGGGGTGATGCAGGTTATCTGTGTAGGAGGAGCATTACTACTAAGGGTAACACAGGTTTTATGTTCAATACCAACGTTACTAACTCACTTCTTGAATGGGAGAAGTGCGTTATTGTATGTAAAAAAAAGAAAACAAAAAGCCTCAAGCTAAATGATGGATTCACCCTAGGTATTTGTGTGTGGAAGGTCGAGTAATGGCTATTTGATTCCGTCAATGGTTACCATCAACAAATCCATTGGATTTTCCTATGGTATTGGTAAGTCTAAGATATTATAAAAAGTCTAGGAGATTGAACAACTGGGGTATGCATTCTTTGAGTTACTTGTGATTTGACTTGATCAAGTATGCATTAAGGCGCAAGGAGGAGGCTCAGATCTATCACTCAATGAGAGATATGAAGCATATTTATTAGATACCTTCATTTCTTGGTATGTAACTTGAATATTTGATGGTTTGGTAAATGTTTGAAAGTATTAACGTAATGTTTTGTTGTAGATTTGATTATGAGGGTGTAGAGATCAAAGGGTTTATTATGTGAGGTAGATCAAGGAGACAATTTGGAGAGACTGAACCATACGTTGCAGGTCTATGAAATTTGATGCCTCATGTTACTTTCATATTGTCGTGGCGGAAAAAGTCGTTTGTGCGGACACAACTGACCTCCCTAGGAGTCTAAACTCTCTAGCGACAAACAAGACAAAATGGAGTGATCTTTCTCTAAATATACCTTTTTAAAACATGAAAACTACAAGTGTTTAGGCTTACCTTATTCCAAAACGCGGTTGTTGTAGTCCGTCCTTGCCGATCCGGATGAGCTCCTCCTTCAAGTCAATTCCTGCAACCACAAACAATCAAACAATTACCAAGCACTTGCATTTCATATAATAAAACATATATTCAACATGCAGACCAAGGAACACATGAAATAACTCATTAACACAGGCTATTGAGAAAAATAAACCAGTTTGTATTAATAACGAAACAAAGAAACTCTTACAACCTGGCCTTGGTGTTGTGCAAGTTCCTCCCAGGGTCCATCAAGGGTTTTCCTCTACTTTGACAAAGCTCACCCACTTCCAAGTAGAATCAAGCAAAGACAATCTCTCCTCACAAGGTTCTAAATGGGAGTCCTAATTCCTGCAGCATTTACCCAAAGAAAATGTATAGCTCCAACCTCTCCTCCCTCTGGCTCAATGTCTTTATTTATAGTGCTGTAAAGAGGTTATTCAGGTCCACCATCAATGGGATAATCCCCCTCTTTGGGTGGGATAGCTCCCTTATTGATGGGATAAGTTCCTCCTTAATAGAGATACATGAACCAACTGGAGGCGCATCCAATTCATCAAACCGACCTCTAGAAAGTTCTAGAAGTAACCACAAGTAACTTTTTTAAGATGAAACTCGCGCATTTTGCCTTTTACAGAAGGACGCACCTGTCCCTTAACATACAGAGCGTCCAAGGACGCACCTTTTGTGAACATTGTGAGCGTCCCCGCAGGTAAGGCTAGAGAGAACCTGCGACCCCAGAGATAAACATATTTTTGACAAGACTTTCTCTCTTCTTTGAGTTTGAGATGGATAGCAGAGGCATAAGACTTGCCTAAGAGGGTAGCATGACTGTTGATTTGAGCCATACTAACTGTAAGTGGTCATGGTGACATTTTTTAGTGTAACAGATTGCCCCCTAAAGTGCGAAGCCTGGAATAGATTTAGGGTTTTGTAATTCTAGGAAGGGTGAAGTGCTTTATCATTTCAAGGATTGTCTTGTGGATGACCTGGTTGGAACCTGCAATTTTCAACACAAAATACATGTATAAGATTATATCATCACTGAGGTAGGCATTCCCATACTCAGATTCAAAACTTTAACTAATGGACTAACTATTCTGATACAGGAATGATCTTGCAGTACACCATTTTTATAGACTTTTGTAGACACAGTATGGACGCAGCCATCTGTTTATGATTAGTCTACATAGATAATGAATACAAAACTCCTCGCAGCCTGGATGGTAGAAACTAGATCCAGGGTCTTCACTTCTACTTCCCGAATTGGTACGATTCTAGCCATGTGATTAAATGATTCGATGTCGAACATGTTAGAAACCACTTGATTACCAGTCGATGATGTAAACTGTTAACAAGCGTGAGAGAAACCACCAGTAATGTCAATGGTTCTCAAAGTACCAAGCACAACCCGTGAAATGTGAATAGATGTTTTGATGTCGAACACTTCACGGAATCCTTTGATCGAAAGTCAATGATGTAAACTGACGTCAAAGGCGAGAAACCTGCCATTGATGCATGCAGACTTCAAGGTGCTGTCGATTCCTAAGTCATCTTTCTAGATAATGTGTCGATGTCGATAGAAAGCGACCCGTTGCAGGCAAGCCCGCAACACGAAATCATTGTTCAAGTTGAAGAAATGTTGCTGTAAGGACTGACTCAGGGATGGTCAAATGGATGACAAGTATTTTGCAGATGAAAGTTTTGCTTGCAGACCTCTTGAACACATAACGACACGACAGATGGCTTGGTGACGAATAACTCAAAGTTAATCCCCGGAACCCGGTTAAAGACTTTCAAAGTGGTTGGGTCAACTGTGAGGTAAAAGATCTCCCAACCCAGGTGAATGAAAAGTGTCGTGTTCAAGAGTGGTAATAAAGTTTCTTTTGAGACAAAAGGTAACAAACAGGTTCATTCTTCTCTCTTTTCCCCCACCATTTCTGGCAAGTACCTCTTTATTTTTAACAAGCTTGAGGAGGATAACATATGCTTGATTATAAGCTCATCCTTCGGACAAGTCCAACCTAGTTTAAATTCGAACCCTAGGAAGGAGTGGTTCGTTCCTGTTTGTAATTGAACAGGTCCTTTACTGTAAAAGTTTAACGAGCCCAGTATAGGAGAAACTCGGCGTTTTTCATTTTTAGAGAGTCTGAAAAAACAAAAGGAGACTCCACGTTGAACTTTTTCGTATATTTGTGTCCCTCAAGCCCGAAAAAGTATAAAATAATACCTGGGGGAACCGCTTGATCTTGCGACCAAGGAGTACTTTCATAATAGTGTCGTTGACCTGAAAAGTAAAAAGCGATCAAGGACACGTCGTTTTATTTCCTTATCGAGTTCGAAACGACAAAAACCCGGCAATCTTTTCCTGATTTTGCGGTCAGAAAAGAGCTAAAAGGGGACCGTCTTTTAATTCCGTTTTAACGAGTGTAAAAGAAACGCTCGGCGATCTTTTCATGTTTTAGGAGTCAGAAAAGGGGTTAAAAGATGACTCTGATATTTTTGTTTGTGAAAAATTACAATTTCCCTCGAAACCCCTTTGTCCTGCACAAAAGCAACACATTACTCATACCTGTTTAAAATAGGCAAAAATACATAGAAAAACATCTTTTCATGGTAAAAAATGAACTAATTCATCCAAAAAACCTATAAAAAGACCTTTTACCATGTCATTTTTACCGTTTCACTGTTGAGGTTGAAAAAGGAGCTTTTGACAAGAAACTTCCCGTGGTCGCTGCGGAAAATCCGACCTTCGGAATCGAACGCCGTCTTATCCAGGTATTTTACACATCCTACTCTGCATTTCTATCCGTTTAGAATCAATTTTTAGGTCTTAGTTTCATTTTTTGGGGGGGTTTTGGTTTTGGAATGCGCCTCTCGGCGGACGCGGGTGCCCTTCGGGTGACCCGCGTCCCCCGACTTTTTCTCATACGGGAAAAAGGTCGGAAGACGCGGTCCGCCTTTAGGCCAGCCGCGTCCGGGCGCCCTGTGCTACAAAGCCGGGGTGCGTCTTCCGAGAAGTGCGCATTTCAAAACCCCAACTCCCTCAAAAAACCACCAAAAATTCCCAAATCAATTTCTAATTGCTATTTTTGATGTGCAGGGTATTAACCATGTTAGATTGGAGAGAAAGAGAGCATGTAGAGGATGATGAAGTTGCAATAAATCATCAACCTTCCCTGGATGCCCTAAGAGCATGCGGATTATACAAATATTGGACCATACCGGGCATGAGGGGCCAGGTAAGATTCTTGGAATGGCTGGTTGAGCGATGGAACGTTCAAGAACAATGCTTTTACATAGGAGGGCACCAGCTCGAGATAGAGCCCTCGGATGTATACTTTCTTACTGGCTTGCCGAACAGAGGTGAGCAACTCAGTCTTGCGGGGACTAGGCTGGGTGGCCAATCCCTTGATAGTCTCCGCGACGAGTGGTGCACACCTGGGGCTCACCATTCAAAAGGCATAGAGATAAAACACATCACTTTGCCGGAACTCAAAGTCATAGCGTTCACGGTTACCAGAATTTGCGGCGCGGCCGCTTTACACATTGCTTCTGGATCCCAAATGCGGATGGCAATTGACTGTTACCAAGGCACCATTTTCAACTGGTGTGAAGCTGTGTCGGCTCATATGAAGAGCCAACTGACCAAGGCAAAGAACGGACGACTAAAGACTTTTGGATATGGGCCTCTAGTCGTGAGCTTTGCCTTGGAGAGAGTTCCAATGCTGATCCCTCAGCAACTCACTGTTGATATCTTGGGTCCTCGGGAGCCAAAGCTGATACGATGGGTTGCGGTGATGGCCCGGCATCCTGACGAGGGTGCGACAGTGGTTCGATTCTCAGATAGTTATTTTCACTGGTTAGAGGACCAGGTTTTTTCGATACAGGACTTTCCGTATGCCGGAGTGGATTTTAGAGGTGATCCGGACATGGTTCTTCCACCGGGAGAACAATGGGATGACAGAGGTACTTTTATTTTCACAAGTTCTCTAATTATGTATTTTTTATTTTTCATATATATCGTCTCAAAACTAACAGTAAAATTTTCAAAATGCAGATGTTGGTCCACAGCGTCCAGCCAACCTCCGGCCTTTTGATAGACTACATCCAGCTGCACCGGTACCGGCCCCACAGGACGCGGCTGCGGAAGTACTAGCTGAGTTGGAGCATGATCTAGAGCGTCTCACGGCAGATATACCTGAGACTACTATGGATGACATTCCTACCCGGCTTCAGCGCTTCGTAGTCGCGGTCCCTGGACCGTTTAGGAGATTTTTGCGTAAGGTAGCCCGCGCAGTGGTGTCATACAGAGAGCACCACCAGTGATTGACTAGTCACTTTTGTAGTCACATGTGACATTTTGACTTTTTGTACTATCATTTTGCCGATCATAAGGTGTTTTCAACCTATGATCGAAGACGATGTATATATTTTTTGACACACTTCTATCTATATATATCACTATTACCGGCTTATCTTGTTTAACATATGTGATGAAATGTTTTTAAATTTACTTGCATGATTATCGTAAATGTCTGTCCAACATTCGAGAAGCAATTGCATCTGCTAATGTATTCAAAGACCTTGGAATATGTTGATATTCAATGTAATCAAATTCACGTTCCAAGAGACGCACTCTCAAAAACAACCTTAATAACACAGGATTCCTAATGGCATAAACTCTATTAAGCTGTAATACAACAAGTTCAGAATCTAACCTCACTGTCAAACGTCGAATTCCAAATGAAATAGATTCGGATAATAATTCAATCACTGCACTGTATTCTGCAATGTTGTTCGTTGTTTGACCGAGGCTTACCCCATGCATAGAAACTAACTCGTCAGAGGGCGAATAGATAACCCAAGCTGCGGAAGAGATGTTCCGTGTACTACGACAAGCACCATCAGCAAATCCAATATATGTTTGGAGAGGCGTCGACATCTGCAATATCAAGAGTAAAACCAAGATAAGCCAGAATAACGACGAAAAACCACACTCTCTAAGCTAAGCACACTGACTAAACTAACACACTTGCTAGCTAGAAAGAAAATCTAACCTATCTAAAAATTTCTCCATTCCCATCATTTAAGCATAATACCTCTTTAGGTAAAGTCCATTTCTGGGTTTACCCAAAGAGTCCCCATCAAAGTCAACTAGCTCATAAGCCCCTTTTGCTAGCTTTCGCTTTACAATGTAGGGCCCATGCCACATGGGAACGAATTTTCCGGCACCTAGCTTATCGTTAGCTTGATCATATAATAGTACTAGGTCTCCTTCCGAAAAACTTCGAGGGGTTACATTTCTATCATACTGAGCTTTCATTCGTTTCGCGTGAGTCTCGATTGCCAATGTAGCGTCACGTCGAGTCTCATCTAATTTAGCCAAGTACAATAAACGTGTCTCCTCTTCGGAAGTAGCTGGAAGTAATTCGACAGCCATTTGAAGTGATGGGATTTCGCATTCAATGGGTAACACAGCTTCTAAGCCATAAACTAGCTGGAAAGGAGTGAACCCTGTTGAATTTTTCACTGAGGTTCGGTATGCCCATAGCGCTGAAAATAACATGTTGTGCCAATTCGACCGATGAACACCAATGGTTCGTCGGATCATGGTAACTAGAACTTTGTTGATAGACTCAACCAAACCGTTGGCTTGCGGATAATAAGGAGTAGAGCTATCGTGGCGCAAACCAAGCTGGCTTGTAAGCTCAGTCATCATGACATTTCGAAAATGGCTCCCATGGTCAGTAATGATTGCTTGTGGGACACCAAACCTAGTTATGATATGATTGAATACGAAAACTGCAGCTGTTTTGCCGCTTGCGTCGAATGTAGGCATCGCCTCGGCCCACTTAGTAAAATAATCAACCGCAAGGATGATATACGCATGCCCCCCGGCCGAGTGAGGGTTACAAGTAATAAAGTCGATACCCCATTTGGCGAATGGACCAACGGCAATTATAGGGTGGAGAGGAGCAGGTGGAGCGCGCATCTTGCGATCAAACACTTGACAGTTGTGGCACTTCCTGACTGCAATGATACAATCTTTAAACATAGACGGCCAGAAATAACCAGCGCGCAACACCTTCTGAGCTGTGGCATACCCAGACATATGACCGCCACATGCTCCAGAGTGACAATCATTCAAAACCCTCTCAGCCTCTTCGTGAGTTAAACAACGTCGAAAAACTAAGTCTGCCCCCCGGCGATAAAGTGTATCTCCAATAATTTTGTATGGCTGGGATTGAAACCGAATTTTTCGACGTTCCGCTTTGGAAGCTTCAGGCCGAAAGGTTTGGGTTTGGAGATAAATGATTATATCCCCGTACCACGGATCTACAGTACTGATAAGAAACAAAGATTCGTCCGCAATGGACTCCTCTGCCACAGTCTCTGTGTCAGCACTCGGGAAATCACACATCAATTCCGCAAAAACTAAGGATTTCTTAGACTTGGACTTCTCGAACTCCAAGTCGAACTCTTGCAGGATAACAATCCATTTAGAGTACTTGCCCCCTAGCAGTTGTTTTGTCAAAATATAAATCATAGGGTTGCAATCCGAAATAACTGTAGTTTTGCGGAGAAGAATGTAGTGACGGAAACGCTGGACAGCTTGAACGGCTGCCAGGGCCAATTTCTCCACATGCGAATATTTTAGCTCAGTTGGATTCAAGGTCCTACTAAGATAATATATCACATGCTCCGCTCCGAATTCATCTTCTTGAACTAACACCATTCCAATGGTGGAATGCGAAGCTGCGAGGTATAAGAAGTAGTCTTGGTTGTAGTTGGGAGGATGCAATAACGGTGCATGGGTCAACGCGTGTTTAAGTGCATCAAAAGATTGTTGGGCAATCTCGTCCCAAAAGAATTGTGCATTCTGTTTCAACAACCGTGTAAAACCTTTAGTGACCTCGGCGTAGTTTGGGATGAATCGGCGTAAAAAGTTCGCTTTCCCTTGCAAACTTTGGAGTTGGCGCAAACTCGAAGGAGGAGGCAATTTGATGATAGCTTCGACTTTCGAGGGATCGACGCGAATGCCGGCTTTTGAAACAACAAATCCCAGCAATCGACCTGTTTCTATACAGAAAACACACTTGTGGGGATTCAACCGAATTCGATAATGCCTACACCTCATAAAGATTGCTCGTAGGTGGACAAGGTGATCAGCTCGATGTAAAGAATGAGCAGGCAAATCATCGAGATAGGGTTGCACAATGTGCTTGATATCATGAAATGCATAAGACATCGCCCGTTGAAAAGTGGCCCCGGCATTCTTAAGCCCAAAAGGTAACTTGCAATAAGCAAATGTCCCCCATGGACAAATGAATGCCGTTTTTGGTTGGTCGGCAGGTAGAATATTGATTTGATTATAGCCCGAAAAACCATCCATGAAGGAAAACATTTCACTTCCGGCACAATCATCAATAATTTGATCGATATAAGGCATAGGATAGTTGTCTTTTGGACAAGCTCGATTTATATCCCTATAGTCGATACAGATTCTTATTGTTCCTTGTTTCTTGTTGACCGGAACAATATTCGATACCCAATCCGTTAACGGGATCGGATAAATGAAACCTGCTTTCAACAGCTTTTCGACTTCTGCTTTAATCGCAGCCGCTTTTCGAGGGTGAATTTGACGCAACCGTTGCCGGACGGGTTTAGCATCCGGGTAGGTCTTTATTTCATGAATAACAATGGCAGGATCAATTCCCGGCATTTCCTCGTAAGACCAGGCAAACACGTCGCGGAATTCTTGGAATAGGGCCTTGTAAGTTTGGATTTCTTCTTCAGTACATGCGGCACCTATATGAATGTTTTCCTCGATTCCGGGCTTCACTGAAATATCAATGGGAATAGTACGAGAAATATTCCCTAAATTCAACTCTGAATCAGAATGTTTCGTTGGATCCTGAGCGTCTTTGACATATTCAGCGGTATAGATAGATGAAAAATCATTTTCAAATGCATCATCCTTAGGTAAAAACGAAGATCTGTGATGGAGATCTTCCCATGGTAGATCGTCTACACTTAGGATTTCGCGAAGTTGTTCGTCAGATGACACGACTTCGGGAAACGTTATCCGTTCTAAGGGTGAGGTAAAAAGTGATTCTTCACTGACCACATTCATTTGGTCGACTTCGGTTGAATGAAAGTCAGTAAAAGACATGAGAGCTTCATAAGCAATTTCATATGGACTCAAAGGCATAACATCACCGAGTGAGTCTATCTCAGAGTCAGATGGGACGAACCAAGGATCATCATAAATAATGTTTTCTGATGTAATCATATGAATGGTTGCAAACGAAGGATCTGCGCTGAGTGGAGGGAGAGGAAAAGTTCCCAGTAAACCGGAATCCTTAACTAAACCTACACCAACATCCCTATAAGGGATTGTCGTTTTACCAACATGCTGGATACTCTCTGAAGAGGCTGGGTCGGATGAAAAGTATGTCAGCTGATCAATAGTCACGATCTTACCGTTATGTGGAAACTTAATTACTCTGAAGACCGATGAAACGACCGCTGTCATAGCATATGACCAACTTCGACCCAAAAGAAGGTTGTAGTCTAGAGGGGCATCAACCACTTCCACATCTAGACTAACGGTTTTACCTTCAACCCCTATAGGCAATTCTTGTAGAATACCAAACGGACAGAACCCACGGCCATCAAAGGCCTTAAGGATGGTGGGGGATTGGTTCAACGAAGGAGAACCAAGCGATCTCCAACATTGAATCGACATAATACACGTAGAAGCTCCCTCATCAATCACAGTCCGATGAATAGGCCTGTTTTTGACTATCACTGGAATTTGGAAAGCCATTTGATGGGGGAGACGTGGTGTACTATTTTCTAGATCAAAGATCATTAGGTTCGGGTCCTGAACATCGACAGCTCCGATAGCCGACAAAAGCAATTTCCGTTGTGCTGGGCATGATTGCAGCACTTCGAGTGCCGACATTGCTGAAGGTGAAACAGCTAAGTCCTCAACAATGTTGTAATTCTGGGCTGCTCTCGCATGTGGATTGAAAGCAGACCTTCGAAGTACACCCTTGGCGGGCGGCTTAATCACTAAGTCTGGGTTAGGTTTTTCGATCTGTAGTGGATCAGAACCAGGAGCTGAGGTTGATGGGTTAGAGTGAGAAGATTCTGCTTCCTTGCCATCAACAGGAGCCTTACTACCATAATCTTGCGATCGAGTCGCAATCCTCACATGAGACATCATCAAAATGGGTTCTTCACTGGCATTCGAAGAAGAACCTATCATCTTATTCTCCTGCTCTGGAAATGGATTCTTTAACACAGCAGGAGTGGGAGAACCTTTGACTATTTTTACAACCTCGGCCCGATGAGGGCAATCTCTCGTAAAATGATCCTCTTCACAAATAAGACAAGGATATCGAGGTTTGCGTTTTTCGTCATTGGTTTCCGACTTTTCAGTTTTCTCCTTTGGAGCCTTGTCTGCTTTAGCCTTCTTCTTTCCTTTCTTCTTTCCGCCGTTTTTTGGTTTGGCCGTAGATGACTCTACAGCGTGAATGTCGGCGGTGAGTTCAGGAGAAGACTCTCCTGTCGGAGAATCAGGCAAAGTGATAATTGGAGTAGTTGAAGCCTTGGAAGACTTCTTCTTGCTCTTCGTAGTCACGATACCAATCATACCATCAGCGGCATGAGATCCCGAAGGAGCAGCAGCGATTTGATTCGACTTTGGAAGATCCGGAATTTTCTCGTGTAACGTACCCGACTGAGTGTAAACTAAGTCAAGGTATTGTGCCTGAGCAATGACTTGCTCCTCAGTAACTACTCCGGCCTTAGCGACATCTTCAGTAATCTTCGGTAATAATGATTTGACAAACCATTCAGCTAAGATTTGGTCCGGGATAAAAACTTTCACTAATCGCCTTCGACGTCTCCACTCATGAATGTGATCAGAAATATACGTGGACGTCGATTGTTTTAGTGAAGTTAATAACTCCGTGCCGTTATCGTATCTGACCGGCAACTGAAAGTGAGTTAAGAACGAGGTAGCTAACTGGCTAAAGTTGTAAAAAGAGGCCCGTGGTAACTCAATGTACCACTTGGCCGCGAGACCAATGAGTGTACGCTGGAAAAGACGTAAGCGGATGGAATCATCTGAGATAGAATTCGAAGCACACCAGAGGTGGTAAGTCATCACATGATTGGACGGATCCTCTCCAGACTTACCTTCGAACTTGGGTATATCACTGGGCAACTTATTTGGCATTGGCGGCCAGAACTGAAGATATTGAATTGGATTGTTCGTTAGGCGCGTCAAGTCGGGTAAATCCAAAGTTGCAATAAACGGTAACTGCCGGTTAGGATCTCTAAAACTCTGGGTCACAATACCAGCCCCAGGAGGAGGATATCCAGGATAACTAGGAATAGGAGTCGCATTTGGGATATTATATCCTCCTGGAAAACCAGGATTAACCGGACCGTACTGGGGTTGTTGGACAGCTTGCCCAGGTTGGTACTGTCCCTGGTACGGAGGTTGAACAAATTGAGGTTGAGTAGTCACAACCGTACTTATACCAGGCTGACCTACAGGCATCTGGACCGTGGTTTGAATCGTAGATCCAGACAACGGTAAAGATATCTGAGGTGTGGTAACAGGGATAGTAGAAACTGGAGCCGTCGATACTCCAGAAGTAAGTATGGTAGATGTAGCGATAGTTGCAGCAGCCGTTTGAGATGGAGTACTAGGTGCAATTGACGGCTGAGTAACTACCGAAGCTACAGAAGTTTGAACATTTGGCTGGACAGGTTGCGGTTGCTGGGTTAGACCAGAAACTACGGGTTGTCCAGCTTGAGGAAGCATCTGTACACTTGGCTGCAACACCTGTTGACCCTGTGAGGGATCCCACACTAACATTCCAGGGTACTGACCCGTAACAGGTTGAGGGTACTGAGATCCATAACCAGATTGAGGGTAGGATTGATAATTGTAAGGTGCAGTTCCCATACTTGGAACATATGACTGACCTTGAGGCGGTTGATAACCTTGACTTGAGTATTGACCTTGAGGTTGATAACCTTGAGGTAAATACTGATACTGGGGTTGACCTTGACCTTGAGGTTGGTACCCTTGAGGTTGATAACTTTGGGGTTGATACCCTTGAGGTTGCCATCCTTGAGGTTGCCATCCTTGAGGTTGATATTGATACTGAGGTTGACCTTGGGGTACATATTGAGGCTGAGGTTGACCTTGAGGCAAGTATTGCACCATAGGTACATACTGACTTTGAGGTTGCCCCCCAGACACGATTTGTGTACCTTGAGGTTGCCCCCCAGGCGTTAACTGCGGTTGCCCCCCAGGCGGTAATTGGCCACCTTGAGGTTGGGAAACGGGAACTGAACCTGACATCATGTAAATGTCTCCTACACCCAATGGTATATTACCACTGTTTCCAGCAAATAACCCATGATCAATGGGTTGAGGAGATGCCCCCGCAAAGGTACCAGAAAGTGACTGATACCCAGTGGGAACAGAAGGACCGCCGTGTAAAAAAGATTCAGGACTTTGTGTAAACACGGACGACTGACCAGACATATTTACAGGAGTATGAATACCTCCAGGTGGAAAAGGAGTACGAGGTGTGGAAAAACCGACTGAGTTGTCTAAAAAATTGGTTAACGCAAGGTACCAAGAAGTACTTCTAGGAGGACTGTAAAAGATGGATTCACGCTCCCTTAGATCAATAGTTAGTTGACCTTCAAGGTGAGAGACACCTATATCTTCTTCTGGAGCAAGTTCTTCTATAGCAATCAAACCAGAAGGTAGATTTTCGGTGATAATTCTTTCTATTCTCGGTGAATCAGGGACACTAGAAGTTGGAGTAACAGGTTCGGAAATTTCAGGTTCTTCGCCTGTTTCACTGGCAGATGAAAAACTACCAGCAAGCTCGGAAACTGTAACAGTTTCGGGATTGTAACCTGTTTCTAAACTTTGGTAATCTGGATGGACTACCAAGGAAGATTCTCCTTCTTCAGGTGAACCTACTCTACTGTCACTAGGAGGAGTTACAAGGACCTTTAACCCTTCTAAATTACCCGGGTCGTCTCGAGGAGGGGATCCCCTAAGTCTACGGGATCTTCTCAACAATTCGGCCACAGAAACAACTTCAGGAGACTGGCCCCGAAGTCTACGGGACTGTCTCGGTAATTCCGCCACAATTAAAGATTTTTAACTACAACACACGAAAACAAAGTAAAAATTTCAAATCAAACCACCTAAAGTCTTCTAAAGAAGCAAACAAATTTGAAGCACACGCCTAAATAATCTAGAGCGTCAAACCACACACAAACAGTAGTCTTCCGGACCAAAAGCGCTAGTTGGTGATTAGGCCCAACCTCGCAGGATTCAGTACAGAAATGGCGGGTGGAACAGTTACCCCGGCAACCTGCTTAATGAATAGACCGGCACAAGTTCCTCCACTTTAACCGTCTCGAAGTGAAGTGAACCCCCCGGAAAATCCAAGTGAGTATAACCGACGTCTGCTCCAGGTACAGTGGGACCTTCCCTCCACCGTCACCTCGGTAGAACCCTAAAGATTATGGTCACTAAAGTTACCAATCACAACAATTACACCTGGGGGAACAGTCTAAACTCCGACAGCACGCAAGGGCAGAGTAACAAGCTCAATCCCCTTACCGGCTCCTTGACAATAATCCAAGGTTTACCGATAAGTGACCCCTGGCTCCTCGACAATGGTTAATCCGAGGTTTACCGTTTGTAATACGTACTGTCTGGCGTTGTTCCCAACGAGGGAGGAATGATCCCCTCACTGGTTCGGACACGAGCTCGTGCTTCTCCTTTAAGAGGAGCTTTCCCAGAGTATAACTGAAACAATTGGATTTAATCTACTCAAGATAAACTATCTGTTTGGTTTTGTAGTCTTGGAGAGTTAAGTACTCACCTACTCCAAGACCCTAGCCTAAGCTATGTTGGTGTTTCAGAGCCCTAGAAAAATAAAAACTACTAGATTGATTTTAATTTAAGCGTTACTTTTAAGGTTGTTTCTTAAGTCAAAAGGTGATGGAAGTGAAACCAGTGGTGTGTTGACTCGACTCGAAACCACTACAAAATGCACCTAGGATGATTTACCCACTACTTTACTTTTTCGATGAATTGCTTAACTAAAAAGTTGAGAGAATGCAATCTTTATAAAAGCAACTTCTTAATTGAAGACAATCAAAGAAACAATTCGTTTGTCTTTTCCAAGCATAAAAAACATGACCGCTCTTTACATGCACGAAAAAAACTCTTTTTCTCTTTCAAAAACAAAAAGCTACTTGAAACAAGACTTTTAAAGAAGATGTTTTTGTATTTTTCTTTTAATAAAGCAAATAAATCTAATATAACCAAAAATCAATCTTAACAACTATTAAAATCTATGAAAATGCACTCATAAGCAAACTAAAAGGTAAATTTACTCTAAGCAATCTTAACGAGGCCAAAACCAACAATGATTATTCTAAGGTGTTTTACTTGATCACAATCAAATCAAGGACTAGCTTATTGCAGAACCAAAAACTAGTCAAAACAAAACTCCAATCTTTTTGTTCTTTTGTAAAATGGAAATCAACACTTTATAAACAAGTAATTCGAAATTTGACCCAAAACAACTTAAATGGCAAGCTGCTCACACAAGGAGACTTTACGACAGGCCCGACTTCTAAGAAGGCTGACTAACCAGAGAGATCTAAGGCTGGACAACTTTCTACCGTCAAAGTCACTACAGGACCTATTGAAAAATCAAACCCTAGGCCTAAACTTCGTTGAAATCCACTAAAACACTCAAAGCTCACAAAACAAGTTCAGGTGAAAATTCTTGACAGGGTACTAAAGGATCTGGGTAGAAAACACGAAGAAAAATCAAAATCTAAAAGCAATTAAAGCAAAAAATGGAATTTTCCTAAATTTTACAGGAAGACGCAGGCAACCCGTTATAACAGGTGCGGGCCCGCTCTGTGCAAACGGCAACAGCGCGTCCAAAGACGCACTGTGCAGTACTCAGAGGGTGCGTCCTTCTGGAAAAGTTGAGAAAAACCAAATCTAACTAAATCTAAAGCTAAGCCACCCAAATACTAATTCTCACAGTCAAAAACCAGAAAATAAAAGTGATTTTCACAGAGCAAAGTTCACACAAAGGAAAAGACTCTCTCATTAATGGAATCCCCAGCGGAGTCGCCAATTTGTCGTGGCGGAAAAAGTCGTTTGTGCGGACACAACTGACCTCCCTAGGAGTCTAAACTCTCTAGCGACAAACAAGACAAAATGGAGTGATCTTTCTCTAAATATACCTTTTTAAAACATGAAAACTACAAGTGTTTAGGCTTACCTTATTCCAAAACGCGGTTGTTGTAGTCCGTCCTTGCCGATCCGGATGAGCTCCTCCTTCAAGTCAATTCCTGCAACCACAAACAATCAAACAATTACCAAGCACTTGCATTTCATATAATAAAACATATATTCAACATGCAGACCAAGGAACACATGAAATAACTCATTAACACAAGCTATTGAGAAAAATAAACCAGTTTGTATTAATAACGAAACAAAGAAACTCTTACAACCTGGCCTTGGTGTTGTGCAAGTTCCTCCCAGGGTCCATCAAGGGTTTTCCTCTACTTTGACAAAGCTCACCCACTTCCAAGTAGAATCAAGCAAAGACAATCTCTCCTCACAAGGTTCTAAATGGGAGTCCTAATTCCTGCAGCATTTACCCAAAGAAAATGTATAGCTCCAACCTCTCCTCCCTCTGGCTCAATGTCTTTATTTATAGTGCTGTAAAGAGGTTATTCAGGTCCACCATCAATGGGATAATCCCCCTCTTTGGGTGGGATAGCTCCCTTATTGATGGGATAAGTTCCTCCTTAATAGAGATACATGAACCAACTGGAGGCGCATCCAATTCATCAAACCGACCTCTAGAAAGTTCTAGAAGTAACCACAAGTAACTTTTTTAAGATGAAACTCGCGCATTTTGCCTTTTACAGAAGGACGCACCTGTCCCTTAACATACAGAGCGTCCAAGGACGCACCTTTTGTGAACATTGTGAGCGTCCCCGCAGGTAAGGCTAGAGAGAACCTGCGACCCCAGAGATAAACATATTTTTGACAAGACTTTCTCTCTTCTTTGAGTTTGAGATGGATAGCAGAGGCATAAGACTTGCCTAAGAGGGTAGCATGACTGTTGATTTGAGCCATACTAACTGTAAGTGGTCATGGTGACATTTTTTAGTGTAACACATATGTTAGACTAATGGAAACTACTATAGTAGGGTCACACTCATTGATTTGTATAGATCTTAACCCGATTACAATATGGTTATAGTCAACATACTTCAGTCCTTGTTTTCACTGCTGTTGCATTAACTTATTGCAAAGATATGTGTGTTGTTGGACATAGATTAGTATGTTGCCATAACAATGTATGCATATATTATTGTTTATTTGACATTGTATATGGAGATATCAGGGTGTGCTTTGAATGGAAGAGATGTAGAAATGACAAAGCCTTGTATGTTGCTTGTTCTCAAATGTTTAATTTGTTGACAAAGGTTTTTGTGCCTTGTATTCTGAATGGCTTGAAGGTGTTGCAAAGATCTTCATATACACTTGTATACTATAGTTACAAAGAATTTATTCATTGATTAACTTATGTCTTTCATCTTGTTTGATTGATGACACTGTACGATTATATGCTGCTAAAGATGTATTACTGGCATTGATTTAATGGTTTATGTAGAGATCCATGAACAATGAAGATTTTTTAACTTTCATGATAGTTGAAGGAGTGTAGATCTAATTGTATATGCAGGAAATAAGTTGTATGAAAAGATCCTATAGCTAAGTTTTCTTTAGAGCTTGTATATAGTATTGTGGTAGAGGCTTTGTAGTGACTTTTGATCTCATTATGCACATATATTAAAGTTATGGTTTATTGAGTTGGTTTGAGTAACTTAACTTGTTGCTATTTGTTGATGCAATAAACAAAGGTTTTGGTTGCATGAGAGAGGACAAAGAATTATGTCGATGCTTGTATTTTATTTGATATTACTGCTTGTCCTTTATGATTGTTTTCATAGTTTCATATTACATAGGTTGAGAGTTGTTAGTGTTGTGCTTGTGATGATGCTACTTGATACATATTGTCATATAATGAGATTGAGAACAATTTCATGAGAGATCCTATTGTGATAAACTTTTGGCAAGGATTGTTTTGATGAGCGCGAGATCTATTTAGTTTTGTTGGGCTTGGATTGATGAACTTTGATTTGAAGGCTTATTAAACATATTTTTTAGTGATTTATTGCAGGAAAATTATTATTTGTTGTGGGTCTAGTTTGAAACATTTTGAAAAATGCCCTACTAGATCAGTTGTGGTTAAAGGTGTCCTAGTTTGAAAGATTTGAAACATGGATCACAAGAAGAGGGAGTAGTGGCTTCCTCTCAGTAGTAACTAGAAAATATATTAGAGGTAGTAACCTTTAGAAGGTAGGAGCCTGTGCCTTAGCAAAATTTTGCACCAATGTAAGATGGAATTTTTTTTTAATAATAATAAGAAGATGAAGTAGACAACAACAACAATGGTTTTTCCCTTTTGGGTTTTCCACCTAAAAACATGGTGTCCTTATGTGTTGATCTGTTGCATTCTCATGTTTTATGTGCTCTTATGCTTAATGTTTATCATGATTAGTGATCTACACAATAATGTGTTGCTAATATAATAAAGGTTTAGATAACATTGAAAAAGGAAGCATAATCTAAGTTGAATTTTGATTGGGCATGAAATATTGATTCACCTGCCCCCTCTAAGTATTTCTAACAATTGGTATTAGAGCGCAGGTCCTTCAAATAAGTAGCTTGATCACTAGAAGGAAGATCCAATAGAAATGAGTGAGAAGGATGAAGTATTTTCTTCAAAATCACATTTGTTCAATGGAACAAACTTCATATTTTGGTAGATAAAAATGAGATCCTACTCGCAATCACTTGGAGCTAATGTTTGGGCAACTGTTGAAAATGGATATCAATTTCTGAGATTTATTTTAGCAGATGATGTAGGGAAGAAATAATATGAAAGCTATGAAAAAGTAGTAAATTCTATCTTAGGAGGACTATTACACATTTGTTACATTAGGAAAATGACCGTTAGTTTGGATATTTCACTATCCATCATAGTGTTCCAAAGCACCCCCCTGCAAGGTTATAACCCAAAAAATCCAAAAGATAATGAAATTCCCAGATCTCAAGGTTAAAAAGCCTATTTTTGGCTTCCTGCATAGTTCCCTAGTCCATTCCTATGCATACACAGAAGAGTTCATTAGAAACTGCGTGAAAGTGTGCTCTGTCTAACACTATGGCTTGTGCACATGATTTAACACAAGTAAAAATAAAAAGTAAAGTCTAGAAGCTTTGTTAGTTGAATCTTTCTCAACTAACAACTTTGAATAGATGCCTACTCAAGCCTGATCCCTCCCATCATGGAGATACTTCCCTCTCTTTGTGGAAACCCTATCCCACCATTTGTGGATCTCATCCCTTAGGAAATGTATCCCAAACCTCCTCCTCTTGGCCTATAAATCAAACACAGGCCAAAGGATTTGAGAAAACTATTAAAGGTAGGATTATGCTGTAGAAATAAGGTTAGGACGTTATTCATCCAAGGAGAGAGTTGGAGATTGTGAGAAGAAGCTTGTAACATCAAGGCTTCGAGGTTGTAAGTTTGTTCTCCATTTTATTTAATAAAACGAAATTGTTATTTCCTAATTATGTATTCTCTAATATAATTTGTGGGATTCCTTGGTCACTCACATATGTTATGATTGGTTATTGATTCAATTTATGATATATGTTGATTCAATTTATGATATATGATATAAGTGTTCTGTTTATCTTTCATTCTATGTACTAGATGCTTCGATACTTTATGTGTTTCTGTTTATGCATATCTCCTTCGAAACATCATGGAGAAGCTGTGGAAAGTGCTGGAAAGATCTCTAAAGAATCAAGGATAAGCTAACTATCAAAGACATTGAAAGGGACTTCGACAGAAATTTTGATAAATGATAAGTGTTCTCTCTGATATTGTTTGTTTCAATCAATCACAAGATATGGAAAGGTAGAAATTATTTTCTTGTTTGTTACTAGATTTATTTGAGATCTAGGGAGATCCATATTGTCTTCAAGAGGGATTAATTTGCCTAAAAAATTGGTGACTCCACTGGGGAATGTATCACTCTCTGTCATTCTCTTGGTTATGACCTTTGATCCTTCTGTCATATCCCTCTCTGAGTTTTTGGAAAAGATTGAAAGTCTGGATTATATGATTTATTTGGCTTGTTTTTATTTTTTCTAAAAATCCCCCCTATGTGCGCTTTATATTTAGGCACAAAGCATATTTCTACGCAATTTTTACTTTTCAGTGATGTGTATGTTCATTGGATTGATCTATTGTTTGCGCACATACCGAGAATTTTTGAAAATTTCAGTTTTCTCTTCTCCAAATCCAGAAGTTTTTGTTTTTCCTGTTTAATTACATTTTTTACGCCTTCAGTACGTCTCTATCAATTTGATTAGGTGTTTTGAATTTTATTTTTGAGAAATTCTTAATTTGATTTCCTTAAGACATTTCCCCCTCAATCATGTGTGTGGGGGGGGGGGGGTGTGAGGGATGAATTGTGTCTGAGTGTTAATCGCCTTTGAGTGTCTTCATTTTTGATCTTCAGAATTTTCACCCAATTTCCTTTACTTACAATTGATTGATTCTTTAGTTACATTGGTGAAATAAAATATTTTTGTTGTTATTTCGCTAATTTGGAATCATCTTGTGATTGTTTTGAAGAATTATTTTGCATAGATTACATTTGCATACCTAGCATTCTCATTTTCATAACATGAATGGAAATTGTGCATAGATTACATTTGCATAGTTTTCAAGCAAATTGTGCATTACATTGCATGGTTTGGTAGTTAGAGCTTTGAATTGCATTAGAAAATTAGAAGCGGTGCCTTCTGAAGTTTATATTTTAAAGAAAAACCTCTCTCCTTACTTTAGCTAGAATTCATCGAAATGAAAATATCACAATATCATGTTCTATTTCATTAAATTTTTGAGTCAAGTCATAACACCATCTGTTTCACATCTATTTACCTTTGAGTAAATAACAACTCTTAAAAATAGCACTAATAAAATCAATCTAGAAATTTTTATTATTCGAGGGCTCTTTTCCACCTACATTAGATCAAGTTGTAGGGCTTTGGAATAGGAAAGTGAGATAACTTTCCAAAGCTACAAACAAACATTATAATATTACGATAGGGAGTAAATCCATTTACTACAATTTGGTTCTGGGAAGCTCCCCTTACAAAGGAGTTAAGCACGAGATCATGTCAGACCCAATGGAGTGATCGACCCCACTTCATAGGTTACGGTAGAGTGATTTGCACATATTAAAAATGGTGCCGAAAGGTACTTGGGAGTCACTTGGAAGTAAATCTCAGATTAACCATATTGAGGAACTTTCAAGGGGATTTAGCTTTGTTACTCTGCCCTTGCGTGTACGTTCGATCTACGATTGTCCCCCCAGGTTAATTGTTTTACGTGGTAATGTTAGAGACTATAATATTAGGGCTATTATGTGACGGTGGAGGGGAAGTCTCTAATGTACCCAGAACAAACATTTTCTAGGTTCACTTGGACATTTTTCGAGGGTATTCTTCACTCCAGATGGCATAAGCGAAGTTACTTGCACCAGATCATGTTCATTAAGTAGGTTGTCAGCGTATTGGTTCCACCCGCTCTATATTTATCCACTTCTCACATTGATCTCTGTGATGTTGGATTCCATCACCAACTAGTGATTTCTATACGAATTTTTTTTGTTGCATGGTTTGGCTCCTTAGATTTACTAGTGTGTGTTATTTTCTTGTTTTTACTCTTTAGTGACCTCAGGTGTGGATTGCGATTTTGAGTTATTAATATTGGTAATAAATTTATCTAAGTTGAATCTAAGGGAAACAATGTCGAAAGTTATTGATAAAGAACCCCTTTTAACAAAAAGCCTTGTCCTCTCCTTGAATTTGCAAATGTCGATCCTCCTTATATGGCTACATTGTCACTTCTCGAATTCATGATAGGTTTACTAGTGTGGTTGTTTTCAACTTCTTTAATCCAAAATACCCAAACTACTCCACCTCAATCGAGTTCAAAACCTCATGTTGACACTTTACCTTCTTTACCCAACATGTACTCCTCCCTTTCTTCTTCTTCGCTTGGTAAAGGCCATGATGCTAGTAACCAAGTGACTAAGAAGAAGAATAAAGAGAAGAAGAATAAGAAGGAGAAGCAAGATAAGAAAGATGCCAGCCAACCAACCATGACTGTAGGTATTGGTAATGTTGAAGAAAATTCCATCATGCATCACAAGCCCAGATACTCTTGCAAGCTTTGTAAGGATGACCACTTCCTTATTGATTGTCCTGGTATTACTAAGGCCTTGGAAGTATGGTAAACAAATTCTTATCAACTTACTGTTGATCCATCAACCAGTGATTTTCAGGTTCTAGGGAAAAAGGGTAAAGTTAGGTTTCCTTGTTGGTTATGCAAAGGGATTCATCATAGTCACCTTTTCCCTCATATGGATGGAGCCTCAAAATTATTAGAAATACTTATTGTTCCACAACAAAAACTTCCAACTGGTTACGGTAAAATTTCTCACAACCTACCAACAGTTGACAAAGTGATTGATCTAATTCCAATTATAGTCAATCCCACTCTTCCATTAGAGGTGAAACACACTCAGGTTGATGAGACATTGGTTGATCAAGTAGTCAACTCGATACCATCTTCAGTTGATCCCACTCTCCCTTTAGAGAGTGAAAATAATACCACTCAGTTTCTTCTTGTTACTTCAGATTCTTCTACACATGGGGGAATTTCACTTGTTCCATTGATTCACCTCCAAGTAATGAGGTTATTTCCTTTGATTTGAGTAGACTAACAGGACCTCATCCTCCTTCTCCCACCCCTTCCCAAATCTTTGTGAAAGCGTATGGTAAGAATGTGTGGCGCACAAATATATATGAAGGTGCTTCGGCCAATATTTTATCCTCATCTGCTTGGCAAGCTTTGGGTTCCCCTCAACTTGTGCCTGTTACACAAAATATTTTAGCTTTTAATAGAACCATAAGTGAAGCTTTAGGGATCCTTCCTAAGTTACCTATTACTCTAGAAGGGAAGACTGATTGTATTGATCTTATGGTAGTCCAAGGCCTTTTGGATTTTAATTTTCTCCTTGGGAGAGACTATGTATATGCCATGAAAGTTGTCGTATCAACACTCTTTTGCGTGATGTCTTTTCCTCACAATGGAAACATTGTGACTATTGACCAACTTTCATTCATTGATCTTGATTAGACTAGAATCCATCTAGCATCCCTGAATGTTCCTTATCTGCAAGTAGTATCCACCCCACCATGACTTAATTATGTGGCAACCAATACTATGTTTTCAGTTACTGATGCAAAGAGCCTTTCTTTTTTTTCTCGACTTATTATGACTTAGATCCAGTAATTGACATAGGGAACCTTATGGGGGAATTTGAAATGGATTTTCTTACCCCTTTTGATTCTCTTCACATGTCTTCTTTCGAGAGAGCTATTATTCCTTTTGATAAAGATCTCTTGGAAGCCATTGTTGGGAAATATCCCTTGGCATGTGTTTCTTCCAAATGGAAGCCATGATCCCTGTCACTAAGTGGATGGTTCTTTTACTATGTCAACCTCATTAAAAATGAAACTGGTTCTTATGAGAATAGTTAATTTTGTTTCAAGCCTGCATAAACATGAAACAACCCGGGAGGATGGTTCTTTTATTGTATCAACCTCGTTAAAAAATAGAACAAATACTTGATGAGGATGGTTCTTTTACTGTGTCAACCTCATTAAAAAATGAAACATGTCTCTATCAACATAGTTCTTTTCCTATGTCAATCTCATTAAAAAGTGAAACAACACCCATGAGGATGGTTCTTTTACTGTGTCAATCTCGTTAAAAAACGAAATATGTCATTCTGAGGATAGTTCTTTTACTATGTCAACCTCGTTAAAAAATGAAACAACTCCCATGAAACAAGGTTACTTTTTCTTGTGTCAAGCTCATTAAAAAATGAAACAAGGTTCCATGTGCATAGTTATTTAATGTGTTAAGCTCATTAAAAAATGAAACAAATCCTCCCATAATTAACTCGAGTCTTTTACTTGATCTCGCAAATGAACCTTCATTTCATCAGCATATTAGTAACTAGTAGTCTACTCAAGTGAATGAAACAAAGCTTGGGGGGCATGTTCCTATATTGTTATGCTGGGGGCATGAAAACCACTCTCAAGCATAATTTTCTCTTTGTTTGAAGCTTGTGTAAAAATGAAACCACTTTCAAGCATAGTTTTTCGTTGTTTCAAGCTTGTATAAAAATGAAACCTATCTTGAGTCCATTTCGGGTATTATTTTCAAGACTCGTTAAACTCATGAAAATCTTGAGCTTATTTTGCTATCTTTCCATGTTGGTAAAACACACATGAAAATGCTAAGTTCTTTTTGCCTTTTCCTACCTGTTAATTAAATTGAAATCCAGTAATATGATTACACTTTTATCACTTTTTTCAGACTCGTTAAATGTTATGAAAAACGAAACCCATGAGTTCTCTTTAATCCCTTTTTAGACTCCTTAAACATGAAAATATCACTGAGTATTTGACTTTTCGAACTTGTAAAAGTAAATGAACAGTCGTCTATTCAATATAAGTTTACCCCTTTTACGGACTGAACTAGACTATTTATGAAAAATGTATACGATGACTAAATCATGGTCAATAGAGTCCTCTCCTCCATTATTTTACCCTTTTTTGGGCTTGAGGAAATATATTTACAAAAGAAAACACTGTGGAGTTTACTTATGTTTTTCTCCTAACTCCATAAAAATGAAAAACACTGAGCTTTACTTTCTCTGGGCTAGTTAAAAGTTTACATTGAAAGAATTGAATGAGTTTTATTTTTGTGTCTTTTCAAACTCTTTAAACATGAAAGTGACATTGATTTATCCCTTCATTGGACTCGTAAAAATTAAACAGTGCAGGACTCGTCAATCATGATGGGACGAAACCAATCGTTCCTAGGGTTCGTAAAAAATACTCTGAAGGATGAGCTTACAGGGCAACAAATGTTATTCTCCTCAAGCTTGCCAAAAATAAAGAGGTACTTGCCAGTAATGGTGAGCGAAAATTTGGAAAAAACATTCGTTTTTTTATATTTTAAAAGGCAGTATGTCACTCTTGAACATGACACTTCATCACTTTTGTGTTTGGGTTGGGAAATCCATTTGCCTCTTAGTTGACCATACCTCATTAAAAGTATTCAGTTGGTTAGGTATTATTTTTGAGTCAAAATGCTGCCAAGTCAGAGTGTCGTGTCGTCGATATGTTCAAGATAAGTCCAACCTCAGTTCAAATTACTTTTCCATTCATAGCCTTCAATCACATCGACCATCCTTGAGCCAATCTTGGATTACTCCAAGCTGTTGTTCTTCAAAAATTGACATGAGTTTCGTGTTGTAGGCCCTCCTGCGATGGGTTGTTAGGATATTCCGACACATAGGAAATAGTTAAGTACAACTTGGTCTAGTATAGTGTTAGGTATAGAGTTAGGTAAAGTGTGTTTCTTTACCTTGTACATTTTGTAACTTACAATCCGACGGTCACGATATGTAGTGAGCCGACGATTCTTTCTCTCCTCGGTATTACCGACACTTGATCCGTGGCTTGACACCCGATTGGTCCATGATTTCTATTTAAAGCGCATGGAGGGTCATTTGTAGGGTAATCCGTCTATGAGAGAAGCTTATGTAAATTTTCATTCTTTTATTAATAAATTGCCTGAAGTGGCCGCGTTGGCTCAGGCCGAGGACTGTTTCCCTCTTTGAGGGTTTTAACCACGTCAAAAATACTGGTGTATTGATCTGCGATCTGGTTGTGAGCGGTGTCCTTTGGTGTTTTGTCTGAGGAACTTACCCTGCAAATTCCTACATGGTATCAGAGCTATTTGAGGGCCGCGTCCGTTGGTGATCCAAATCTGAAGCCGGTAGAACTGCATCCGACTGTTGTTTCCCAGATCTACTGTTTCTGACTACTTTCGGGCTGAGAGGACTGCTCTATTGTGTTGGGAGCATCTGTTCCAGTGAGGAACCCCTTTCGTTTCATGCGAAAAGGTTTTTGGTAGCCCTAGCTGCGTCATTTTTAAGATCTGGAGGTATACAGTGTTTATTTGCAGTTTACAGTTATTTTCTCTCTGTTTATTTCGGTTTCGGTTTATTTAGCTTTTTTTATTACCGGATCTATATCTTTCATTTATGCGTATGCTCTTTGTCCTGCGACTCTGTGTGATCTGGGCAAATCAGAAACAGAAAGGAAGGATTTTTCTCATGCGTATGCTCTTTTCCCTGTGCCTTAGTGTGATCTCGGAAAATCAGAAACATTGAGGAAAATATTTAGTTTCCGGCTAAAGCTAACTTTGAGCTGCAAGGTTCATTTTTGAAAATATTTAGTTTATGATAGATTTTTCGGCGAAAATCACATGAGAAATCATTTGTCGATGCGTTTCGAACCAACCAGTGTGGTTCATCGTCAGGACAAGTTGAAAAACAGATCTAGCTTAGCCTGTTTAAATAGCTAGAGCAGAGACACCAACGGTTACCTTTTTGCCCAGGTAACCATTGGTGTCTCTGCTCTAGCTATTTAAACAGGCTAAACTGGATCTGTTTTTCAACTTGTCCTGACGATGAACCACACTGGTTGGTTCGAAACGCGTCGACAAATGATTTCTCATGTGATTTTCGCCGAAAAATCTATCAATAACTTGTTATGGATCACAGAAGCCTCAACTCTACAATATTTAGTTTTTCGGCTAAAGCTAACTTCGAGCCGCAAGGTTCATTTTTTTTGTATGTCCGTGTTGGGTTTTGTGTTTTTTGTTTTGTAGGGAAAAAGAGCCTTCTCAAAGCAAGCACGCAACCCAAAGCATCAACCCCATCCCCCCTCTCTCTCTCTCTCTCTCTCAAACTTTTGTATAGCTCACTTGGTGCAAAGCTAATTTATGAGAGTAGAGGTCTTGGGTTAAAGTCACCATTTTTGGAGGCGGATTTTTTCATTTCCGCACATTCCCGCACTTCGTCGGCGACTTCATCAATTTTTTTTCAAAAAGCCATAACTTCTTCATCCGGAAGCCGTTTTCAGAACCGTTTTTTTTGAAACGGCCTAATTTTTCGAGATCTATCCATTGGAACACTTAATTTCAGCATCTTTAGCTTCAGTTTCCGTTGAAATGGAAAGTCAATACCAAGTTACCCTTGACAGCACCAACTACTTCCAATGGTTGTCCTACATTGAGGATTTACTTAGAAGTAAAGGTCTCTACAGAATAGCCTCAGGCCAAGAAAAGAAATCAAAGGATGAAGATACGGCTGCTAAATGGGAAAATAGGCAAGATCAAGCTCGTGGATTGATAGGGATGTCTATTTCTCCAGATCTTAGATTCCATATTGCAGAACTTGATACTCCTGATGAAGCAATGAAACAAATCAATAAAGTTTTTGGGATTAAAAATGAACTTAGAGCCCATCAACTTGAAAATGAGTTGCTTACATTGGACCCTAATAATTTTTCTTGCATTGAAGATTTCTTGTCCAAGTTCAAGACCCTTAGATATCTCTTGGAAGGTGTTAAGGTTAAGAAAGAAGATAGTAACCTTATCTATTCCATTCTTACTAAGTTGGGACCAGCCTACTCTGTGTTTGTTTCCACCTTCCATTCTACAAGAGAAGCCTTCATTTCTCAAGGCACAGACTACAAGTCCCCTTCCTTTGACTCTTTTTGTGATTCTTTAATAAGAGAACAAGAAAAACTCTTACACCTTGGTCTTCTTAATCTTGGAAACTCTTCCAAGAAAGCGTTAGCCGCCCAGCAACAACCAAATTCAAAGAATCCTAAGAAGTCATATCCTAAAAAGAATGGTCCTAAACCAAACAAGGGTCCTAAGCAATCTCAACCTCAAAATGAAAAATCATTTCAACAAAATGATAAGACAAATAAAAACAAATGGAAGAAGACTGATAGACATTGAAACTTTTGTAATCGAGACGGCCACTTAGAATCCAAATGCTTTAAGAAGATGGAAGCCTTGGAAGCAGCGATGAAGAAACATAACATCCATTTGGAGCAATCTTCAACTTCAACTTCATCTTCAGGAATGGCACTTTTTGCATGTGGTTGTCAAGCATCTCGGTCTGGCTATGCACTAAATGTATCTTCTTCTTCTCATTCTCATGAGTGGCTCATTGATTCTGGAGCTTCTTATCACATGGCCAAAAACAAAGCCATGTTTTCTTCTTTAAATGATTGTAACACCAAAAATATATATGTTGGTGATGATAGATCTCTTAGTGTTGTAGGGACTGGAACTGTTCATCTAGACAATGGTAAGTTTAATGATGTATTATGTGTTCCAACCTTATCCTGTAACCTTCTATCTGTATATCAGATAACTCATTCAGGTGAAGGTAAAATCGTTGAATTTTCACCTCATGATGTTGTAATCAAGGACCTAAGAGATCCTAAACAGATTTTAGCTACTGGCATTGCTGATGATTCTACAAGGTTGTATAAGTTTCACAACTTTGGGTCATCAAATCTTCCCTCAGTATTTGTTGCTCATAACGATGAAGTGAGCAAACTTTGGCATGAGCGATTTGGTCACTTAAACTATCGCTTCCTTCAGCATCTATGTAAAGAAAATATGGTGACAGGTCTTCCTATGGTATCTTGCAGAGATGGTGTTTGTTCCGGATGTGTACTCGGAAAACATCATTGGGACAGTTTTGAAAAATGTGCCTCTTGGCACGCCTCAGCCCCTTTACAGCTTGTGCATAGTGATTTATGTGGTCCACTTCCAGTTGTTTCATTCTCTGGCTGCAAGTATTTCTTAACTTTCATTGATGATTTCTCCAGACGCACTTGGGTATACTTCTTAAAACTCAAGAGTGAAGTATTTAACACATTTTTGGCCTTCAAGGCCTTTGTTGAAAAACAATCTGGACATCAAATTCTTAAGCTAATATCTGATAATGGCGAAGAATATGTTAAGAACACATTCATCAACTTTTTCACTGAGAATGGAATTCAAATGCAACATACTGTTCCATATACTCCACAACAAAATGGTGTAGCTGAAAGGAAGGATCGCACCTTAAAGGAAATGGCTAATTGTATGCTACAATATAAAGGACTTGGTCTTAGTTTTTGGGCAGAAGCAATTAACTGTGCAAATTACATAATAAATCACACTCCTACTAAGGCTTTAAAGAATATCACTCCAGAAGAAGCATGGAGCTCAATCAAACCAGATGTAAGTCACTTTCGTGTTTTTGGAAGTGAAGCGTGGGCCCATATTCCAGATGAAAAGCATAAAGCTTTAGAACCTAAGAGTGAAAAATGTACTTTTGTTGGATATTCTGAAGATGTCAAAGGCTATAGAATTATTCCATTTAAGTCCAAAAATGTTATCATTAGAAGATATGTAAAATTTGATGAAAATATATCGGCCTGCGAGCCTAGTCCGGCGGATGTGCCACCTCTCCCTATCTCTTCTACTTTTGAAAACATTTCTTCTTCAGATGATGAAAGTGAGGACCTCGCCCACCATCTCAGGATCCTCCTTCAGCTCCTCAGCTTCCAAAATGGGTTTGTGCTACTCTAGATGCAACAGGTGATCTTGCCGGTGATCCTACAGATCAGTGACACACACGTTCTCAGTTTGACAGAGCCTCTTCTTTACTGGCTCAAGCTCCAGTAAATTATGATCCTGACACCTTTGCAGAAGCTTCAGGCCATCCAGATTGGGAAGCAGCTATGAATGAATAATATCATTCATTATTGGCAAATGATACATGGGATCTTGTTCCTCTACCAAAGGGACGAAAACTTGTTAGATGCAAATGGGTTTACAGAACCAAGTGTGGACCAGATGGGAAAGTTGATAAACATAAAGCTCGTCTTGTTGCTAAAGGTTTTTCACAGGTTGAAGGCATTAACTACACTGAAACCTTCTCCCCTGTTGCCAAAATGAACTCTATACGCCTTGTTCTTTCCCTTGCTGCCTCGTTCAAATGGGAAGTCCATCAGATGGATGTTAAATCTGCCTTCTTGCATGGGGACTTGCATGAAGAAATCTACATGGAACAACCCATTGGCTTCATAAAAACAGACTCCAGCCTTGTATGTTGGCTTAAGAAATCCCTTTATGGTCTCAAGCAAGCTCCTCGAGCTTGGTATGCCAAAATGGATAGCTTTCTTTTAGAATATGGCTTTTCTAGGTGTCATTCTGACAATACTGTCTACACCAAGAAAGTGGGCAAGTCTCTTATCATTTTTGTTCTTTATGTTGATGATCTTATCCTTACCGGTAGTGATCCCAACCTTATAAACCATGTGAAGTCTAGCCTTAAAAAGAAATTTGAAATGACAAACTTAGGACACTTACATTATTTTCTCGGTCTTCAAGTCTTGCAATCCAAGGAGGGTATTTCCATTTCCCAGTCCAAGTATGCCTGTGATATTCTACGCCATTTTCACATGGAAGACTGTAAGCCAGCCCCTTCTCCCTTCTAGTCTGGAGTCAAACTTTCAGTCACTTGTACTTCTCCTGAAGTTGATGCTACCTTATACCGTCAACTTGTAGGAAAACTTTTGTATCTAACCCATACTCGACCTGACCTTTCCTTTGCCGTTGGCCTTGTTGCTCGGTTTATACAAAACCCACATGAAAGTCATTGGAAAGCAGCTAAAAGAATACTTCGTTATGTTCGAGGTACAATTACGTTTGGGATTCATTACAGTGCCGAAGCATCTCCTCTATTGGTTGGTTTCACTGATTCCGATTGGGCTGGTGACCCTGATGATCGGAAGTCTACTGCAGGTTATGTGTTCACTCTTGGTTCAGGACCTATTACATGGGCCTGCAAGAAACAAGGTGCCATTTCTCTTTCTTTAGCAGAAGTAGAGTATCGTGGTGCCGTAGAAGCTAGTAAGGAAGCCTTGTGGCTTCGTCAGATCCTGTAAGAGTTTGGCTTTCAGCAGCAGCATCCGACTACACTTTGGTGTGATAATCAAAGTGCCATTCAGCTATGCAAAGATCCAGTCCAACATCGGCGCAGCAAACACATTGAATTGCACATGCACTTCATCAGAAAGCTCATCCATGACCATGTTCTTGAAGTGCAATATTTTTCAACAGATGATCAAGTTGCAGACATCTTTACAAAGGCTCTCACAGAGGCGAAGTTCACTAAACTTCGATTTATGGTTGGAGTTCAGGAAGTTGTCACTAAGGGGGGATAGGCTCTAGTGCCTCCTTCCTTCTCCTATTGTGTCATATTTGTAAATCCTTCAATCCTATCCCAAGTTGTTCTTAAGGGGGGATGTTAGGATATTCCGACACATAGGAAATAGTTAAGTACAACTTGGTCTAGTATAGAGTTAGGTAAAGTGTGTTTCTTTACCATGTACATTTTGTAACTTACAATCCGACGGTCACGATATGTAGTGATCTGACGGTTCTTTCTCTCCTCGGTATTACCGACACTTGATCCGTGGCTTGACACCCGATTGGTCCATGATTTCTATTTAAAGCGCATGGAGGGTCATCTGTAGGGTAATCCGTCTATGAGAGAAGCTTATGTAAATTTTCATTCTTTTATTAATAAATTGCCTGAAGTGGCCGCGTTGGCTCAGGCCGTGGACCGTTTCCCTCTTTGAGGGTTTTAACCACGTCAAAAATACTGGTGTATTGATCTGCGATCTAGTTGTGAGCGGTGTCCTTTGGTGTTCTGTCTGAGGAACTTACCCTGTAAATTCCTACATGGGTCACTTCCTTTCGATTTCAACTCATTATCTAGGAATTTGATCTAGAAACCTTCAGTACCTTGGAGCCTACATGCCTTAATGGCAGGTTTCTCGCCTTCAACGACAGGTTCTCATCATTGAACTTTGATTGAATGATTCTATGAGTGTTTTACTTCAACTCATCTATTCACACTTCATAGAATGTATTGGAAGTACCTTGAGAACAATTTTTATTATTGTTGTTTTCTCTTGCGTTTGTTAATGGTTCACATCATTGACCGGTAGTTAAGTGGTTTCTACCATGGTCGACTACGAGACATTCACTCACATGGTTAGATTCATACTACGGATCGAGAGATGGAGATCAAGACCCTAGATCTAATTTCATCCATCAAGGCTGTGTGGAGTTATTAAATATTCATGATGTTGCATCCATACTATGTCGTCTATTGACATGGATCTTCAGATGTATTTTTTGTACTGGTTCTTTAAGACATTTATGCTTTGAGTATAGGAATGTCTGCCTCAGCGATGATTTTATATTACATTCCAACATTTGATTGATGGTTCAAGGTCTTTAATTGCAGTCTCTAACCCGAAACTCGGCATGATAATATGCTTCTGTCATCAAACATATTTTATGAATTTGCACTTTAGGGGGAAATCTATTACACGTCATTTTGTCACATTAGGCAACTGACACTTAGCTTGGATCTTTCATTATTCATCAAAGTGTTCCAAAGCATCCCGCCTGTAAGGCTAAAACCCAAAAAATTTCAAAGATATTGAAATTCTTAGATCTGAAGGCTCAAAAACCTATTTTTGGCTTCTTGCATAGTTCCCTAGTCCATTCCTGCGCATACGCAGAAGAGTCCATTAGAAAATGCACAAAAATGCACTTTGGCTGACACTATGGCCTGAGCACATGACTTAACTCAAGTAAAAATAAAAAGTAAAGTCTAGAAGCTTTGTTAGTCGAATCTTTCCCAATTAACAACCTCTAATGGATGCCTTCTCAAGCCTGATCCCTCCCATCATGGATCTACTTCCATCCCTTTATGGAACCTCTATCCCACCATTTGTGGATCTCGTCCCTTAGGAAATGGATCCCAAAACTCATCCTCTTGGCCTATAAATCAAACATAGGCTAGAGGATTGGCCAAAAATATTGAAGGTATGCTTATGCTGCATAAATAAGGCTAGGAGGCTATTCATCCAAGGAGACGGTTGTATATTGTGAGAGGAGGCTTGTAACATCGAGGCTTTGAGGTTGTATGTTTGTTCTCCATTTTATTTAATAAAAAGAAATTATTCTTTCCTAGTTATGTATTCTATAATATCATTTGTGGGATTCCTTGATCACTCACATAGGTTATGATTAGCTATTGATTCAATTTATGACATATGTTGAGTTAAGTATTTCATTTATCTTTCATTCTATATATACTAGATGCTTTGATCCTTTGTGTGTTTCTATCTATGCAGATCTCCTTTGAAACATCATGGAGAAGCTGTGGAAAGTGCTGGAATGATATCTAAAGCATCAAGGAGAAGCTAACTGTCAAAGACACTAAAAGGGACTTCGAAAGGCATTTTGATAAATGGTAAGTGATCTCTTTCATATTGTTTGTTTCAACCCGTTGTAAGCTAAGGAAAGGTAGCAACAATTTTCTTGTTTGTTACTAGATTTAATTGAGATCTAGGGAGATTCATCTTGTTCGCAAGAGGGATTAGTTCGCCTAACAAGGATTTTCAGAATCTGAATTCATGAAAGTAATACAATTCAACACTATGAAAGAAATGTGGGACAATCTAGTCAATAACTACGGAGGTGATACAAAGGTAAAAGATGCCAAATTATAGTCTTATAGAATTAAATACGAGTCTTTTAAAATGCATGAATATGGAAGTATTGAATTTTTTTCCTCTGGGTAGAAAAAGTAGTTAATACTATGAAGGGTCTTGGTGATAAAATTGAATTCTACAAATATAAAAAATATATTAAGATCACTAACTCCTAGGTTCAATGCCAAAGTTTCAACAATTGAGGAAATGCAGGATTTGAATTAGTTATCCATATAAAGACTCCATGGAATCTTGAAAAATTAAGAAATGAGGACAAAAGGGGGCCAATTAGAAATAATAGAAGCTACCTTCAAAGCTATAAGCAAAGTCAAATAAAAACAAAAACCAGATGATGCCTGCTATATCTCAAATGAAGAAGAGGAAAACTTTGTCAGGAAGCTACATATAGGTACTAGAAAATTCAAAGTAAGCTCCTATTTAAATGTTTTGCTTGTGCAAGGTTAAGACACTATGCCGCTAAATGCCCATATAAAGACAATACTGCAATAGGAAAGAACACATCTAAGAAGAATTTTAAAAGGAATTTCACGAAAAAGAAAATATTTTATACTCTTGAAGATAGTGAATGTTCTTTTGATGATGAATATGCTGACTTTGAATCTAACCAAGAATATAAAATTCTCATGGCCTTTGAATATCAATTTGGAAGTGAATCACATAATTGTCATGATTTAATAGATGCATTAAAAGGGATTGGTAGACTTAGGAATATCAACAAAACTCAAGAAAAGGAAATCAATAAATTAGTTGAAGAAATGACCCAGTTAAAAGTTTGTCTAGAGGAGTCTAAAAGAGTAGCAGAAGTACCAAGGAAGCAACTCCAAGAAAAATAAAAGCACTATGAAAAATTAGAATATGAAATTATAGGGCTAAGGAAAGAACTTGAGGAAACAAAAGCTTAGTTGAATCTAAATCTTGGACTTACAAAAGTGATAGAAACATTAAAAGATATTATTAAGGTTCAACATTACCCATTAATCAAGACAGGTCTTGGATATAATGTAGATCAAAATAGCAAAACATTAGAATCCATTATATCCACTGGTGCAGGTACAAAGAGTCTTACACAATCTTAGTCATATCTTCGTGATCAATGTACATTTTTAACAAATTCTTCTTTCTAAAGACAACTAGATGACCATGGTCAAAGTCAAGCCTCTAAGTAAAGGCCATATGTTATCTGGATCCAATTTCTGTGAATAAATTAGATCCACACAAATGCAAATCCTGACAAAGTTTGTAAAACCATAAGCACTAGTTTTCTGATGGCCCCATGTCTTCCTATTATTCAACATGTATGTGAGAAACCATGACATCTTAAAGGGCATAAATTAAATTCCTACACCTGGAATGGTACTGAAATGAAAGTTATTCTAACTAAAGCCAAAGGCTGTATTCAAGATATTGAACATAATACCTAATGAAGGGAAGGAAGGAACTCATAAAGTCAGATATGATGGTCCTTTATTTTCCTTTTTGTTTTTCTATTGAGAGAGATCACCCCATCACACCATCGTTTTGATAGACATTACCTAGTATATTGGTGTGCTGGTGCCCTTTACATTTTCTTTGGTATACTTTTATCTTATTCCATGTAGTGCATTCATTCGCTGTAATAAAAGACACAAGACTAATAGAGGTGTCAAGCACAAGCCCATTTATTCAATAGTTTAGTTTTCCTATAATTTGAAAAAATTCAGTCTAAGATATGATTAAATAAAGTAGAATGAACTTATCAATGGTATAATTAACTATTGGAAACATATAAACTTAGATGGGAAAGGAATATATATATAATTTTTATCATGGCTAATTAAAATCATTACTAAAAGAGTTTCAGACTTAAATTATTCAGTCACATTAGGAGTTAACAACAAAAATATCCAAGAAACTAAATCAAGAACCCATTACAAGTCTACAAAAATCAATTCTATGAGAATCTAAAGAATTGCAAATGTGCAAGGCTGTAACCATGGGTTCCATTCATTATTACCAAAGAAAAAAACTAATGATATATCTAGGAATAAGAGGTCTCTTATACAGAGAGATGACACTCCCTCATACATCCACTAATTGATCTCAAATATTATATAAGGCTAGTGTCAGCCAAAAATTAATGTTATATATAGGAACAAAATGTTTTATACACAAAGACATGAAACTCCCTCATGCATCTACTTACTAATCTTAGATATTATATAAGGTTAGTGCCAAAAAAGAGATATTATATAAGGCCATTGTCATAAAAAACTAATGATACATAAAGGTCTCATACATTTACTTAATGATATTAGATATTATATAAGGTTATAGTCAGAAAAAAATAATAATGATACATAGAAGAACATGAGGTTTCATTCATAAAGAGGTGAAACTGGCTTCATACATTTGTTTCATACACAGAGTGGTCACACTCCCTCATACATCTACTTAATGATCTAAGATATTATATACAGTCAGTGCTATAAAAAAGCTAATGATATAGGGTACATTTTTTTTCCACATTTAAAGTTATGGTATTTGTTCTTTCGAGGGTGCATGTCAATTCTTCAACTCATGTGAAAAGGGTACGATTATCAAATTGAATAAATTAGCTAAATTTTTTTCGGTTTGAAAGTGGCCTTTATTTCTATGGAAAAACCATTATTTTATTTTTCTATCAGTGAAATTCACTAATATTTAAACTAACAATTGCCCCTAAAGGTGCAAAGGTACACCCAAGGAATACAAGATTTGGGAAAATCTAGAAAGTTGCAACGACAAAACGGATTAGTTTTCACACCGTTTCTTTTACCAGTCGGGTCAATACAACTCAGAGGACAACTTCAAAGAGATAAACAAAAAACTGAATCTATATCACACTGTTTCCTTCTTGCCTTGAACAAAGATTGTGGTCGATGCAATAGTGCCATATTGGCGTGCTTCAACATCTGCACTCAATCTTGTGGAGTGCAATTGTGATTTTTGATTGTTTAAAATGCATTTTAAAACTTTCTGAACACCTAAATTCTACAAATTGTATAACTAAAACTTTTAATTTTCACACATATATACAATAATTTTTTTCGAAAATTATGCCCTATAAACTCGAAAACTTAGAATAATTAAACTAAAGTTTTCTTCAATAGCCATAATTTGTTGTGCATGTTGATGCTTCTTTAAATGACATCACATGTCCATGATGAGTATTAGGTAGGTATGATGTGGCTGTTTGTGTTTTACATTTAAGTATATGTCAAGGTACCAATCAACATTCCTTCTACAAATGATAGCACATGACCATACTATGAGCAGGGACAATTTTAGGGGTTAATATTCGCAAGTGGTCTAATTTTCCATTCTTTTTCCAAAAAAAAGATTCCTAATTTCCATTTTTTCTAAAAATGTTTCACCCAAATTTTATAGTTTAAAATTAGTTTACCTTAAAAATCGCTAAAATTTTATATGAAGACTATATAAAATTATTATAATTTTGAATATTTTTATAGAAATACCACCAATCATTTTATAGATGGCATATCATGGACTAGTGAGATTCACTAGGGTTTCTAGAGGTTAAGATAAATTTCCATCCTTAAAATTTTCCTTGACTACGAGCATTAGGAAGGTGAGGTATGGCCCATGATTGGAGTACTCATTCGATGAGGTATGACCCTTTTAGACAACAATGTTGAGGTTGAGAGAAAAATAAGAGAAGTTGGGTTTGTTTATGTGGCTAAAATTCACCGAGTGAAGATAATGCTTGAAGTCTACTTGTATCGTTGAACAATAAATATGGCTTGGACTGATACCATCCTTCACACAGGTCTATTTCTTATTTCTTGTTGTTTTTTTATTTTATTTGGGTTACTATAATAGAGCTCAAGTTCAAGTTCTCCTAAGCCATATGTAACCAATCTCCATAAGACCTACTCCATCCTTCACTATCGAGAAAACTATAATAGGAAACTTTCCAATTAAATGAAGATAAATTGAAAATAAATTTACCTCCCCTCTAATTCAAAACAAAGGTGTAATACAGTAATGGTTACTGTAAGCCCATGGTGATAACTACAGTTCAATAGACATGTAAATGTGCACTTAACAACAATGAAACAATGACCACACTCAAGTACCAATAGTAAACAATTTTTTAGATAGATCTATAAAGTGAACAAATTTCCATAGTAAGTTAGATGTAATACAAATATAGATTTAAAAAAAAAAAAAAAAATCCCACCAAAGTGACTACAAAATCTACCAATGTAAATCAAAATTAGCAAGATATAATACAACTATTCAAGGAAGCTAGTGAGTAGCACTTGGTGGTTGCAAAAAGTACAAATGATAAAAATAGAGAACAATCAATAGAGGACTTCAACTGTTATTACCGTTTCAACTGTGTACAAGACAGGTTCCACAAACATTGCAAGTTGCAAAAGGTTAACAAATCAAAACATGTTGCAAATGCTTAGCGTATTTCATAAAAATAAAATAGAATTCATACCACTAATTCTTGGTCCTCCAAACTAAATTTGTTCAGAAGGCGTAAGGCACAAATCACTCCTGCAAACTCGAATTTGTAAAACCCAAATAATTTTGGGGTACCATTTGTTAGATCTCCCACTCACTCCCAACTCTTGATTGGTCCACAAATTTGTGACACAAAATAACAAAGAATAAATAGTTACAATTACAATATAATGTCAAATAATTCAAATTCAAAGATCAAATGTAGATTTACAAAAGATAAATTTAATAGAACTCGCCTCAAGGTGAGAGAGTAAAAATTCATTATCCACTGTTGGTGATATCGTTCGAACATAAAATATTGTTTGTGGTTTCTCAGTGGGAGGTATAACTAGTATGGCACCCTTTGAAGCAGGATTTGAATTTGTGGCTAAAGGAAACTTTAGAACTGGGGGCACTACACGAACTCCTGGAATTGGAGGTAGTGGAAGGGGATCACACCCATAGTTCCTAGTGAACTTGGAGGAAAATTAGGACGCACCATATGGGGTAGGGATCTGAATATCAAGGCATATCTGTAGGTGCAACACCAATAAATGGCCAATTTTTATGTTAGGGCATAACAAATTTCCAATAATCAAACAAACACATCATACTGAACAACATTTATCTAGAAACATATATTATAAGTAGGAGGGAAGACACCTCCATGATCACTGTAGACTTCATTGCTACAAAGTGACAAAGGAACAAATTACTAATAGAATCCATAGTCCAAAGTGAAAAGGAACAAATTACTAATAGAATCCATAGTCCAAAGTGAAAAGGAACAAATTACTCAATTCACAACAAAATTTCAGGCCATTTCACTTACCTTCTTTATTTTTCTTGAGTTATAACCACTTGAACACCAATTTCTAAACTGTTGCATGAGTTTCTGCGCTCAGAACATAAATCAGATACAATGTTCAATCTTAGAAAGACTGATTCCAATCATGGAAAGACTGATTCTAGTCCTGGAATAATATTAGGCGTCGAGATTTTTTTGCAAGTACATAATAATATCACTCATATCTATGTCAAAAATCAAAATCTAATCATTTTCCTTTGCCAGGTGGTCAAAAAATTGTTGGACGAAGGAAGACGAAAAAGAGCCTCTTTGATTGGATGGATCTGCCTATCCAAACCCATCCATATAAGATTAAGGTATATCCTTTAATGGATGAGGTAATAAATTAGTCGTGTCAGCTGAGAACTATTTATCAACTGCAAAGCCTTCAAAGGAAGGAAATCCATTAGAAATTATGTAAAGATCATGTAAATTTTCATACTTTTTGACATAGGACATTCATTCATATGGATGAGCAAAACATAGTGGTAGGTCATTTTTAATCTAATTATTAATTCCAGGGAAGTCACAAAACTAAGAAATGATTATGTGATTGGACCTTCCCAGGATTCAAATGTACAACAAGGCTCATAATCTCATACCATCCATTGTTAATGAATGAATGGTTCCAATTGTTGGAGTGTTCCAATTTATATTAACAAAAAACATTCATGTCGAGTATTTCTGTTATTGTTTTGGTGATAGAGGAATGAGTGAAAATCAAAAGCAAGAAGGCCAAGTAAATGTTGTCAAAACACTCAAAAAATAAATTACTCTCATAACAATGCTCTAGATTATGTGAAAACAACATCCAAGTAATATTTATAAATACAATACATATTTATAAATACAATAAAAACAAACTATAGCATGCAAATCAAACAATCCACTATACAACTTAATTTCCCATAATTAAATACATTTAAAATAATACCTTAATACCCAATCCATCAATAGTCACCAAAAACATACATCTCAAATAAATACAATATGCAAATAAAAAAATCCACTATACATATTAATTTCCCATAATTAAGTACATTTAAAATAATACCTTAATACCCAATCAATCAATAATCACCAAAAACATACATCTCAAATTAATAATTAAAATTAATCAAAACTAACGACCATGCAACTTAATCTTGGATAATTCATCCCTTACACAGATGGAGAAATTAATTATATTTAAAAAAAATTTGGTGCAAAATCTTGATTGAAACTTATCTTGTATCATGGGAAATTGATTACATTTAAAATACTTTTTTGGTGCAAAATCTTTGATTGAAACTTACCTTGTAACATGGGAAATTGATTACATTTAAAATGCTTATAGTAAATTGATAATAGAGGGTGTGAGATATTTATAGCTTGATTATTAATTCATTTATACTTTTCAAAATAGAATTTGAAAAACATATTGTTGTCTATAATTAATTTATTTGAATTATAAAACTATTAATGATTGAAAGATATAATAAATTTCAAAATTATTATAAAAAAATATTTGTTATGAATTCTATATGTTTATGTAAGAATAAAATAACAATATTTTTCTTAATTATTAAATCAAACTTAATTAACAATGTATATTAATAATCAAAATAATTAGTTTATATATTTATTTAAATTATAAAAATAATAATATTGAAATGTGTAATTCAAGTTTAAAAAAAATAAAAACAAAAATAAATGTTTTTTAAGTATTAATAAGTCCTTTTTAAATGAATTTGTAAGCATTATTACATAAACAATATTATACTGATAGGTATATTTTTTTTGGAATAGGATTTTGATAATTTTAACTTAATTATCAATAATTATTAGGTGGATGATAGAGATTTAACCTACATGAAATATTCTCAAATATTTTTAGTAATATTCATAAATCAAAAGATGAATATATATATATATATATATATATATATATATATATATATATATATATATATATAATGATGATGATGATGATGATTATATATATATAATGATGATGATGATGATGATGATGGTTAACGTCCGCTAAGATCAAACATTGGTCTATCGGACCTAAAGAAACAAATTATTTGTTTTGATTTAAGATTTTATTCCTATGCTCAAAAAGCTTGGATAGAAGCCTCCCGAGCTCACTATAATTTTGACATTGTAAAAGGCTAGGAAGGTCGGTATTGTAACAAAGATTGTGAAACTGAGATCTAATGTGCTTGTATGCGGGGCACTCTAAGAGGAAGTGGTTTTCATCCTCGATGTTCCTATTCTCACATATATGGCAGATCCTTTCCATCCATGGCATTTTAGGAACTGCGCAACGACCTGTTTCACTATGGAGCTCATGAGAATTCGTTCTAATCTTTGCTATATTAATTTTCTTCTTTGAGCTAGTTAAAATAGAGATATACTTTTGATCTTCTAGGGTGGGGTTGATGACCTTGTTATAATAACTTAATTTTCTTTTTGCCGCTAAATCTTTCTCACACCACATTTTTTCTTTGAACTTAGAAGTAACAATATCTTTAATGTTATTTATGTTTTGCAATGCATCATTCTCGTTGATCTTCCAATATTTTAACCAGGCCCTTGTGTCTTTATGCCACCCTCGATTGAGCCTTAGGTGGTTTTGGCTGGAATTTAAAGCTAGCTTAAGAAGTCTATGATTGTCTATGTTATTGAGTTTGTGCTTGTACAACAGAAACTTAATCATAGCTATGCTCTGAATAGGGGAAATACCTGCTTTTATAAGGAGAATAGGATAGGGTGTATTACTTTTAATTTTCAAGTTATAAGTTATAAAATGCTTCTGGATTTGCTCAATCTTTCTCGATGATTCTCTGGAGATGCTGCAACCCCAAACCTCACAACCATATAAGATAACAAGAGTGACTAAAGTTTCAAAGAGGAATTTCTTTTTATCCCACATTACAAGGTTTTCTGTTTTACAATTCTTTTCAAGATCAAAATAAGCTTTCCACCCCCCCTTAATCATTTTCTTAATGCTATGGTTCCAATTGAGCTAGTGATGAATATCAATTCCTAGGTACTTGTAAGAATACACTTCCTCCAAGTTATTATTGTCATACATAAAATTAGCATAAGTGTCCTTCTTGGATTTGATAATCATAACTTTTGTTTTGTCAGCGTTAACAATCATACCCATGGTAGAGCAGAAATCCTTAAGAAGCCTGAGTTGCTTATATATAACTGATTAATTTAAAAATGCATTATAAATAAGTGTCATACAATCCGGGCAGTAGTATTGATAAGCCATGATAGTATAATAAAATTTATTTACATATTAAGAATCTCCTATGTAAATATCCATTATTAAAAATATTGTTACATTATTTTATTTTTAAATGTATATATATTTAGTTTTTTAATTAATAATAATATTATGAAATAAATATTTTTATTTTTATGATGTATTGATATCTATCTATATTTATCAACCATTTAATTTATATGATTATGCTCAACCATTTAATTTATATGATTATGCTAATAATAACCATTTCTGATTTTAGTACTGAAAAATATTGTGTTTATAATGTAATTGGTATATAAACCTATTAAATACTTATTACAATCTTGGGCCAAATATCTCACAAGATTTTATAGAATAATACTAATGTGTCTCAATGCATGGACAACCATTCTATAATGATTGATCGCTCTTAAATAAAAATGACTAAGAATGATCAGATCTTTTTACTTAAAAAAAACTTTCCCTCGTGTTTTCTCTTCGTATAGGCTTGTAAGCATTTTACTAAAAAATTCTGATTAGACTGACAAATGAGTTATTACCTAAAAGTAATGTAGACACATTAGATATGTATATTCCAATTGGCATATGGCCATATTAGATACTGATTAGATATTGGGACAGATCTCCAAGAACCACTGAGTTGCCCTGCCTAATTTTGTGATGTAATCATCGTAGATCCTTTCACTGATCTTAAATGGAAATGACTAAGAGTGTGATAAGATTATTCTTTGTAATAGTTGAACGAATGAAAATAACATTTGGGATTTTTTTTTGCAGAGAAAGTTCAATGGTATCACGTTGTTGAACAAAAACTCCTTCCTTCTCCACAAGGACCACTTGAACAATATCTTCACAATTTCCTCCATCCTGACAAAGAAATGTTGCAGATTCAATATACAATCCTATACAATTGTCCCATTTGTTGTCATCAGAGTGATTCTAGAAGGACACTTACTATATGGAGCATGTGACGCGTCTACAGCTTTAAGAGCTGCTACCTTGAGTTGATGCAAATGTTCAGAGCCTAAAGGTTTGTGTACATCTTCCTCCTTTACATATCCATCACCAGTACGCATGCTAAATGCATCTTCCTTTACATATCCATGATTACATTTAGGATTCAATTCAAGAGAATTCATAGATCGAAAAGCCACGCCATTAAAGTGAGTTTGAAAAACAGGTGGCATGCATTCCTTCAAATCATCTAGATCAAATCGGTGGGGAATTAAATACAATAGAGACTGGGTCTCGACATGCTCATAAACTATCACTATGTTAATCTCTGGCACACCCCACACTTCTTATAGAAATTGCTTACAATGCCCACATGGGGCTGCTGAAACCATAATGAATATAAGCTGGGCCTCTCCATGTTGTGCTGCATTGGCTATTAGAAACTTCTTAGCATGAACAATATGATTCAAAGGAAGGCCTTCAAATTCCAAGTTTACTCCCTTGAATATGCATCCATTTTCTCCAAGCCCGACAACTTTGACACAAAACCTGGAGATGGGAATCCTTGCAAGAAGTTGAGTAGGATTTACCAATGTAGCAAGATACTACATTTTTGACAAACCTGCTTCTTTACATAAACAATGAACCTCATCTTCTTCGATCACAAAAGGTGAGCTACCTCCCATTGTTGAAAAACCCTCAAAGTTTGAACACCCTTTGCAAAGGGTTTGGATAATTTTAGATCTGAGAAGAACCTACAATATATGTTTGATATTAAAATTTCACCCTTGGTAATTTATCAAAGAGAATGAACTAGAAAGAAACTGATGAGCTCAATACATGCGTGGATATCTTAGCACTGGTGAGTTGAGCGTCGTTTTTATTGAATGCCACTTCAAAGAAAGTGGTGTTTTTGTGGCCCTGGTTGAATATGGACAGGGCACCTATCTAGAGTTCTGTGCCTGAGTACAAAATGGCGAGAAGGCTATTATCAAGATAATATATGCTAATCTTCTTGTTGGGACTCCAAGCCTTGACATTCATAGTGATATGGAAATTTGTGCCAAGCTCAGCTCACTTGACGTTGAAGTTACTGATGCGGATGTTGTCCGACAAAGTATTTAGGAATCCTGGGATGGAAGACCACATATAGAATTCCACAGATAATGGCGATGATCACGACAAGCTCGATCAGGAAGCAAACAGTGATGAACAAAAAACAGGGACATAGTTGCCAGTGCATCAGAGGTGATGAGTAGTATTTGGAAATATGTTGTGCCTCTATCATCTTCCTGATCGAAGGAGGATAGAGATCTCCGCCTTTTTCAAACTCAAGTCTTGAGGTGGCCACAAATTGAGAGCTCTACTTTGCGTTTCCATGTTCACGTGTGCTACTTTCTATTTCCTTCGTCATTAGGTGCACTCACTGGTTATTTTACATCATCCCAAACTGCTTAGAGTCACGAATAGAAACAAATATAACCAAAAGTAGTCGAAGAGGCTTGATCCTGCAGCTGTTCAGCCACCTGAGGGATTGATAAAATAAAATTCTCTCTTTAGTGGACTGTAGGCAGAGTTATTAATGAATTCCAAAGGCACAAAAAACAAGCATGGTGATATCAAATCCATGGCCGCATTTGATGAAGTGGGGCTAAAGTGAAGGGGCATCCTTATATGCTCAATAGTAAATGTCGAGCAGGGTGAGAATTTGATGTGTTATGTAAAATATTTTCTAAGTCTGCAAACATAGTCGAGAGTTACAGGTGGTGAAAAATGGTTGGACAAAGGAAGATGACAAATAACCTTTTCGATGGGCTAAATCTACCCAGCCAAACCCACCCTAGGAACACCTTTTAGAAAATGGCAGAAAATAAGTTCTTAAAAAATATATATATATATATATATATATTTGCATTTTATATTTCATGACACTTATGTATGTTTTCAACATTATTCCTATATTAACATTAAAAACAAGGCCTATATATATAGTTTATCTATTTTGTAAAGGATAATTTTTTTTGAACTGTACTTTTTTTAAGTGTAGAATTTGAAAAAAATATATATATTTCTATAGTTTTAATCTTTCTCAATACTTGATAAATCTATTTTTTCTCTTTTTCTCTCTATATATATATTATTTAAATTACATTTTTTAATGCAAATTGATTTAATGAGTTAAAAATCTCCTTAAACACTTGGATTGTGTAAACTACATAGCTTCAACTTGCAATTCCAACAAATTTTACTAAAAATGAAATGGAAGGAAAAATGTATCCAAAAAGGGCCAAAATGGAGAATAGTGAGACTCTTTGAAATGTTTTAACCATAAGAATTTATTTTTCCAATTACTTTATACAATACATAATTTTTATGTCCATAGACATGTCTATTTACAGGGCTTCCAAAATTTTAATTTAATTATAAATAATTATGAGGTGAATGGTAGGGATTTAATCTATATGGAATATTTTTTAATATTCTTAGTAGTATTCAGAAATCAAAGATTGATATTTATACCCAAAGTAGCTATACCCAACTAATTAATTTTTAAAAATATCATATGAACAAGTGCCATATTAAATGAGTTACAATTTTATGTTTTTTTGGGCATGTGTATTGAGATTCTATAGTATTGGCCCATGGTACAGACACTAGTACAAAATGAGAGATTAGTGACCATGCGACTAAAAAAGTTAGTCACCACAATTATTTCAAGTGAATTACTATTAAATTTGAGCAATTTTTAGTGACCTGACTAAAAATGACTAACTTAAATGACTAATTTAGTATAGGGATAAAATGTACGACTAGATAAAAAGTGACTCAAATAAAAGCGACTAACTTAAATGACTAATTTAGTTCAAGACTAAAATATATGACTAGATAATAAGTGACAAAATTAAAAATGATTAACGGAAATGACTGCTATAGTCCAAGAATAAAAATATGACCAACTAACAAGTACAACAAGTATATGAATTAGTCATTTACGCTAGTCATTTTTAATTGTGTCACTCCAGAAATGAAAAATTGCAATTTTGATATTGAAGTGTTACATTTCACTAAATTTTAACACTGCAGATGGATTCAGAGACCCCATGGTCTCTGAATCAATTTGCAACATTAAGATTTAGAGACAAAAGGGTCTCTAAATCCATCTAGTGTTAAAATTTAGATAGATGAATTCAATGACCCCTTAGAAAAGTCTATAAATCCATTTATAAAGCTAAAATTATAATAGTTTTATACCATATACCATATATAATATATAATATTACAATATATAATAGTTTTATTACCCTTTTACCATATATAATAGTTTTATGCTAGTTCTTCTTCTCATTACCATTGGTTTATTACAATATATAATAGTTTATAATTATGCCAAAGGCGTTTTTTTAAGGGGAGGTTTCTCTCGACACTTTCCTCGTCTGTCCAAACCCTATAGAAATATGCCACGTGTTTGAACTTTTTCGATCATTCTCATGTCCACAACAACCCACCTATCAATCAAAACGTTCAACAAATAATAGACTTGTGGGGAATTTTCATTTTATAGGTTGCCAAGAATGGAAACTTGTGTAGTATACTGTACACAGGAGTCTGGACTCTTGAATCTATTGCAATTGGTGAGGAGGAGGGCACCGAAGAATGAGGAGGTAATATTGATTGTTTCACCTTGGAAACAACCCTATGAGAGCCCTTACACGTAGTTTGAGGAGCCTTAGGGGGTTTCAAAACTAAGATATAGCTGGGGCCTGAAGCGTTGGATCGATAAGTTGAGGAGAAGTCAAAAAATGATGGGTTATGTGGCTCTAATTTGGTTTCCTTTTTATGGGCTATGAAGAAAGGATATAGTCAATTTTTTGGAAAGAGGATTAAGCAAAGGAAAATAATTGTACTCTTGGAATCAAAAGGGTTGAAAGGAAGCCTAGTAGGTTCAGTTGGATCTTTGGTCTCAATAATATGTGCATGCACATTGTCACTTTGGAATATGAACGGGAAGGTACACATATCTATCTTTTCCCATTCACTCATGTCCTTTTCATCTCTCTGGTAATTAATTAATATTGTTATCCATTACCTAACAGTCAATATTGCAGTGGAGACAATATGTTAATCATATCATACTTTTTCACTATTGGCTCACTGTAAAAGCCAACAATGTGCCAATTTCAGTGGGGTAATGGTTTTTTAAAGCTCTACTAAATTAATTTATTTTTTTGGGTCTGGTGCAACATACAACAATAACATGCTAGAGAGAAATGTTCAGTAAGAGCACATTTGCCAGACCATTTTCAACCAACCAAGACATCCAACTTTGGGCAGGGTCTGACCATTGTTCAATAATGGTATAAATCATATGAAAATATGCCAATATATTTGGACACAATGGTGATAGGGTCATGTAATCAAACACATTTCATTGTGGTATCGTTAATTTAATAATGTAGTTTAAATGACAAAATTTTAAAATATAATTTTATAAAAATTGAACTAATTTAAATAAAATTATATAATATAATTAAAAATAAATAAATTTATTGTGTATACATTTTTTTATCTAATTGTTATTAAATTTTTTTATCAAAGTAATTTTTTTTTTAAATTATTATATTAGTTATATAATTTATTTTTAATTATTATATTAGCTATATCTTAGTCATGGCAATTTAATCTTTCATTGTAAATATTAATTTTCACCTTTAACGACATATAGGTAGAATTAAGCCAACTCATATGTAATTCTATCTAGTTGAGTTAGGTATCAGATTTGTTCTTGGCTTCAATCCAACCTTTCACATTTATTTCACTGTAAATATCGATTTTCACCTTTAAATTTAAATATTAATCTAAATGGCAAGTCAATGATATCTATGAATTAAAATTAAGTCAATCACCTTTATTTTGAACCCAAGTAGGTTAAGTTTAAACTAAGTTAAGATATCAAATTTGTTCTTCAACTCTTCACATTTTAATAAATGGGATTTGGTTCGACAAAATGGAATTTGATTTTTTTTGGAATATTGAAGAATGTATTTATTTACATTAAGATTTTGAGATTATAATTTTTTTATGTAATCAAATTGTGTGTGTCGGATTCAATATTTTTTATAAAAATACCCATAAGGTGTAGATCACTTGGTTAAGTGGGGTTTAGTCCCCAACGTTTCTCAAGTTCAAACCTCATGGGGATAGGTTGAGGATGGAAGCCACTTTGGGGAAATATCTTTCATTAAATAGATTAGATGGGTTGACCCATATGTGTGTGTGTGTGGTGAGAGAGAGAGAGAGAGAGAAATATTAATGTCCATTAAAATGGGGAAAACTAGGCTTTCGCCTGCAACATCATTGCTCAAAACTCATGGATAACTATGATAGAGAGTGGAAGGCAATAGGGTGATTGTGATCCGCTAGGGTGTATGATGATTAATGTCCACTAAAAAAGGAAACTAGGCTTCTGTGTGCAACATCCATTGTTCAAAGCTCATGGGTAGCATTTGTGGATGCAACCTCTATGATAGAGAGGGGAAGGCAATAGGGTGACAGTGATCCACTAGGGTGTATGACGATTAATGTCCACTAAAATGGGAAAAATAGGCTTTCACCTATAGCATCCATTGCTCGAAACTCATGGGTAGTGTTCATGCAAGAAACCTTTATGATAGGGAGGGGAAGGAGATAGGGTGATTGTGATCCCCTGGGATGTGGGGGAAATAAGTGGGGAATATACTCTCCTAATGACTGCTATTAGGATGGGGGGGTGATAAATCAACTAGCTAGGGGGAAATCCAAGATTTTTGTTGTCCCTAAATGAAGTAAAACAAGACTACTTTCATCATCCTTTTTTGAAGGCACTGTGAGCCAGAGATATAAGTAATTCATCTTCCTTCCTCTTTATTTTCGAATGCTCCTTAATTTTTATTGGACCTTAGGAAGGTATATATATATATATATATATATATATATATATATATATATATATATATATATATATATATATATATATATATGTGTGTGTGTGTACACGCACTAAAACCAAAATGATTTATTGGTCTCTAGAAACATTATAAAAACTTATAGAAAATGAAATAACTAAAATTATATTTCTCATGTTTATTTTTATATTTTTACATTGAATTAAACCCAAAATAGGGGTGAAAAACCCATAGTCGAGGGGGCATTGGGATCCCCACCCCAAGATTTGTATTCCATGTGAGGGTTAATGCGAGGAGGTGTGGGGCACTCCACCCGACGAAGGAGGTTTCTGGAGAATGAAAGTGAATATAGTATGCTTTGGAGAGGAATGGTTAGTGTTTGGTTGTGGTGGGCGATGCGAAGGAAATTTGGGCACAATGGTGACAATTTCGCTTCCTGTTAAGGCATGCAACAAAAGCCAAAAGGCTGGGGTGGTGAGGAGTTAATTGTTGAAGTTGACCCATGTGGGTGGTTCTATGCTCAAGACTTCATCTAGGATCCAGGTGCATTAGGGTTAGGGAAATTTTCTTTGGTGGGCGTCTACTTCCTCTTTGGGTTGTTGAACCTTTGTCTGTCAGCTTCCTTCCTTCTGTTTGTTGAACCTTCATCTGTCAGCTTCCTTCCTTCTGCGCTAGTGGTGATTTCTAAACATGCGAGTTTTGGTAAGGCTCTATCTCTCTAGCTAGTGTTTACTGGTTGTCTTCAATTATATTTATGTTTATTTAGTTAGGGATATCCCTGATGTGTAAGGGTGGCATTGTTGGTTTAAGTTAGTCACAGAGCTAGAGAAAAACCTTGTGTGGTCTCCTGGTCGTGTTGTATAGGCTGCTTCCTTGTAACCGATTGTTTCACAACTTCGAGGGATCCTTTCCAACCTAGATATCCTATGTGACCATAGTTATGAGGATCGAAATTAAAATGTGGCTTATTGGAATGATATCCAGACTTTCTCTCTAGAGGAAATCCTGGAACAATTGGTGAATGTCTGCAAAAGCCAACAACAAACAAATGAATGATTGTAGGAATTAGAAGTCTGACTAGAACACATTGAATATCATCAACATAAACAATGGGGGCAGCTATCTCCTGCAAATATGCACCAACTGTGTCCGCCACCCTGATATGCATGTGATGGGTTGTGTTCTTATTTTGTCATTTTTTTGGCTTGTATGTCTTCGTAGCCCTCTGAAAATAAGGTGTCAACTGCTAAATCTTTTGCTTCATATTCCAACTCTCCTTTCCAACAAATCTGATCAAAATGAGGGAGGACGAGCTGATGAAAATTTGAATGTAATTTCTTTCTTCATAGTAATATAAATTCAGTGCGTTTGATCGACAAAAAAAATTAGATTAAAATATTACATTTTATTTTTGAAGTGAATTGAAATGTCATATAAAATAATTATTTTCATATACCTAATTAAATAATAGTTTAAAGATATATTTTCATATATCTAAATTTACTATAATGTTTCAGTAGTGGGAAAGATGAATTCTCTAAATTATCATAAATAAAATTATTAAATTGCCCAAACAACGTAGAGTAGACAGTGACAGGGTGTTTTGTTAAGAAAATCCATGGTGTAAAGGTCACTCGTTCGAAACTCCCTGAACAAAAATCCAGCCATGCCAAGGGCTAGTGTGGCTCATGTGAGGTTCCATCCTTTGCTCATGATAACCTCACATTGTTAAAATTAAGAAAAATCATAAAAAATAACTAAATTATAACTTTGTCTGCCGGTGGTAGCACAATTGGTAAAAAACATGTTGGAAAACCCTTGTGTTTCCAAGTGATTGGAAGTTCAATCCCCCTGAACATGTCTCACCAACCAACCTACAAAAAAAACCCTAAATTATAACTTTATTTTAAATTATTATTAATAATAATTATAAAAAGAAATAATATATTAATATATATACCTTAAATAAAACATATGACAAGTTTTTTAATTATAGAGATTCACCATTACAATTTATGAATATTCAAAAGAAAAAAATAAATTTATTTAAATTTTATATCATTGATTATGCCTATTATAAATACTTTCTCAAATGTCAATTATATAATTAAAAACATAACTATATTTTTAATTTTATAATTTTTAAATATAATACTAATTTTATATTCAATACATTTATAAATGATAAAAAATAAAATTTTCATCATTTATATTATTAACCATACTCAAAATTTAACCCCTTCGGTATTCTCTTTCCCCGTTTCAGGGATATGCTAGTATATAATAGTTTTATGCATAGTCTGTTGTAGCACCATGTGAGCTTCAATAGGCTACTTTGTGTGGTGGGGTTTCCTAGGTGATTTGACTACTACTGGACACTAATTGAAACTTGGTGCCCCATTATCTTGCTTTATGTGGTAAACCCACTATCTTGCTTTATGCGGAAAATGCAAGATCATTCATGGGGATATAATGATGCCCAACAGAGCATGGGATTTGTGTGTGTGGTAGTGGGCTTCGTTCCATCAAATGCCAGTTCCCATTTTTCACTCCTAAGTAGACTGAAGGAGAAGAAGGGGTCCGAGTTCCCCAACATCCGGGCTATTCTCCATCTCTCCTTCTTAATAAATGTAACTCACCAACCCCTTGGATTTTGGCTCATAGCATCTTCATATGCATGTTATACTCGAAAGTTGAAATGAAGTAGTTTGCATGGAAAATGTTTGACAAAATGTCTCAACGGACATTAAAGGTTCAGAGAGGGAGGTGAGGCACAAAGAGAGATGTTATACTCGAAAGTTGAAATGAAGTAGTTTGCATGGAAAATGTTTGACAAAATGTCTCAACGGACATTAAAGGTTCAGAGAGGGAGGTGAGGCACAAAGAGAGATATCTGCATGTTGGTGCTTCCCCTAGCATCCAGGAATGGCAAGGAATGGGAAATCTGATAAGCCAATCCTTCCCAAGCAGCCGACTCACACAATATTCTCCGATAAAAGAGGTAGTGAATGGATATGCAACTCCTAATCATTAAAATTGACAAAGATCAGTTCTGTCATTTTTTAACAAAGCTAGGAATCAAATACATCAAAGGAGGTGATTGATATTAGTATATAAATCCTTGTTGTGCATATATTCCATTATATCATTCAATTGTTTTGGAAAATCTGCTGAATCTCGGTTTCTTTGTTTGTCATAAAGTGATATTTTGTTTCAACATATAATAGCCATCATTCCATTGCTATGGTTGTCCTCAAGCTATACAGTCTTACCATATAATTGAATCTCTTGTGGTCTACTTTCCTTATAATGTTGTCTAGATTTTTTTCTCTTCCCAGTAGGAGAGCTCTGTATCTGATTATGTGAACAATGGCCAACCTGCATGTGTATATGCTTTTCACTTACAAATTACAACTTCAATGTAGATTCCCACTGCTAGATATGTTCTATTAAATCTTAAAAGTGGTTATGGTAGACCATTATTTATGAATCCAAGCTCTGTTAGTGCACCTTGTTGAAGGAAGTGGAGTAAAATGAGTGAAAACTTCCTTTACTTCCTGATCTGATAGTATTTGTGGCGAAAAGAATTTTGAGGATGTTGGAGCATTTGTTCCTTGAAAGTAGCAGGTGATGTTCTCTTGATAAGATTTTGAACAAGTTTATATAATTTTCATGTCATGGTTAAATACTTGCTTTTATGGTGATCAAATACAATATGAATACTGTAATGAGGTGATTAACAAACCAGGGGTGGGTTTGGGGGAGATGGCATAGATGTGCTTTTAACAGTTCAATATCGAAACCCAATAGCGTCCCTAGTTGTAGAACTCCCAACAATTCAAGATCTAGTTGCAAAGTAGAGGGACGATAACAAGGATTCAAAGCATCGAACTGAAAGATGTGACCGATGTGACTAAACCGAAGCTTCGATTTGTGATATGGACAAGGGTTCGAGAGCAACTGTTGGAGATGATGTGGGTACTGAAGATAGAGATGCAGATTTAGCTGCGGATGGAGATGAAGGATCTGAGGGAACATCGAGAAAGGTTGGATCGTAAGCTATTGAACTATAATTCAGGAAGGGCATTAGAAGCACTTTTAATTCACATTGATTATGGGCAGTGGGTGAGGAAGGAAGTGATCGAGAATAGAAGAAAAATAACTGATTAACTTATATTATTTTCCAACAGAAAATTCACCAAGTTCCAGAGCCACTAGGGAGATATTGGTTTCTATGTAGTATTTATATGTAAGGTAAAGGAACATATTTTGTGAAACAAGGTCAAAGGCTCATCGATGCCTTGGATTATGCGATTCATGTTTTATTATAACTACAGTAGTATGTTGCTTCTGATGTCACTCCTTTTTTAAGGTTCTTACTTCTAAGTACTAAGTTTGTGAATGGAGTCATTTACATGATGAGTCTATACATTTCATTGTCCTGATTCATGTTGTCTAGAATGACCAAAATTCATGTTGTCTAGAATGGCCAAAATGACCTTAAATACATGTTCTAGTTTGTTGGCAGAAATCACACATTTTACTTTGTGTTTTACCTTCTTCTATGTCTAGTTTTTGAAACACTATTTGTGAATCCCAACCATGCCTTGGTTCAATGTTGAGGTATTCAGAGCCTTAAGATATCTACCGAGGATTGTAGATTGCATTCTTGATCTGATCTTCCCTACCCAAGTGTTATGTCTCAAAAAGGGAGGAGGCTTGGAGCAAGTCTGATTGATTTTGTTGAAATAGTTACTGATCAATCCTGGCACCTATGTTGAAGGAAGTATGTGTTTTGTGGTTTAGCTTTTGGCCTAGGTGCATGTTTCTAAAAGAAACTTCCAAAAAATGATAGCATCATTAGTTCAATGTAAATGCTTAGGAGCTATCAAAGATATTTTTGGTCTTGGAATGGAGACGCACATGACTCCCGCTGTTTTTGCAAGTGCTGGTGTACTTTAAAGTCAATCATAGTAGTGGTCTTCATTTCACGGAGGCATGTTAACAATATTTGAACTCTACAACTTCCTGGCACTATACATTGAGTTTTTTGAGGTTATCTGAGTTGTATTTACATCTGATAAAAGTTGCATTTCTGCAATTTGATTGGGCAATGTTCTCTTCTGTACATTGCTTGTGAAAATTCTTACAACTTAGGTAGTCATTCAATTATTTTTCAGTCTCATATAATGTAGCCAGATTAATGGCAATTTAAATTATATTTTGTTGTTGGGTTCATATGCTACAACCTTTTTTTGGAAAGAGTTGTTGTAAGTTGGGCAAAAGTTATTTTATTTAGCTATTGAAAGGATTTCTATTTCTTCATGAATGAAATGCATAACAAAGATGTCAGAAAAAGGTCGCTCTAACCTCAAAAACATGGAGAACTACCTGACAAAAGGCTTCAGTAATTGCAAGGACTACTTGGGTTACACACACACCTCTCTTGTTTAAATCTTGGTTGGAAGGCCTTCAAAGACCATATTTCATGCTGTAGTGATCACTAAAACACAATTATAGAGAAAAGTTATACAAAGGCCTGCATGCCTAAGGAGTGGCCTTTTGCAACAATTGGCCATATTTGTTGAACTTCATTATACAACACACTTGCTAGATGACTTTCCTCCAACCATATATACTTCTACTTTGATTGTCCTTATATCCTTCCAATGGAGATGTCATTTCTATCATGATCACTGTTATAACCATGTAGACTTTCCATTTTAGCTATCCTTCTATGCTTCTATGATGATGCCATCTCTATCTTGATATAATATAACATGTCATACTTGTGATGCTTCCTATCATTTTCAATAACTAAAAATAACTAGGTGAACGAGATTATCTTAGTCATAGTAGAGATCTTTCACTTCCTCCTTCTTTGATTTCTTCTTTTCTGATTCTTCCACTTCTTCGGTAACTTCGGCTTCATTTCTTTCATTTATCTTCTTGTTGTCCTTCTTGAGTTTGAGACAATTCATTTTAAAGTGCCCATATTCATTACACTCATACAATTGTATACATATCAAAATTCTTCTTTTTCTGAGGATCAAACTTTCCAAACTTTCTTTTTCTCCTTGCCATGGCTGCGTATGATTGAACTTGTTCATTTGATCCAACATCGCTCTTTGCCTTCAACCTAGTTTCTTCATAATGACCAACGATCATTGAATGGAGTGGCTTCTTTCTTTCCATAGATAGTTGATACAAATTTTCCCCATTCATCAAGTAGTGCATTGAGCACAATAGTGGTCATTTCTTTATCAGACATTATTTCTACTAATTCTTGTAGTTTATCTCTTATTTGAGATACCCTCATGAGGTATGAGGTTACCCATTCATCCTTAGATACCTTCATTTTGTATAATTCGGTTCTCAATGATATAATTTTTCCTCTAATGCTTACGAAAAACATTTCTACCAACTTTTCATAGATATCTTTCGATTTCTCCAATGAGGGAATACTTAATTGATTCTAAGCATTCTTTGAACCATTATTTCACCTTTCATATAATTCAATCATGCTTTATATTTCTCTTGATATGGTTTGATTGAAACCTTAACATATTCAATAACTTCATTATCTATGAGGATAAAATCTATCCTCTTTTTCCATGCAAGGAAATATGATGAACCAACTAGTTTATTGCTCTCCTTGCTGAATGAAGTCATTTTGATAGTTGATTCAAACATAAATATAAAGATACTTACTTGTCAAGTGAATATGCTCCTAGATGATTATATCTTCAACTAAATTCATTCTTGATGATGTTTCTTCCTTGAGATCTTCTTCAAGGATGTTTGAGATGTGATATTTTCTTAAATGTGAGGGGAATTACCTTGATTTCATTGATGATGATAGCAATTAGTCTTCTCCATTCCTTGGATGATAATGTAAAATGTGGAGGCTTCCCAAGGTGCTTCAAATGTAGAGTCCTTCTTTCAATGGAGGTAGGGTTTTTTGAGGTCTTTTTATTGTAATGTAACATATTTTCCTCCTTTATGCTCCTTAGTTTACTTGACCCTTATGTATCATTCTTTCAAGTGGATGATCTTAAAGCTTCCTCTTCTTGTCTTGTCACCTTAGCTTTGATACCATGTTGAGAAATCTAGGGGCAACTAGATTAGGTGATTTCTCTTAATTTGATAACTGCTTTTGAGTATTTTTATTTAACTTGATTAACTTCTTATTTCACTTGATTATTACTAGTATTCTTATCATCAAACAACTACCAAAATATGAATATAAATGAGACAATAGGACAAAAAATGTAGGTTGTTAGTTAGGGCCAAAACCTTTCCACTTTAGAGGAAAAACCACAGGAACTCTTCTATTTATTTAGAACTTCAAATGACTAATTCCAATAACTAAGACCCCTCCAAGACCAAGTCAAATTTTCTTCTTGATGAACCTTCCTTTTCAAAGTCAACTTCCAGTAAATTTGACCTAGTAGCTTCCAACAACTTTGACCCCAACAACTTCCAAGAATTTCGACCTAGCAGCTTCAAGAAACATCCAACAATTTCAACCTAGAAGCTTCCAACAATTTCGACATAGCAGCTTCAAACAACTTCCAACAACTTCGAGCTCCCCAACAACTTCTTCTCCAACTTCGACCTTCCTAGTAGTTTCTTCTGCAGCTTCAATTTCCTGGTATTTTCTTGTACAACTTTGACTTCCCCAAAAAATTTTGTAATCTTGGTCTAGAAGCTACTTTACAAACCCTAACATAAGCGAGAGAGAGAGAGAGATCCAAAACTTTTATCTTGCTTCTTTTCTTCTTCTCCTTGATTTTTGTTCTTGCCAACTTCTTTCTTCTCGAGATTGAACTTCTTTCTTGCTTTAATGAAATATCTCGTCAAATGAAGTTGAAGTTCCCTTATATATAGGCTTCTTAGGAGGTTGAATTGTTGTCATTGAGGCTTACTTGATCCTTCTTGTAGGCCGACTCGATTGACAAGTTCTTGGAGGGTATTTGTGATACTTTTGACTTTACAAAAATTTTCTTTACAAGTTACAACATGCCCAAAAGGGTCTTACATGTATGAAAATGATTCTAAGAAAAACATATAAGCACTCAATGGGTGCTTAACCTATAAATAAATTTACCTTGATCATGAAACTCGTGCATCAAGAATGATAATAATAAATTTTTTTTTCTCTTTTAAGAAAATATATAAAATCATGATTACAATAGACATTATGAAGACCAAACCTAGTTACACATTTTAACATTGCTTGGGCAGTCTTTGATAACTTCCAAGGAGCTCCTGTTTTTCTAAATCTGGTTTTTTGAGACATTTTTGTGCCTCAACACAAGGATTACTACTAGAATACTATCTGTATACTCTGATATGTCATAGGTCAAGGATTTTTTTACCAAGAATTAACTTAAAAGTTGATCTATATATGTATAATTTGATTGTATATGAATAGTATGTATATGATTATTCTATAGGAAAAATAAATAAATTAGTATAGATCAATTTTAATCATGGATATATTAAGATTGTAGAGGGATAAAATTTATTAAATTGCAAACCTCGTTTAGAGTGCAAAGCTTGAAAAGAGGTTTCCACCTCCATAGATTTGATCCCTTTCAATACTTGATAAATCCAATGGATATATATATATATATATATATATATATATAATTCATCATCCCCAGAGAGTGAACCCATAATCTCTTAATAGCAGAGGTTCTATACAATGCGGAATCGATCAATCAAGCCCCGCAAGGGTTAGCTTAGTTGATTGAGTCCCCATTATAAGGCACCTCTCCTATTGAGAGATTATGGGTTCACTCTCCAGGGACGATGAAACTCTCTCTCTCTCTCTCTCTCTCTATATATATATATATATATACAATTTTTCATTATTTAGATTGTATTTCTGAATGCATAAAGGGCCAAAATGTAGAATAATGAGACTCCTTGAATTGTTTTAACCATAAGAGTTTGTGCGTTTTGAATTACTTTATATAACAAATACATAATTTTTATTATAATAGCCATAAGTATTTTGGAATAGGGCTTTTAGACATTCAATTTAATTATCAATAATTATTAGGTGGATGGTAAATATTTAACCTCCATGGAATGTTCTAAAATATTCTTAGTAGTATTTAAAAATAAAAGGTTGATATTTATCTCCAAAATAGTTATTCACCTTTTGTACTTTTAATTAAATTGATTATTTTAAAAAATATCACGTGAGAAAGTGTCATATGAAATGAGTTATGGTTTTTCTGGGCATGTGTGGTATTGTAACAAAGCCTATTTACAAATCAAAAATTTCCATGATAAAGTAGTGATGAATATCCATAATTAAGCATCTTGCTACATTTTGTTTTTAAATGTATACATGTTTAACTTATATATTGATTATTATTATTATTATTAATAATTTATTACAATAAAATTATGATTTAGTTAATTTTCATGAATTTTTAAATTTTAACAATGTAAGATGCCAATTAATTTATATTGTTGGGCTAGTTTTAATCATATAGTCTAACTTATAGAAGAAATGGTTTTAACCAAAATTAGTAGAGATTTTTAAAAAATTGAGTTGTTTTGGGTCCCCCAACGGTTTTTCAGGGTTATGCATTCAAAAATATATTTTAAATAACAAACATTTGCAATCTTACTTGAAATTTTCTCACGCGATTGTGTGAAAAGACTATTTTGTTTATAAGTTAGACTAAGCCTATAGTATATACATATTTAACATCAAAATATTGTATTTAACATGGACATTGAAATGATTATTAATATATTTTAAATAGACCTCAATATTACTTAAGCCCCCATATTGAAATATTTTTTTTAATTATTATTAATTTTCATTAAATGCCACATATTTATTGCGTTGAGAGGCTCTCCAACATAGTATGGAAGAGATGTTGTAATGTCCTCTAGTAATAGAAAAATTGTTCTTTGGTTAGATTTAAATGATAAACTCTTAACATGGAAAAATTCATCAAAAAATGATGGATTGGTCCCATCTACTATCCATTTGCAAAGGTGAGACATAATTTATTCATAAATTGCTTATTTCATGTGAAATCATTGGGTGAGTGTGGTCTATTTTGAATATAATATTTGGTATTTATAATACTTGGGAAGGGCATGGTTTGAAGGCCTAAGTTCATTCATACTTGAGTGAGGTTTCTATTTAGTGCTATGGTTCTCTTCCTCTATTTGTGGTTTATTTTATTTGGTGGAAAATAAATTTGTTGATTTGTTAAGACAAATGGGTTTCAACTTGTAATAGCCTTGGTCAAAATTCCATGTAATATAGTTAATAAAGGAAAAATAATAACCAAGATTATGGGACACGTATTCCAAGATGAATGTTGGGTAAAACATCTGAGTGTGGGTGTTCATTTGGTTTATTATGCCTAAGAAAATTGGCAAATACAATGATAAAGACTTTGGAAAGACAAAATGACATTTTTGGAAATTTATTTATGAAAGTAATGGAAATTAGGAGAAAAGGAAGGTGAAAGGTCATAGGTTGCATGTGAGGATGAAAATGAAGGAAAATAATGAAAAATTGAAGAATATAGAAGCCTTATTAAAAAAAGGCTTTTGAGGATTAGTTGGTACCTTTTTGTTAATTCATCATTTAAGCTCTCTGTATATTCTCTCTCTCTCAAACTCTTGGAAACTTTGAGTATTCTTGGAGCACTCTAGAATTGGATCAAAGAAAGAAAAGGAAGGAAAAAGAAAGCAAAGGGAAGCAAAGATCAAGCAAGGAAGAGGAGGATCAAGCAGCTACAGTAGGATTGCTTGTAGGTATCAATTTTCGTATGTGATTTCCTTACTAGATTTGGCATGCATGTGAGTATTTGGTTCTGTTGTTGCCATTGGGATGTATTTTTCCAGGTGTGATAGTGATTTTTAGCCTTTCCTTGCCATTTCCGAATAGCCATGGTGTGATGGGTTCTCTTTTATTTGGTTAAGTTGGATTTCCAGATGGTTTCAAAACTAAGTGAGGTGCTCTCTAAAAAAGAACACAAGGCCTAGGAATCCTTGGACCAGTGAAGGTGTGATTGTGGTAAAGCCATATTTTTTGTACCTCGGTGGTACTAGGAATATTTGACCTGTGAATGGTGAGATATACGATAAATCCTAGAGGTGTGTGCCCTCATTAGGCCTACAAATCCTTAATCAGAGAATGGTGGGATATACGGTAAGGCCTGGAGGGTGGAGTCTCGATTAGGCCTAGGAATCCTCAACCGGTGAATGGCGGGATATATGTAAATCCTAGAGACTAGGAGGCAGACAAAATCCTCACAGTGCAGGTGGAGAAATCTGGTGGCATCCATGCATTTTTAAGGCCTAGTGATCCATTTGGGATTGCGGTAAAGCCTGACAAAACTTGGATTGGTTTTGTTGTGAGTCCCACATTCATGCTTGGAATATGCAACGCGGGTGATTGGATGAAAGAAATATTTGGTTAAGCTAATCTATGGTTGGGTGGTTCATGGGAGTCCTCGACCAGATTGGCTTATGAATTCATTAATAATATATCCTTTCTCCTTTTTATTTCATGTGTAAATATATTGGTTCATATGTGATTCTTATGGCTATTATATGCTTGTTATTCATGTTGGTTAAATGTTGGTTATAAATATGTTTTATGACAAACTTGATGTATTTCTCTCATGATGTTTTTAATTGCAAATGAATGTACAATGAATATATGACCTAATAGATGATAATGCATATATTGTGATAGAGAAAAAAATTCTTCTTTATGAATCTCATATAAGTATGAGACATCTATGCTTAGATCTGTTGTTATGACTTGTAGATTACATATTTGTGACATGTTTGACGAAATTAATGTCATGGCTAGTAGGGGTAAGATAAATTAATCGTACCAATAATTGTATTAGTAGCCTTATTCCATTGTTATTTATCATTTTTGAAAGTTTCATGAAGTTTTGGGCAGTGGCTTGTGTTTTGGCCCTAAAAAAGTGGCACAAAATTTGGGGTCATTGAATCAAAATTGGATGAAAATGTCCACAGTCACTGGAATGCCTTATTGTGGGAGCGATTGGAAAGCCTCAACCACATGCATGGCTTGTCATGGGAGCAGTTAAGGGTCTAGGTTAGTGAAATGTCAAGTTGTCTTAGGGGTTGGTCACCTGGAAAGGTTGGTTGGCTCCGAAAGGTTCTATAGCATGTGTGGAAGGTCAAAATGGAATTTATTTATTTTTTATATTTTATATTTTATATTTTATTTTATTTATTTTTTTCGGTTCCACTTCCTTAACTATACATGGGGAGTTGAATCACATAATATTAGCCTCTCATCACATGTTTCCCCATCAGATCATATAACTTGGGTAAATGTGAGAGGAGGGTGTTACAGAGTGGTATCAAAGCATGGTTCCCCCATTGGATTGGATGGTTAGTGTGTGTTGGAGATGCATACATATCAGTTGCATATGTGTTCTTCATGCTTGTGGTCTATGTGCTAGTTGTGTATGCACGATATTGGTCATGGTTGCATTTGTGTCACCATGTGAAGGTTGATGGTGTTGTTGTTGTATGTGTTTATCGTGAGTGTATGTTGGTTATGCATGTTAGTGATTATATGTTGTTATGCATAAATTGACATGGTTATAGTTGCCGTGAATGAGATCATGGCATGTGGTTGGTATGGTCATGCATAGTAATTGGCTTATGGTTGAAATGATGTTTATGTATTGATATGATTATGATTGCACATGCATTGTGCTAATATGGTTGATATTAAAGATGAGATATCCTCCCTTAAACAATACTGAGGTATGTTGATTATGTTATGTTTCAATTTAATATGACATGGTATGCTTGCAAGAAGAAGATCAAAGATGACTAGCAAGATGGTAAATTATAATTCATGAGACTCTCCCTATGGATTAGATGAGAAATGTGGTGTTGGGAATCCTTTTGACTTAGATGACACATTGAGAAGTTTGAAGGTAGAAATAAGAAGTTGCAAAGCAGATGATGACATAATAATGTAGGCAAAGGAGAAACAAGCAGAAATTAATGCACTAATCCTTCAGAGTTTGTAAAATTACAAAGACAAGGACTGCTTCAGATCAGCCATGGGCAGGAGGACATGACTAACGGGGCATATGGCAGTAGATCCCATGGTGGGCACATGTCAGATAGGGATGACACGATCCGAGATGGCAGGCTCTTGGATACTCTGGATAATATTGGTGATGGACATTCTATTCTAGTTCTGGTTTAGATAGGCGCTATAATCATCATCATTATCATCCTTACAGGAGGAGTGATAGGGGTTATTTACCGGATGAGTTAAAGAAAGAGAAGCCACCAACCTTTGATGGGGATTTGAAGAATTCAGAGGATGCAGGGGCATGGTTACCTGGGATGAAGAAATTATTTGAGTTGCATGAATACACAGAGAATATGGATGCTAGAATAACTATCTTCAGCCTCAAAGGGAAAGCAGACATTTAGTGGGAAGTTGTGAAGTAGGTTAGAGACATCAGGACAAAAGAGTTGAGTTGGCATGAATTTAAGAGACTTTTCAGGAATAAGTACTTGTTAGAGAGGTACTACAACAACAAAGCTAAGGAACTTTATGAACTAAATATGGGATCGATAACACATGAGGAGTACATGAATAAGTTTCTTGAATTATTAAGGTATGTAGCATATCTTAAAGATGAGAAGGCCAAATTTCAAAGATTTGGCAGTGGATTTCCATTAGCATTTAGAGATCAGATTGAGTATGATGAGCCTCAGTCAATTGAGGAAGTTATTCAAAAAAGCATTGTTATGAGTAGTCAAAGCACAAGACAAAACCTCATCAAGGTTGGAAAGGGAAAGACAAAGCTAAAGGTAAATGACAGCCAAAACAAAAAAGGTCGCAAGATGCAGATGAGAAAGAAAATGTTTCACCTTACAAGAAGTTTAATGGGTCACAACACGGAGGGAAGAAGAATAAAGGTGATGGTACAGGACAATTATAGTGTTGGACATGTGGTAAGGAGAATCTTAAGAGGGATTGCCAGCAGAATCAGGGTGGTAGGCCTCAGATTTACATTGCACAGGAAGCGTAGATAGTTAGGGATGCTGGACAGAGCATTCCACGAATCTATGCAGCGCTAGATAACATGTAGGCAAATAACTAGGTATCTATTATAGAGATGGATGTGCATGCAAAATCTTAGTTAGTGTAGTTGGCTATAGGTACAAAGAAAAGATTTCATCATTGTGTAATATCTTATGCATTTTTGTTGAAGGGTATGCCTACCTCAGCAAATTTGAATGTATTTCCATTGGGATCATACAATGTGATTTTGGGTATGGACTGGTTGTATCTTCATAGGACTAAGGTGGAATGTTATCACAAGGCCATTAAGTGCTTGTATGACAATGGAGAACATAGAATCTTGCAAGGTAAGAAGAAGGTAACATTAGTTATAATGGTGACAACTATGCAAGTGAAACATAGTCGTAGAAAAGGGTGTGTGTTATTTGTATTACATATTTCTAGTGATAAAGGTAAGGATGTTGAAGATGCGGAAGTATTGATCAGAAACCCAATCTTGCAGCAGTTTCAGGATGTATTTCCCATAGATATTTCCGAGTTGTTCCCTCACAGAGAAGTGAACTTCTCTATTGAGTTGGTACCAGGGGCAGCACTAGCATCAAATGCACCTTAATAGATGAGCACTCCAAAGTTAGTAGAGATGAAGTTACAGTTGAAGGAAATGCTTGACGAGGGATACATTAGGTCAAGAGTATCGCCTTGGGGTGCACTCGTGTTTTTTATGAATAAGAAGGATGGTACTTTTAGGCTATGCATTGATTATAAGTAGTTGAACAAGGTAACCATTAAGAACAGGTATTCATTTCGGAGGATTGATGATCCAAATTTAAACAGGAATGCAAAAAATTATAGAGATAACCATAAACATAGAGATGCAGTGGAAATAATACTTCATTTCATTAATGTAAAATACTGAAATATGCTTACAAATAGAAATGGAAATAAACCAGCTAAGGAGATGGTAGCTTATCTTTGAGAAGAGATGTGGTGGCTACATGCCTTTGAACTGCCTTACAATGAGGCTCAAGGGCCTTTTTATTATTGAACAATAAGAGGAAATCCTAAACAACTGAAACCCTAACCCGAGGAGATGTAACACCAAGAGTTTATGGGCCCTGTTGGGGTGAGTTGGATAGCCAACTTCCAGGGGTCGCGACTTGGTCATATTATCTCCGTTTGACACGCATGATAACCCGTTGGAAATATCTCTCCAATGACTACAATATAAAAGATGATTTTAGACAAAAAATCACTAGCGGTAGATTTCCAAAAAAACATCGTTTAGGGCCTCAAAACGGCTCCAAAGTTTAGAACCCGAAAAATTGCTAAAAATAGTAAACTATGCTACAATTAAGGAAACTGAAAAACTGAAAGAAGAAATGGTGGGGGTCCAAGTGGAATTGGCGGGTGGCCACCAATATCCACCTGGCTCAATTGATGACTTGTTTGACCATCTGAAGGGACCAATAATTTTCTCAAAGATTGATCTAATATCAAGATACCATCATGTATGCATTAAAGAAGAGGACATATACAAGATTGCTTTTAGGACCAGGTATGGGAATTATGAGTTTGTTGTAGTTTCATTTGGTTTGAATAATTCTCCAGCTACCCTTATGTTCTTGATGAATAGTTTGGTGCATCCTTATTTGCACATTTTGTTATTGTGTTCATTGATGACATCTAGATATATTCTAAAAATGAGGAAGATCATCTGGAGAATTTAGCAGTACTAGTGTTGAGACTAATAAGAGCGCATTAATTGTATTTTAAGCTTACCAAATTCAATTTCTTTTAGACAGAGGTACATTACTTGGGTCATGTTGTTTCCAAGGAAGGCATAACATTGGATCCAAAAAAGATATAGGGCTATCATGGAGTTGAGAACTCCTAGAAATGTGGATGAGTTAAGATCATGTATGGGGCTAGCAGGTTATTATAGGAGGCTCATCATGAAATTCTCTCACATTGCATATCCTATTACATCACTGCAAAGGCAAGATAATAATTTTGAATTTACAAAGGAATGTGCAGCTATTTTTGAGAAGTTGAAGTAGTTGTTGATAAATTCTCTAGTGTTAAAGATTGCAGATATGGACAAATATTTTGTGGTGTGTACAAACGCTTGCAAGAGGGGGCTTGGTGGAGTCCTAGTATGTTATGAGTCATGAAAATTGAATGAGCATGAGCAGAATTATTTGCCACATGATCTTGAGTTGGAAATGATCATCCATGAGTTGAAGATGTGGAGACGCTATCTTCTTGGCAAGAGGTTTGTATTGATGAGCAATCACAGTGGATTGAGATACTTGTTTTACCAACCAAATCTGAATGCTAGGCAAGCTATATGGTTGGCCATGATTAGTGAGCTTGACTTTGAGATAAGGTACATCAAGGGGAAATAGAATAGGGTTGTAGATGATCTTAGTAGGAGGATATAGGTGAGTGACATAGCAGCTATGAGTTCTTATGGAAAAAACTTGATCGAATCTTACAAGTAGGAAAATAGGATGACAGACACATGGAACTTATGCACAGGTTACAACATGATACAAGTGATCAGGATGTCGAGTATCATCTTACAATAGATGGTTTGGTCAAATATAGGGATAAGATCTATGTGCCAAATCATGGTGAACTCAATAAGACTATCTTGCGAGAATTTCATGCAAAACCATACTCAAGGCACCCACGATACTAGAAGACATTGACAATAGTGAAGAATTTTTATCATTGGTTGAATCTGAAGAAGGAAATGGCAGAGCTTGTGGCTAGATGTTTGGACTGCTAGCAGGTGAAAGTAGAATGTAAGCATCTAGGTGGACTACTATAACCGATTTCGATTCTAGAGTGGAAGTGGGAGGTCATTTCCATGGACATCATCACAAGTTTGCTGAGGACATCTAGACAACATGATTCCATCATGGTTTTGGAGAAATGTAGTGCACTTCATTCCAGTGAAGTCTAATTATTCAACTAATGATGTAACACTAGTATTCATTAGAGATGTCGTGAGGTTGCATGGTGTTCCAAGAAATATTGTGTTAGACCAGGATGCTAAGTTCACTTCCAAGTTTTGGAAGGAGCTGTTTGCATATTTGGGGAAAGAGTTGGTCTTCAACACAACATATCATCTACAGATAGATGGTCAGACAGAGACGGTCAATAGGATATTGGAGGACGTGTTGAGGATGTATGTGAAGCATCAGTAGAGGAGATTGGAGGAGTACTTTCTGTTGGTTGAGTTTTCTTATAACAATGGGTATCAGGAGTCACTGAGGATGAGTTCATTTGAGGAACTTTACGGGTGGAGTTGTAATACTACCATTGGTTGGAGTGGTTGAGTGAATAGGGTATTGATAGGACCGAACATGTTAGCAGAGGTGGAATAGGAAATGTAGGTTATCAAGAAGAATCTAAAAGAAACATAAGACATACAAAAAAGTTATGAAAATCAGAATAGGTTGTTTAAGGAGTTTCGGGTTGGGGAACATGTGTAATTTATCATTAAGCCAAAGAAGAGCTCCTTGAGGATTGGATCATGTGGCAAGTTAGCACCTTAGTTTTGTGGACCTTTCAAGATTCCTGAAAGAATTGGACCAGTAGCCTATCGACTTGCACTGCCGTCGACAATGAAAGTCCATGTTGTTTTCCATTTGTCATTTCTTAAGAAGTATGTTAAAGATGTTGATCATGTGATTGATTGGTCTGTATTGCACGTGGAGCCAGATGGATAATTCCAGCTGGAACCTCAGTGTATATTGGAAAAAAAGATACTCATGCTCTGAAAATGAGAAATTGAGTGAGTTAAAGTTCAATGGAAGCACTTTGGGCTCAATGAAGCTACATGAGAGATGGTGGATAAGATTCGGGCTATGTATCCTTCTCTATTTGTTGGTTGAATGAATGTTTTTAGTATATGTTTTGGTATATGTACATATGTATATGGATATCAATACCACCATGAGTTGTGTTATAAAGCTCCAAAAAGAGGAATGGTTGTCATGTCGTTATGATTTTCATGTTGGTTATGTTGGTTTTCTTCTCTGCAGATTGATCATTGTGAATAATTCAACAAGCTAATTTATAAATCTCCATGGGTAGTATGTTTTTCTTGTCAGTAGTATTGTTGGTTGTAGGTGTCATTGAACACCAAGGACTATGTTTCCCCAAGGGGGAGGGTTCTGTAACAACCTTGGTCAAAATTCCATGTAATAAAGTTAATAAATAAAAAATAATAACCAAGGTGATGGGACACATATTCCAAGATGAATGTTGGGAAAAACATCATAGTGTGGGTGCTCATTTGGTTTATTATGACTAAGTAAATTGGCAAAGGTAGTGACAAAGACTTTGGAAAGGTAATATGACATTTTTGGCAATTTATTTATGAAAGTAATGGAAATTAGGAGAAAAGGAAGGTGAAAGGTCACATGTTGCATGTGAGGAGGAAAATGAAGGAAAATAATGGAAAATTGAAGAATATAGAGGCCTATTAATAAAAAGGATTATGGGGTTATGTAGGTACTGTTTTGTCAATTAAGTTTTGGAACTCTCTCTCTATTACTCTTGGAAACTTAGAGCATTCTTGGAGCATTCTAGCATTGGATCAAAGAAAGAAAATGAAGGATAAAGAAATAAAATTGAAGCAAAGATCAAGCAAGGAAGAGCACGATCAAGTAGCTACAACAAGATTACTTGCAGGTACCAATTTGCATGTGTGATTTCCTCACTAGATTTGGCATGGATTTGAGTATTTGGTTCTCATGTTGTCATTGACATGATTTTTTCCAGGTGTGACAATGATTTTCATCCTTGCCTTGCCATTTCTAGATAGTCATGGTGTGATGGGCTCTCTTTTATTTGATCAAGCTAGATTACCAGATGGTTTCGAAACTGAGTGAGGTGCTCTCTGAAGAAGAAAACAAGGCCTAGGAATCCCTCGACCATAAAAGGTGGGATTGTGGTAAAATCATATTTTGTGTACCTCAGTGGGTCTAGGAATCCTCGACCGGTAATGGTGGGTATACGGTAAATCCTAGAGGTGTGTGCCCTCGATCAGGCCTAAGAATCCTCGACTGGTGAATGATGGGATATACAGTAAATCCAGGAGGGTGGAGTCATGATTAGGCCTAGGAATCATCGACCAATGAAAGGTGGGATACACAAAAAAGCTTAGAGACTAGGAGGCAGAAAAATTCTTCATGGTGTAGGTAGAGAAATCAGGTGGAATCCATGCTTGTTTAGGGCCTAGTGATCTAGTGGGGTTTACGGTAAAGCTTGAGGAAACTTGGATTGGTTTGTTGTGAATCCCACATTCATGCTTGGAATATGGCATGAAGGTGATTGGCTGAAAGAAATATTTGGTTCAACCAATCTATGGTTGGGTGGTTTGTTGAAGTCTTGGACCTGGTTGGCTTATGAATTCATTAATAAGAGCTCTTTCTCCTTAGTATTTCATCTGTAAATATATTAGTTCATATTTGATTCTTATGGCTATTATGTCCTTGTTGTTTTGTTGGTTATATGTTGGTTATGAGTATGTTTTATGATAGACTTGATGTATGGATCTCATCATGTTTTGATTTGCAAATGAATGTATAATGAATATATGACCTAATATATGATAATGCAACTATTGTGATAGAGCAACAATTCTTCTTTACGAATATCAAATATGTATGAGACCCTATGTCTATTGTTATGACTTGTAGATTACATATTTGTGACATGTTTGACGAAATGCCTATCATGGATAGTAGGGTTAAAATCAAGTACTTGTACTAATACTTGTATAAGTTATTCCATTATTATTTATCATTTATGAAAGTTTCATGAAGTTCTGGGCAATGGCCTATGTCCTAGCCCTAAAAGAGTGGCACGAAATCCCGGGTCGCTAGCCCATAATTGGCTAAAAAAGTTCGGAGTCATTGGCATGCCTTGTAGTGGGATCGTTTGAAAAACCTCAATTGCATGCATGGCTTATCATAGGAGCGGCTGAGGGTCTAGATCAGTAAAATTTCAAGTTGTCTCAGGGGTTGGTTAGCTCCTGAAGGTTCTGTAGCATGTGTGGCAGGTCATAATGGTTTTGTTTTGTCAGTTCCACTTCCTTAACTATACATGTGGAGTTGAATCACATGTTAGTAGCCTCTCATGACATGTTTACCCCAATGGACCGGTTAACTTGGGTTCTAATGAAACCAACACATCTAGAAATTTGCATGTACATTAAAATCAATGTATTGATTTATGTGTATATACATTAATTTCAATGTACATTTATTTATCATTCAACATTGTTAATTTATTTCTATTCAACTTAATTCTCATGTAATTCTTGAAATATACTTTTGAATAATACTCTCTATGTTCTCAACAAATAGAAGAAATTATGTAAATTTTGAAATGATCATATTCATCTTTGACATAAGCATATATTTATTATTAAGAAATAGTGTTACTATATTAAAAACTAAATAAGATAGGTTGACAATGATTCTTCTCGAGTAGATTGAGAAGGATTTAATATCTTAATCATTTTATTTTGTTATTATTTAGCGTCTTCATCATGAAATATTGTTATTTGTTATTGTTTGGATTCATAATGATGTAAATTTCAAAGGATCATGTCCATTTCAAACATATACATATACATAATGAAGATCATCTGAAAAATTCGTGTTGCTACTAATGACTAGAACCAGTGTAGATTCATTTTAACTCTATCTCTATCATTAATTGAGAGGGATCAAATCCCTCGAGGTGCAAACCTTTCTTCAAGCTTTTCACTCTAAAAGGAGGTTACCTCAAGGGATTTGATCCCTTTTAGCATATGATAATTCTGAAGTTAATATAGTCCCTAGGATGTGGTCCAACAAATAGGTGGGGAGGTTTGGTCCCCATAGGTCTTGCGGTCCAATCTTGGGTAGGACTATGTATGCCTAAGAACTGCTCCAGGCACGATTTTTTCAATTAAAAAAAGAAGTCTGGAATTAAGATATATATTTAAAATAAAAATGACTTTAAGTTTTTTTGAAAAGAAACAACATACTTTTGATATTCATAGGAAATCAAAACCTACAATCCCTTGGTTGCATAACAATACACTGGCTAAGTTAAATAATTGAGCTAAGAATAAAATCTTAGATATATTATAGTCCTTAAAATATCTTGAAGCTTAACTGAATTCCATTTGAATAGGATCAAAGAAATTTTAGGATAAAACAAACTATACATTACCATCAGACACCTATGAGACGCAAATTAAACCAACATCTAATAGAAGAGCTTCCTTGGATAACATATCCACCATGACATTATTTTCCCTAGATGTATGAAGAACTTGCACATCATCAAATTGCTTTTGTAACTGGTGGATTTTCCTTTGCCACGATTCTAAATGAAGGACCCTTAAATCAACTCTTTCATTGAACTAGTCCAAAAGAACTTTTGAACCTTAAGTCAACTCTTTCATTGAACCAGTCCACAAGAACTTTTGAATCCCCATACAATCTGAATACTTTTACCCGCCTCTAAAAGAGAATCCTCATGGGACACCACATAGCAAGGAGTTTAGTGGTAAAACTTGTGTGTTGGAAAATACCTATTTTGGATTTAATCATTAGATTTTGGGAGAAGAAAATGACTATACCCACACCATAGACATCTCTTTCATTGATTCCATAAAAAAATCCCCATATTATACTAGTCTACAACTCCACATATAAAATCCGCATATTATACTAGTCTACAACTTCACATATTTGATATCCTTGATCTTCTTCTCTTTTAATGGTTTCACTTGCTCAAGATAAAACAATCTTGTTTTATGTGCAGTAACTTGAAAAAAAAACATAAAACCTTTAAACATACAACAATTTTGCCCTAACCGTTTATAATTATATACATATTGAAATAAAGCGCTCTTAAACACCTTTCTCGAAATTATACCTGGTTTTTTTGCATATTAACCATAAAAAGAACAGGACTTCCTTCGTGGCTTTGAGTGGAGCACATGTAATTGCCCAACAATTTAATTGGATTTCAGTAACATATTTTAAATAATTGTTATTATTTTTCTTTAATAAGATGTTTTATGTTTTTGCCTTTTTTTTTTTAATTATAATTGTAGATGAGTGTTAATCAAAATATGGTATAAAATAAAATTATTTAAATGGTAAATATAAGTTATTAAATTTGTATAGAGTTAATGTAAAATATTTTTAGGATTATATTTATTTATATATTCAAAAATATATTTTTAATTAAAATTTTTATTAAAATTTATTTCACTAAATTTTACTTCAGTTTAATAAAAAAAGAGTTGTTTTAAAGATATTTTTTGGAAGCTTTTCCGGTGGGTTTTTCTGGTCAAAATCCAACAGCAATTTATTGAAATCGCAAGTTTGATAGCTAATTTCTGCACAATCAAAGCGTCCCAGGGGTTTTTCAGGGTGCTGAATCCAAATATGCAGTTAAAAAAGCATTTTAAATAATACAAATCAAGATTTAACCTCAATTTTTTTCCGCCGGATTCCGTCACGGAAATCTCCAAAAAATCACATTAAAAACAACTCCATAAAAAAATTATTTATTTATTTATTTTTTATTTTTTTTTAACTCTGGTGATATTTTTCATATGGTATCATACCATTATTTTAGAGCGTGGTGTGATTTTTCATACGGTAACATCAAAGATCCCCTTATTTTATTTTAGTGCCTGGTGTGATTTTTCATATGGTAACATCAAAGAGCCCCTTATTTTACTTTAGTGTCTGGTGTGAATTTTCATATTATACGAAAAAAAATTATCTAGAAAAAATTATAAGATTGTCACGTGCGTGAGAATTAACAGCGATTGTAATTAAAACTCCATGAAAACCCTGAGATAAAATTAAAAAATCATAACATCTAAGAATTAACGGTGACTGTAACTAGTTGCGATTTGTGTTATATGTTACTGTCAGCATCAGCGCTTGGAGGGACATTATGAAGACAAAGAAAGATGCCAGCGGTCTCTATTACTCTTGTAGTTGAAAAACATGTGTATATAATCAAGGAGAATCTCTGCATGAAAAAACGTGTATAGATTCTTGGAGAATCTTAGTCAGATCTCTGTGACCTTCTAGTATACAGTTTTACAGTTTCCTCCTTAAATTGGATTCTGCTTTCTAAAGAAGACCACATGAACATGGTCAAAGTGAAGCCTGTAACTGAAGGCCTTATGTTATCTGGATCCAGTTTCTGTGAATAAATTGGATTTACACATATTCAAATTCTGATAATGTTGGTAAAACTATAAGTACTGGTTTGTTGATTAAGTTTGTGGATATGATCCAACGATTCCCCATAAATATTGTGATCCAGTATCAAACAAAACAAAACTATGTATTTTCTGATATCCTCTTGTCTCTTGTTTTTGCTAATGTCCTCTTGTCTTCCTGTTCTCCAGCACGTCTGTGAGAAATCACGACCCCAAAGGGTAGAAATTAAAGTCCTGCAGCAGGAAATATTCAACATCCAAATACTGCATTCAAGGTATTGAACATAATACTTAACGAAGGGAAGGAAGAAACTCGCAGCGTGATATCTGATGGTCCTTTATTTGCCTTTTTGTTGTTCTGTTGAGAGAGATCACCCGAGCACACCATCTTTTTGACATACACTCCCCATTCCTCTTTGATATACTTTTCCTTTTCCCCATGCATTGAGTTACTCCACTGTAAGAAAACACACAGGATTCATACAAGTTTCAAGGACAGGCCCATTGGGTCTATAGTTGAGATTTTCCTATCATATTAAAAAACCCAGTCTAAGATCTGACTAGATAAAGTAGAACGAACTTATCAATAGTCTGCTTAACTATTGGAAACATATGGGGAAGGCAGTTTTTTTATCATGGTCAATTCAAATCATTAGTAAAAGAGTTTCAGACTTAAGCTTATTCAATCACATTAATAGTTAACAGCAAGAATATCAAAGAAGATAAACTAAGAAATCAATTACAAGCCCACATAAACTCAATTTATGTGAATCTAAATAACTGCAAATGTGCAGGGCTGTAAGCATGGGTGCCCCCTCATTATTAGAAAAAAAGAAAGAAAAACTAATGATATATGTAGGTAGAGGAGGTTTCAAACACAGAGAAATGACACTCCCTTGTACATCTAATTATTGATCTCAGATATTATATAAGGCCATTCTCAGAAAAAACTAATGATACATAAAGGCCTCATACATCTACTTACAGAAGGCCTCATACATATAGAAGGCCATTGTCAGAAAAAAAAACTAATGATACATATATAGGAACATGAGGTTTCATCCACAAAGAGGTGACACTGGCCTCATACATTTGCTTATGGATCTGAGATATTACATAAGGCCAGTGTCATCCCTTCTGCGGAAGAAACACAGCATGCCCTTTACTTTTTCATGAAAATGGACATCACCCTTTTCATATTTATAAGTAAAAAAAATTGTAGATGATAAAGTAGTTTCAGTGTGAAACTCGGTTGTCTGAATTTATTAGTCTTCTGAATATCTCCGTGAGATCTCAACATTCTTTATAACAATCAATTCGTGGAAAATTTTTGCAAGTAAAGTCAATGCGTGAAGCTCAGGACTGACCGAAAATGATACACATGAGAATAGTTCCAAACCAGTGTCTGTCATTGAAATGCGTTGAATTGACTGTCAGTGGTCGGAGCGTCCGATAATTTAGTGGTTGGTGAAAAACCATGGAGGTCTGCTTCACTTTCCATAATTGTAGGAATTTTCCCCTTTTTCCATCAACGTGGTTCTGGCTCTGGTTCTCTATTACTCTTGTAGTTAAAAAACATGTGTATATAATCAAGGAGAATCTCTGCATGAAAATCTCCGTGAGATCTCAACCTTCTTTAAATTTTTTGCAAGTAAAGTCAATGCGTGCAGCTCAGGACTGACCGAAAACGATACACATGAGAATAGCTCCAAACCAGTGTCATTTCAAAAATGAAATGGGTTGAATCGACTGTCATAATTTGGCAGGAAGAGTCAATGATAGGAGATTGCGATAATTTCGTTGCTGGTGAGAAACCATTGATGTCTGCTTCACTTTCCATCATGTAGAATTTTCCCCATTTTCCATCAACTTGGTTCTGGCTTTTAAGGACAAACAATTGTTTTTCCACGTTTAAAATTATGGTATTAGTTTTAATTGTTTTGGTCAGTTGTGGCAATGGTTGAATTCCGAAAATAATATGAAAAAGGTTATAACTATCAAATTGAATAAATACTGTATATATAGTTTTAAAATTAATTAATTGTTTTTAACCTTATTAAAATATAATTTTAAAATATAAAAATGTTAAATATAACTTTTTCCAAATAATTTATTGGTAATCTTTTGGGTTTGAAAATTTATTATTTTTTTATATTTATTAAAAAAACTGTATTCTATACTTGCTTTTGCACTTTATATTTCTTAACAAAAAACCAAATCCAAAAATGTTTAAAAAAAAAAGGACCAATACTAAGAAACATCCCTATATAATACCGAAATAAAAGTATTCCTCATTGTCGTGTATGTTTCCAATATTATTCATATACTAACATTACAAAAGACTCGTGTATCTAACTGATAATAGATCATCACATAATAACTGAAACCCCTATTAACTATTCACTGCCCCAGTTGGAAATAAAAGAGAGAATAGAAACAGTGATATGACCCGAGAGCACCTGAAATTGCCATTGCCTTTGAATCCAAGTGAAATATAATTTTGAATAGATTTGGAAAGGCCATTTGTCCTGAAAGAATAAGTTTAAAATAAAATTCAACATTTGAATTTTTTTATATTATGAATTGATATGTTTTGGTTGTTTAAAAATGAATTTGATGTTTGTTTATATGCCCTGAAAGAATAAGTTTAAAATAAAATTCAACATTTGAATTTTTTTGTATTATGAATTAATATGTTTTGGTTGTTTAAAAGTGAATTTGAAATAAAATTCAACATTTGAATTTTTTGTATTATGAATTAATATGTTTTGGTTGTTTAAAAGTGAATTTGATGTTTGTTTATATTACGAATTGATATGTTTTGAAGTGAATTTGATGTTTATTTATATGCCCTGAAAGAATAATTTTAAAATAAAATTCAACATTCGAATTTTTTTATATTATGAATTAATATGTTTTGGTGATTTAACAGTGAATTTGATGTTTGTTTATATTATGGATTGATATGTTTTGGTCGTTTAAAAATGAATTTGATGTTTATTATAATATGAATTGATATTTTTTTGGTGGTTTAAAAGAAAAAGAAAATTAATATAATCAATTTTTTTTAACTTGAATTTGATAGAATTGTAAATATTCAATATTAATATTACACAATTTTTCATTGATAACAATAATCTTATTAATTCAAAACTGCAATCTTGTCAAATTGTTTAGTTTGATCAAGCTGATGAAAAATGGAGAAAACTAAAAATGTAAAATTTTATAGTGGTATTTCGAGTCCTGTTTCCAGTTTCTTTTAGTTTAGCCATAAAGGATTCAATACAAGGGCAAAACTTTTTGTATATTGGGGAATCTTATATTATTTCAAGTGGCTTAGAATTGAGGACATTTAATATTGTGAAACAATCCAAGGTAGTTGTTGATGGAAAAGCAAGAGATATAAATTGGAGACTAGTGAGTTTTCTAGCTAGAAGAGTAGAATAAGGGTGTTGATTAATGAATTCAGAAGGGTTTCTATTTCCCATATTTACAGAGAACAAAATAGCCAGACAAACTTATTTTCAAAAGAAGTGCAGAACCAGGGAAGATTAGTTTATGGGATTCTGAAAGTGGATGCCTTTAGTGGACTAGTTATCTCATGATGTGATGGGAAGTCATAAGACTAGAGTCTCCCGTGATATTAATTGTTATTTTTGGTACTAAATTGTGACATACATGTATTTTGTTTTTGGACATCTACTTACATGTAGTTTACCATTATGTGTAAAGGGAAAAATAGAAGTTGTCTTCATAGAGATAGAAGGAGGACAATATAGAGAGATAAATATTGTAAAAAAGCTATGTAACACACAAGTATATGTAACTGCTTTCGTACAACAGGTAGTATGTGAAGAAAACCATATGTACATGAACTTTTTTTATAATGAAAGATAGATTTATTTTTTTTTCTTGAGAAAAAAAGAATGTTATGGTGATTCCTGAAAATGGTTCTTCTATTTTATTAGGAGAATATGAATCAATTTAATTTTTGCAAGTGACATGATGACCTATATTGTAATAGCTTCTAAAATTTTTGTTGAGTTTGAATAATTTGTGGAAAGCCCAAAAATATATATCCCTCATATGAAATATAAATATATTTTTCTCATAAACAAATAGTTAGAATATAATCTTTTTTTTTATTGTAAATTTTATGATTTTAAAAAATAATTAGGTTAACCAAATTAGACAAATTGTCCATAACATTTTTTCCTTTCACATCATTATGAGCTTCTTCCTTTCGAGTTGGAAAGTAATTTTTATTTTCATTGGAAATTTGGTGATTATTAAAAATCATTTATTAATTTTACAAGTAAAAAAAAAGAAAGATAAATATAATATTCAATTTTCTAGTTGGTCTATTATTTTTTTGCAATTGTTGGGAATGTTTTCAATAAGGATTTACAATATCTATAAAGAATAAATGTTTGACGTTTATTACTTTCCTTCATTATGGATTTTTTTTTAATCAAAATGGTTTGAAAGTGAATCTTTGTTATTTAGAAAAAGAGATCAATATCCATATTGAACAAAATATCAAGTATCAATTTTCTAGATAGATTAGTGCTTTCTCACCAACTTCAGTTTTTTTTTTTTCATAATAGTTGAAAAGTGGTTTTTGTTTTTAATGTAAATTTAGAGATTGTTGAAAGTGGTTCTTTTATTTTATTAGTTGAGAAGTAACTAATTCTGAAATTAAATAAACTTCAAGCATATTTTCTCTCACTAGGGTACTAGTTTCCCACCATTAGTCTTTATTTTTATTATAAATTTTGAGATTGCTTAAAGTGGTTACTATATATTGTAATGACTTCAAGCCTTCTTGTTGAGTACGAGTAGTGTCACGAAGGTATGCCAAAACATATATAATGTCCATATAGAATTATAAACTTATTTTTCTCATTTTTCTCATGGAGAAAAAAATAAAAGAAAAAATTCTCTACTTTATCTATTACATTCCCACATTGTCAAAAACATTCTTTTTCACCAATGGTTGGAATGTGGCCTTCATGTTTATTGTAGGTTTCAAGATTTTTGAAAGTGGCTCAAATGGCCAAATTGGAGAAATGTTGTCCATTAGTTTTTTCTTTTCCTTTTTATTTTTCTTTGAGAATATTCTTTTTTTACCAATGGTTGGAATGTGGTCTTTATTTTTATTGTGGGTTTCATGATTTTTGAAAGTGGTTGAAATGGATCAATTGAACAAAAAATAATGTTTGGAAAGTGGTTTTATTTTGTGATTATTTTATTTTGTTAGTTGAGAAGGTGGCTAATTTTTAAATTATATAAATGCAAACCAAAGTGTTTTTTCGTAAGATATTACTTTTTTATCATTATTTATTTTTTTATTTTTTTTCCTATAATGGTTGGAAAGAGGTCTTTATTTTTATTACAAATTTTGAGATTGTTTAAAGTGGTTTTTATATTTTTTTAGTTGGAAAAGTAATAAATATTAGATAAGTATGACACATAAGTTGTTTAACTAGTTTATTATTCTTCATTATTGTTTGTTACATTATTTTTTATCTCTCATAGAGGGGGAATGCAAGGGCCTAGTGTGCATGATGCACCTTCTTATGTCTGTCGAAGTTGTTGAGACAATTCTTGGGCTAATGGGGTTAACCTTGATATTTCCTAAGGTTAGTGTCCTTGCTTGTCACTCAAGAAAAACTTATTTAACAGATTAAACTTAGCTTGGGATTATAATAGAAAAAAGTGGTGTATGGAGTCAAGCTCTATTATTGATTTTAGATATGAATAGAATGCCAAATTTTAGTAGAGAGGAAATTCAAAGGGGATCCAATAAGTAATGGGATTTTAATATGATACAACTATGGGAATGATATTATAAATTATGGGAACAAAATCTATTTAGGCTAGGGAATAACTTATAATAAATAAATATGGGCTAAGGATGAGATGGAACTACTTTCCTAGAATATATCCATTAAAAAAAAAAACCCAATGGGAAACACAAGAATGAATGTGTTACCTTACATTATATAAAATAGGAAATGAAGAGTTAAGACACACATAACTTGCTTGAATTTATTCTTAACCAATGGTAGCAAACTCAGTCTTGATTTTACAATAAATCCAATAGATCGATAATCAGTTAGTAGTTCCATTTTTGGGGACTGTGGTTGTAGTCTCAAACTTGAAACAATCATTTTATCAGACAGGAAAAAAACTAGGGGTTGGGATTATGAAATAATTTTCTAGGCCTTCTTGTTTCCCTCTGCAAAGCTTGCTACTCAAGAATGCTTAAAATACAAATAACAATGAAGGATATGAGAATTGGATAAATCCATTCACTATTAAAAATTTGTGATACTTTAGGAACACCTTTGATATTTGATGACCTATATGTCTATTTCACCCTCTTCAGCTACTATATTTATTTATTTTTTTACTCTAGAATGAAAGGACTTCCTATATAAAAGAGAAGACTCCATTATACCTCACTGGGGGAAGGAATGCCAAATATTTCATTTAGAAATAATCTTTGGCGACTTCTCTCTCCTTATCATTTAATCTTGTGAGATGTTAAATGAAATTTTTGTTAAATCATGCTTCTCATCCATTGCTCTTTCTTAATACTAGGAAATTAGGGCCATGCATGTGAGTTTCATCTTGAAAATGGTTAAGAAGCTTACGTCAAGATCCCTTACTAGAGGTCTTCTCTTCACATTGACACATGTGTCTTTAAAGTATAATCCTTCATTTACCTTTGAATATAGACACATTTAAATAAATTGAAACTTCAATAATGGGGTGCATGATTAAGGAATTAGGCCTAATACTAAGCTTAGCCAAGGGTGTGGTTTGAACAATGAGAAAGGGGCATAGTTGAGAAATTAGAGTTCATCTTGTAGCTGGCCAAGGAAAACATTTGAATAGTGAGAAAGGGGCTTGACTAAAGAATTGAGCTCCATATTGAAATCAAGCCAAGGAAATAACTTAAATAATGAGAGGGGGGATTGATTGAGGAATTGAGATCTATCTTGAAATCAGCGAAGTCATAAAAAAAACCAATGAGAAGGGGGCTCAATTGAGGAATTCCGCTTGATGTTGAAATTAGTGAAAGCATCAACTCAAATAATGAGAAGGGATCTTGAATAAGGAATCAACCCTAATATTGAAATTGGCCAATGTAGTAGTTCAAACAACGAGAAGAGGGGGGAAATTGAGGAATCGGGCTTGATCTTGAAATATTCCAAGGAAACAACTTAAACAATGAGAAGGTGACTAATTTGTAAATTAGGATGGAATAAACATTCAAACAAGGAAGAAAGGTTACGATTTTAAACATTTGTGAAGGGTTCAAAGGGATAAGAAGTTAATTGAATTTTGGCTCATTATAGGGGAACAATGGAGTATGTGAAAACTATAAAGGTAAAGCTTGTTTTAAATGTAATTAGCCATGTAATTTCTTTGGGCTCAATAAGGTACTAAAATTATTTCATTTTGTTAGATCACTCCTACATATAAGGTGCCAAGATCTAGACTCTAGAGTGTGTAGATCAATGCTTTAGTACATTGTGACACAGAGTGAAAAAATTGCTTCTTCTCAAAAACAAAATTGGATAGGGGAAACTTGTCCTCATAATATTGTTTGAAAATAAAACTAAAGGTCGAGAGTAAAATTTAGGGAATTGATTTAAGAAAAATAGAGACTTACCTATCTAAACTATTTGGAAAGTAAGCTTAGTAGGTTACATGGCATTTTCAATGGAACCATCTATCCAATTTGATAAAGTTATGAGACTTGTGTATGTATAAGGCTGATAGGAGAGTATAAGCCATTGGGGTTTCGGAAGCAAAAATACAAGGCATGAAATCCAAAATGACCATAAGGAACGAGTGGAAACAAAGGAAAATAATGAATTATTTACCCATCTCCAATATTCGCTTGATTATTTTACTTTAAGGAAAGTCTCTTCCATCCATGTTGTAACTAGCCCTTCACAAAGAATCACTTATTCAATGCATTTGGACTCAAAATTTAGTGCATATGAAACATTCAAACACATGAATTTTATTCTAAACCATGGGTAGCATAACCGATTTAGGCAAGGACAATAACTAAAAAGTAACAAATATAGGCAATGGAGGAAGCATAATTATTTTCCTAGTACATACAAACATAAATTCAATGGGTAAGGAAACAATGGCTCGTTAGCTTATTCAACATTATACCAGATAGGAAATAAAGGGGGAAGTAACAAGTGTAACTTGCATGAATTTATTCTTGACTAGACCTTAGTTTTCACTCCACAATAAATCTAATAGTTCATTAACCAAATAGTAGTTTTATGGGGATGATAGAAGTATCAAATAAAAAAAACCATTCCATTAGTCAAAAAAATCACCATGAGTTGGGATTACAAAATCATTGTCTTGAGCCTCCTTGTTTTCTCTATAGATCCTACTACTTAGAGAATTCTTATAGTAAGAATGATATTGAAGAAGATGAAAATTGGAAGGAGGATAAATCCTTTTTCTACTACAATATTGTAATTCTATAGTCATGTATTCAATTTTTTATGACCTCTCTCTATGTTTCACTCTCCTCAATTGCTATCTTTTTTACATTGGAGTGAAAATACCTCCTATGTGAAAGAGAAAATTATCTGACATACATGTCGATGGGCAAGAGGCATGGATAGTATTAGTTTAGAAATAATATTTGGTGATGAAGGAGCATCTTCCACAACTCGACCTTATCATTGACCACACATGAGGGGTCATATGAATTTACGAAAGGTAGTGGGTTCCCTTAATCAAATTTGTATAATATAGAGTAATTTAGTAATAGTAGAAAAGTAAATTGCTAATGTAATTATAAGTTGTCTTAGTTCTAGGAGAGAATCTAGAGTTATTATGGAGGTTTTGATGACCTAACATTTCTATATTTTTTGTCATTTTATTAAAGGGCTTAGATATTTAGGTGTGATTTTCCCCTAAAATGCAGGATATGATCCCATCTAATTGCGAACCAAATAATTTCTCTAAAGAATTGTATAAATTTAATGTAAAAGAGGCATGTAAGGATTGGGAGAGAGAAAACTAAGTGAAGGAGTAGAGGACATGAGAAGTGGGAGGTCAATACAACAACATGTTTTCTTGTAAATAAATATATTATAATTGTCTGAAGAGATATTTAGAGATATTTGAGAGGAGAGCAAGAGATTCCAATCTCTATTTAAACTTTTCCCATTCATATTCATGTTAATATATATGTTCTTTGAATTGATATATATATTGTGATTTGTTTGTGAATTGTGTGTATATGAGACCAATCACATGTTTGGTTTGAAGGTTCATTTTACACCAACAAAAGAATTTAGTCCCATATCTCAAAGTCTACATTTAAGGAAACATAGGTTATAGAAGACTGATTTTTGTGGTGTGAAGTATAAGCTTAACACTTAGATCCAAATAGGATTGGGTTAAGTGTTGGATCCATGGATACCTGGTTGGTAACATATCTAGGTTAATAAAATTTCAAATGAATATTTTATGAGAATATTCAATTTGGTACTAGATCTATTAATAGATAGCGTTGTGAAAGAATTTCTTCTAGAGAAGTTTGTCACCTTGCCTTGAGTCATCAAGTTAAATCAAGGGGAAAGCATTAAAAACTACACCTAGATCTAGATTGAGAATGAAGGAAGGTGTGGAACCCAAAACAAAAGCATATATGAACAATGAAAATACATTAGTTCCATTGAAGAAAAGTGAGAAAAGGGGTAGATTCTATATCAAAGGACTTAACACACTTTTTGAAGTAGAGGTGGACCCCTCATCAAATCTTAGGTGATATTTGAGCCACAAGGAATTTGGCGGTGTAGTTTAGTGTGAAGGGGAGCAAGGGTTGAATATTGAATCTCTAGATCAAACATTACTAAGTCACAAGGTATCCATATTCAAGGATATTTGGACCAACATGTAATTCAGAGAAGAAATGGAACATCCAAATTAGTGAAAAGGATATGGATTAGTGAAGTCGAAAATTGCAAAGGACCAGATCATGGATCATCTAGATTGAGAGTTTCATATAAATATATCTAGACCTAGACCATATTCAAGAGCATATTAACCAATTGTAGACTAGAAAGGGAGTAGATATGCCACATACTGGATTATGAAAAATTTTCGGTATAAAAAGAAATTGTTTATTTTCCAAAGCCAATAAAATAAACACCTTTTAGGCTAAGACCTTAGTTCTAGCTGATGGTCATATGAATTGATTTGCTTTGGAATCTGAGTGCTAATTTCTATAGAATTTTTGAGATCACACTAATTTTAATATGTTACATATGGTTTCCTTAGGGGTTTCAAAAGGTGATAATGGAATTGTATAAATAAATAAAAAAATTACTTTGATCCATAGTCTTGATTGATGCGAGAAACCCCAACCATAGGGATGATGATTCATTTCCATTATTTTTTTATCAAAGACAATGGGTGGAAGATCATTGCCTATTATTATTGTAGGTCAGGAATTTCTATGAGTTTACTCGATATTAATGTTAACAATTGTTTGGTGTGTCGGAGTTGATGGGAATTTGACTGCTAGAGATGGAAAACCAAAATGGATGCCAACAACAGATAGAGTGTGTTTAATACAATTTGTGTGTGCCAAAAACATGAAATAAAGTATCCCATGTATGAGGAAGGAGGGTGCTTCATAATCCATGGATTATCTTTTCTATTGGACAATTGAGAGGAAAAAAATGTCAAGGGTGCTACCCACTCCAAATCCAAACATGGGTGTCTTCTTCGACTTCAATACAAAGTGTCCATCCATCCTCCTACTTACACCCAAACATGCATATCATAGTCCTTGGAGTTAGAAATGTGGACATGGAAATAGTGTAAATGTTTATGATGCTAGAGCTTACAGTAGAGCTCATCGTGGTGGACATCCAAGTTGAGATCAAGTAAGAGAAGGGAATAATAATAAAACAAAGAAGACACAATTCAACAACTTTTATGAAATGACTTGGAATCTTATTAGACTTAGGATCAAGAAATTCAAGTAATATTTAATGATAAGCGAGATGGAGCCACATAAGATATCAATCTCATGAAAGGAGGATTTCCAAGCATTCAAATAAATACAACATCTGAGTGGGAGGTTGTGAACTTAGGTTGAATATGTGGCTAAATTGAGTGTTGGAGGGTGTAAATAGTATTACTGCAAATTAATATAATGTAATATTTTATGGATATTGTTGTTCTTACATGATATTTATATCTGTAAATTTTCTTGTATGGTTTCTCATAATACCAAAATTAGTATCAGATAAATATTTTAAAATTCATGTGTATTTGATTTCAGATGATTTCTCTCATATAGGTAATTGTAGATCTAGATAAGAAATTACAGACTATTGATTGTAGGAATGTTTGCAAGAGATAATTGATTATAGAATAAGTGTTTTACATAGGATTGTAATTATTGTAGAGCATTGAGTAACTGATTTCCAAATCACAACTAATTATTTTCAAATTACAGCAACATGGAAGGATATGATTGAAGAGTTCATGTTTGAGGGTGAGAATTTGGTAGAAGAAGCATATGAAGTAAGTAGTAGTTCAAGCCTGGTTAGAATTAACTAGTAGAAGACAACAACACATATCAAGATAGCACAACAAAAGCAAAGGTGTGGAAAGAATCCTTATAACTAAGAAAGTTGTGAAAATGAGAATAGAGGAAGTTCTCAAGAAGAAGTGTGAATGCAACTAGAGGAATTGTGGCAGAGAATGAAAAGAAGGTGAAGCTATTAAGAGAAGATAGAATCTTGTGGCATAAATTTTTATAATAGCTCAGACAAGGTATTGGAAAGGTTACACCTTCCAGTTTAGGTTGGATAGAAGTTGTTGAGACAGTTCCACAATTGGTATTTTGGGTAGAATTTTCAAGAGAAGTGAGAATTGTGTAAAATCCTGGAAGAGAAAAGGAAGGTCAAGAGGTTCTAGAGAAGAGGAAAAGAGGATACAAAAAAGACCAATATTAGGAGAGAAACTTGGTGAGGAATTGTAATAGGGTGAACCAAACATTTTTTTGTCGAAGCTACTCACAACTCACGATGAGCATGGAGAAGCTCACAATGGAAGAAATGAAGATGACTAGAGGTAGAAAAATGAAGGGTTCAAAGAGAGGAATCCATAAAAATATGAGAAAAGATTCCAAGCAAGTTGGAAAAACAAAGATAAGTGATGAAGAACAACCCAGTATAATGGTGATGTTGCTACAAGAAAGTAAAAAATATTAGAAAAGTGAATGGAAGTTGAAGAAAAAGGTCAAATAGAATATCTAATCTATAAAATCCTATGGATATTCCATTGGATAGTTGATCACAACAGATATGACAATATTATATTAAAAATCTTAAGTTCTACATTATTATTGTTTTATTTAATTTCTAGATCTGTAGATTTCACTGTACTTAGTGCATGCATGTGAATATAAATTATGGAGAAAAGTGGAGAACGAAAAAATAAGCTCACACACACACGTAAGACACAAACTATGATCTAGGAAACCGTTTTTGGAGAAACCAAGCTGGAAGGTGAGGTTGCTTCACTCTCTTTCTTTGTCTTGAAAAAATGGTTGCAGGTAAAAAGAAGCAATGTTTGTTGCTTGTGCGCTGCTACAGTGCACATATCCTATCTGTGTTCTCTACCTCTTATATCTCCTAGTTATATTTGCTCATCTGTGGACCAAAATGTTCTCGAAAGAATGGAATGCCTCTTCCTCCTAGTGGCCTGGTTATGACATAGTGTGATAGCCTACTAGTGGTTAATTTTGACTACATCAACTCTTAAGTAGAGTTACAATATAGACACTTCTAGAGTCTTTTACATCACAAAAATCTGGCTAGCCCCTTTTCCATGAATAATGGGGGCTGGCGTGGCATCCTTCCAAACTATAGTTGTGAAAACAAGAAGGTTAACTTCTGAGTGGCATAAATTTTTCATACAGACTTCGATTGATGCATTTCTTGCACCTTTGGAAATATCTCTATGAGTAGACAAACATGAAATGAAGCTATGCTAAAGTATCAAAATTTTACCCCTCAAAAAATGTCGATTGATGCCTCAAAATGCTCTCGAAAGGTTTCATACCCTGTTTCTCCAAACTAGATCTTGCAGGTAAAAACGGTCTAGTGAGACGATTCCTCCACTTTTTCTACTCTGAATGCATTGATATGGATGAAAAATAATATAATGATCCAATCCAGATCAATAATAAGAAATTGTATGCAATGAAGTTGATGGATTTCTTATTCAAAAGAGAGAGGGAACTCAGAGAAGTTTAGTATGAACATAAATTTTTTGAAGAAGCAGTTCATCGTAGTGAACCTCACTAGAGAAGTATGCTTCAAGAAGATGATGAAATTTGGGATGATAGTTTCATGAAGTGCTTGGAGAGTTCATTCCATCATAAGGAGAACGTGCTAAAGGCATACAAAGAGATAAACAAGTCTCATATTTTTAAAACTAAGAACTTGTGTGAGTATGTGTATTAAGGTATTGACAATGTTGTAGTTGGCGAACAAACTCCTATAAAAAAGGAAGAAGAATATCAAGATGATAGACAATGAGAGAATGGAGAGTTTTCTAAAGAAGACAAGGATAAAGGGAGAAATGAAAGAGATCAAAAAATATTAAAAGGATATAAAGTAAAGAAGGGGTTGCAAGTTTTAAGGGATGGAATGAAAAGTAGACAAAAAAATAGTTGTGTGAAAAGCTAAAAGGAAAAAAAACATCATATTGTAGCATATGGTAGAGTAGATGATAAGGCAATGAATTTATCTTTTCATATTTTATTTAATAAAAATGATCATGTGATGACAGGTGATGAGCAAAGAATTGTTTTCGAAAATGATAAATAAATTATAAGGTAAAGGGCTCTTAAAAAAAGTGATGTTAACCCGAGTCAAGATGGTGAAAATGAAATTTATATAATATTTACATATAAAGCCAAAGTTATATACTTATATAATTTATAAGTGAAAATGTGCTTTAAAATTATAAATGGAATTAATTTATTTAATGACCAATACAATAAAATTTTACATCAACATTAGGTTTCAACCTCCCTTATTTTCTTCATACTTTTTCCTTATAATATATTTAGTAACAAACTTCATAAGAATTTACTTAAATACTAAGTGATAATAATATTTTACTCTATTATATTACTTCTTGTAAAAATTTAGTCATAAAGTGATTTGCACCAAATTTATATATAATATGTTTATGGTATACATGATAGAAATTTTATTGAAAATGTGATTGGTATTTTATAGTAAATTTGAACTTCATAATTTTTTTCATTAAGAAATATGAAAATCATATATGAAGTGTTTATCCTATATATGATGTAAATTTTTCGAAAATATGATTACTATTTATAGTATTTTTTTTTAAAGAAAAACAATAAAGTAAAAAATTTTAAAAAATGTTTTATTTGTTTATATCACAACTAATTAAATTTGAAGTATTTTTTTAGTATTTAGAAAGAAGGATTATTAATATTTCTTATACATGGAAAATAAGTTTTTCTTCACTCTAGGTGTATTATTATTATGTTGATAGTCATGTCTATTTTGCAATAAAGCTTCTAGAATTTTAACTTAATTATAATAATAATTATTAAGTCGATGGTGGGGATCTAACATCCATGAAATATTTTAGAATATTATTAGTAGTATTCAAAAATCGAAAGTTGATATTTATATCCAAAGTAGTTATTCTTTTTTTCCTCTTTTAAGTCAAATTAATTAATTAAAGAAAACGCCATATGAATTGTTGTATAAAATTATCATTGATGTCAATATGATGACAAACCCTAGGTACGTTATGGAGCCAATCCTAGGTATATGAAAGGAAATAATTGAAACCCTAGGAGAAAACCCTAGGTGTCAAATGCACTAATGAAATCCTAACATTTTCCTAAGTGCATGAAACCTTAACATTGATGAAAATGATGAAACTCTATGAAGATGAACTAAGTAAGGTATTCATGAATGAAACCTTAATAGACCAATGGATTAAAACTATATATGATGAAACGCTAGGAAAAACACAAAAATATTGAGTATAAGTGTTGATTGGACTTGTGCTTGGTTAATAAGCATTACACATATGATTCCTATTTTCTTTTCTAGAAAGTGGCCCTATCATGTAAAATTGGAGTTGCAACAAATGCCATTACAAGACTAAGATTATTCATGTATTTGTGAGGTTCAGTCTAGATTCTGGCCGAAATGGATGATAGTTTTTGGAATATTCAGAAGACGCGTTTAAGAAAATACAACAAGGTATTTTATGGGAGAATGAATAAAGTAATAAAAAAAAGTTTGTTGAGTAGTACCATATCTTTGTTGAAGGATCACAAAGCGAACTTGGTAATGTAGCCTTACAAAATAACATTTTAAGCACATGAAAAGTCTTGGAGATACGTTCTAAGTAGACCTTTGAAGAAACTTGCAAAGGAGAGGTCCTTAAAGCATCTTGGAGGGATCTTGTAGCAGTGTATTGAATATAATTTGAAGACACTTTTTTTGACTTAATGAAGTAGTTTGAAGAGAACATGTTGTGCTAATCATTAAGGACATATTTGGAGAAGCATTGTTGAAGGCTTGAAGAGTTGTTGGAGTTGAATTTAATGGGCTAAGCCCCTAAAGCTATTTTATAGAGTTGTTGAAGAAGATCTTGAACTTGTTGAAGAGCATATTAGAAGTACTGAAGAAGTAACTAAATCAATCTTGAAGAACTGAAGCTGAGGGTTGCAACCCTAGAGGATTGGAGTCCTCGCATAAGGATGGAGCCTTATGGAAGACTGGTTTGGAGCCTGAGCCAGTTGAGAGGATTGGAGTCCTCAAGAAGACCAAGTTGGAGCTTGGTGAAGTATAGGTTGGAGCATGGTTGATTTGAATATTGTAGACTTCATCTAGGGTTGGATCCCTAAATAAAGCATTGGCGTGATTGTATTGATTGGAACTTGAATTATTGTAAAAGAGGATTATATTCCTCGTTATTCTGATTAATAAAAAGAAATTGTTGTTCATTTTGTGTCCTATTTTGAAGTGATATTAACTAACATAAAATATTAATTATAAAATAAATATTGATTTCCCCCTCCCTCAGTACTTTCAGCACTTGGTATGAGAGCTAGTACCTTCAATCTAAACCTAACCGTTGGAAGGTAAATCCTTGGAACACAAATGGGAAAGTCAAGGAAGAAGGCTCTAAATTTTTTGAATATTTCTCCCCCTCAATCAATAAATCATAAGAAAATTAAGCTGGTAAAACTCCCTTGATCAATTGATCAATCTACGAGGCATGGAGACATAGAATGGAAATATTTTTTATGGCTCAAGGTATTGAAGTTTGGAAATATGTGATTACCGGAAGCACAATGGAAGAGAGTCCAAGGATTCTAATGCAGAAGAAATAAAGGCAATATTGAGTAGCTTAGCAGATCCTAGAAAATTCAAGATGAAAAAATACTCTTCAATAAAAGAGTTTGGGGAGAATCTTCAAGATATTTACTGCAAACGACGTTTTCTGATGACCTCAGATCTAGAAGATGGTGGACAAGGACACAAAGACAATCAAGAGTCAAATGAGGTAGATGAAGGTGCCAATTTCGTAAAGAGGGTGATGATGAAGAGAATTTGGAAGTAGTAGTTGAAGTAGACCTCAAGGAAAAGCTTGTGGCTACTCTAAAAGAGATAAGAAAATTGAAAATTGAAAATGAGGAACTTAAGAAGTAGGTACAATTTGTTGATTATGACCTTGTCAAAACAAGGGATGAAATTATTATTTTAGAATGTATCAAGTACAAGAAAGGGATGAGGATCTCAACAAGTCATCACAAATATAAACTGAGCAATTGAGTAAATTCAAAGCATAAACTGATCAATATAAAGAAGAAGTCACCTCCCTAGATTCTCAACTAGAGAAAGAAATGAAACAAATACAAGGAATTGAACCTCCTAAACGGACAAGCTGATGAAGTTGAAAAGTAAAGAAAAACCATGACATGCCAACTAAAATAAAAATATGAAGATATTAATAGATTTAAAACATATGTCATCTCTATTAAAGTCGAAGCATGTGAAGCAATAAGGATGAAGGAAGAAATGGAGAATCAACTAGAAAAGAAATATGAAGATCCCGAGAAGATGAAAGAATAGATTGTTTCTCTAAGGAAATAATTTGATGAACTCAACAAGAATCTAAAGAGTTCTCAAGCCTTGGATGACATCCTAAGTCATCAAAGATCACCATTTTACAAATATGGTCTTGGATATGTAGGTGAATCTTGTAGCAAAAATGATTCAAACCCTAAAACATCGAAGAATGTGGAGAAAATTGAAAGTAGTGCAAATACCCCTAGCTCCAACAAAAGCAAGGAAAGGTGCCATAATAACATTGGAAGGACCTATACTCCAAGAAGGTATATTGATGTTACATATATCAATGAATATCAAGGTAGAACAAGTTCATAAGTGCACCGAGACAATCTTCATCTTCCAAGTATCAAACTATATTGTTTGGCTATTGTTACTCTTGTACAAATTTTGGGCGTATGGTAAAGGATTGTAGAGCATATAACAAAAAGGATTCCAATAAGTTCTAAAAAAGTAAAATTGCAGGGAGATACTCCAATAAATTTACCAACAAAAATGATGCTCCATCATTCATGTGCAAAACTGAATGCTTCAAATGCCATAATGCTTGACATATAGCTCGAAATTGCAACTTGAATTGGGCTCCTAGACAATCTGATAACTCTTCAACCAACCATGGAAAAGTAATTATAGAAGTTTGGAGAAGGAAGAATGCTGAACTAGAAGTAGAACACGTGGAACGTGCCTTGAATACTTAAGGCATCAATCCATGTTGTTAATCAAATATGGGGATCATAGGAAAACATTATGTTTCTCCAAGGTTTTGCCTATTAGAAAGAAGAAGATCATACATATTGTTAGGGGGAGAAACTCTATGAGAAGAAAATACTAGCATGAATTCATGGGAAGTAGCCCAATGTCAAGGGGAGAAACACAATTCTAGAGTGGTGAACATACAAAGAAGTTGTCATTCATGTCAAAGGGGGAGAGAATACTGAAAGGGGGGAGTATTGCCATTAATGAAAATGGGGGAGATTGCTGGATAAAGTTGCCATTGATGTCAATATGATGACAAAACCTAGGTACATTACGAATCTAGTCCTAGGTATATGAAAGGAAATAATTGAAACACTCAGAGCAAACCGTATGTGCCAAATTCACTGATGAAACCCTAGCATTTCCCTAAGCGCATGAAACCTTGGCATTAATGAAAATGATGAAACTCTATGAAGATGGCCTAAGCAAGCTATGCATGAAAGAAGCCCTAACAAACCAATGGATGAAAAACATATGTGACGAAACCATAGGAAAAACACATGAATCTTAAGTATAAGTTCCAATTGGACTTGTGTTTGCTTAATAAGCATTACACATATGATTCCTATTGTCCTCTCTAGAGAGTGGCTCTTCCATGCAAAATTGGAGTTGCAGCAAATGTCTTTACAAGATTGATATTGTTCCTATATTCGTGAGGTTTAGTTTGGAGTTTGGCCGAAATGGATGGTAGTTTTTGGAATATTTAGAAGATGCCTTTAAGAAAATATAACAAGGTATTTTATCTCTCTACCTCACCCCTAAACATACACACACACACTCTCTCTCCATATCTATCTATCTCTCTCCCTCCTTTTTCCTCTCCCTATGTGTCTCTTCTCCATCTCTCCTTTGTAACTCCCTCTCTCTCCATCTTTCTCTATGTATTCCTTGGCTCTCTCTCCTCTCCAACTCCATCTTTCTTTATTACATATTGCAATATTAATATCCACAATTTTGACATTTGATATTTATACATTATATTATATTAACTCTTTATTATATTCTAATATATTAATATATAGTATAATATATAAATTTAGTAGCAATTTAATGTAAATATTATTTAATATAGTTAAAAAATAAAAATTTATGTGAATGAGTATATTACAGACTCGTCTCCTTTTCCTTAGTGGCTTTGAATGGTTAACACTAACCAACATCTTCAATTGAGATCCAGCGATTCAAAGCAATATCTGCTGCAAAATACATGAGCTTGTACTTTATCAATTGGGCACATTTTTGCATGAAATGTTCATTGTTCCATTGCTCCATCTACGCACAAAAGTGATAAATCTTTTAGCTTCAAATGGTGAATCTAACGCGCTTAGCGTATACAATCATTGAATGCCTGTAACATAAAGGCTGATAGGTCACAATAGATCAACACCTCGCCCCGCCTTTTCATCTCTCTCGTCCTCAATTTACACCAAAAATTCAGCCTTTGTCTTCAGTCTGACGTTCAAACAACATATTCGTTTTCTTTGGAAGTTCCTCGGGTAGCCTGGACAAGTGAATATTAAGCTCAATTACACGTTCCTGCTGGTTGCAAAGTATCTCAGGCGATAACTCATTGGAGCGAATGACATCGCAATCATCGAGGAGAAGATGATTTCGTTTTTTGTTATCATTGCCTATGCAAAGCATTTGGGTTATCGCTATTTTTGAACTTCTTATACAATCATCGAAGTGGACTTACTATTTTTGAACTTCGTATACAATGATGGAAGTGTGAGCACGAAGAAGACTTGGAATTCTAGCGGAAAGAATCCACTTAATTCAAGAATGGAATTTTAGTTTTTTTATTTATATGATTATTTTATTTTTGTTGAGGTTATTATTTGGAGAAATTTATTTTATTTATTTTTAATCTTTTATTATAAATATTATTTTTGAATGAAACATTTTCTTTATATTAAATTGTAACCAATATTTCAAAAACTTTAAATTACATGATTGTTGCAAGTACCCATGTATTTATGAATGAAACACAATAAGTAAGTATATTTACACAACAATTAGCCTAAGATGGGAAAAAGGATAAGCTGAAGTGTGTCTAACAATAAATTAATGGAAATTATGTTTTTATTTTTTTAATGAATTTGTATTAATTTTAAATATAAAAATATATTTCAATAAATATTAATTTAAAAATAAATAAATTATCATTTTAAATATATTAATTTCAAATTTAAAACAAAATAATTTTAATAAATATATTTGAGTAAATAAGATAATCTTGATCGTTAATAAGTTTAACCTGATTGATTTATTAACTTATAATTTTGGTGATTGATTTATTAACTTATAATTTTGGTGACCAATAGTATTTGATATAATGAAGCTTATTTCAAGCCTCAAAAAACTCCATTGTAGAATCTTTGTAAGATGCTTAGTATTTGGCCAACTTCTATAGAGTATATATATCTTGAGTCGAGTGTTTTTAGGTAATTAGTATTTCTATGTGCTATATATTTGTGCATAGTGTTTTTAGATACTTGGTATTTCTATGTGCATGCATTTTCTATTTGCTATATATTTGTGAATAGTGTTTTTAGATACTTGGTATTTCTATGTGCATGCATTTTCTTATGTCCTCAATATTTTTGTCTTTAATTTTTAATAGGTGTATTAGAACCCGAAATGTTATATATCATTCTTTTATATAATACTCTGAATTATATTTATAGAACATTTATCATAAATGGAATTTACGAAATAATGGTGCATTAAATATTATGTTATATATATTATTATTTTATATAATAATTTGAATTATATGTATGGAACGTTTATTATAAATGGAATTTATAAAATAATGGTGAATCAAATACTAATAAATCTCTTCATTTATTAGAGTAAAATTATATATATATATATATATATATATATATATAAAAAAAAAAAAATTAGAGTTAATATAGACTAGTGGTGAATCAAATATTAATACATCTCCATATTCATTAGAATATATATAGATATATATATATATATATATATATATATATATATATACACACACACTAGCATGTGAAGTACTAAAAAAAGTGTATTGAGGAAGAAAGACCTAGTTAAAGAGTGTTTTCCATTTGGAGCAAGAGGGGTCCAAGTAAAGAACTATATAGATGCTTCTTGCATCAAGGCCTATTTAGACATGCATTCCCTTGGTTTGATGGTTCACTAGTAAAGTCTATATGTAGACCTAGGTGATTGGGGGCACGTTGTATTGGTGAAAACCTAGTAAATAAACCTTGATAAGGAGTAGGTGAATCTTCTAGTGTTGAGGATACGGGGGCCATGCTGGAAAAATGTTGACTAAATCAGAAAATAAATAATTTTTTTTGATAACGTCATTAATGGGTTTACCTTTAATGGTGTATAGGCCTATGACATTTCCCCATGACATTATATATGTGATATATATTTAAAGGATTAAGATACTCCATAATAAGATGTCTCGAAGAACTTGCATTTGATTGACTTAGATTTATGTCTTGAGTTCCAGTTAAGGTTTTCCAATGTAAATATTGATTTTACTTGCTTGTTCAGATTTTTACTTGTCGTTCATATTTTTAATAAATATTTCTCATGTATTAATTTAGTGATTAATTTATTCCTTCCAAAATTTTACAAGTTTTGAGAGAGGGAGAAGTTAAAATGATAACAATAATAAGAAGCGATGTGTGCAATGTTGGTTTTCTTTAAGGGTTTCTATAGTAAATCACTATATATTGTGTGTACGCAATTGGATTACTTTTATGTTTTTCTTAAGAATCTATATACATTATTTTACTTTATATGTTTAAAACTTACATGTGATATCAAAATTATATTCGTGGCTTTAATGAGACATCTTCTTTGCTAGGGGTTTGGCTTGTTTTGATAAAATAAGTTTATATTGGGTCTATGATAAACCTAATTTGGATGGAAGCATCGTGGTGGATTATTTTGTTGAAAAATGATGGTTAGGAGTCGGAAAATTGAGATAAAAAATCTATTTAGTGAATGAATGTTTTGGCTCACTATATTTGGAGTAGAGAGGGATGTTGATAAAGAAGTTATAAATGCATCTTGCATCAATTTCTCTAGCATATAGTGGATAATTGTGTAACAGATACTCGATCAACATGTAGCATAAGAAAAAGGGCATTGAGAAAGAAGTATTTAAGGAAAGTCTTTTGGTAGAAATCACATAAGAGAATTTTTTGGCCAACATGTTTCAAACCAACAACTGTGATTCATCATTAGGACTAGATGAAGAGGCAGACCAGGGCAAAGGCTCAAATAGAGAGCAATGTAGAGACATAATTTCAAGTAATGACTATATTTGAACAATAATATTTAAATTATAATATTAATTTATTAATATGTGTTTAATATATTAATAAATTGATATTACAATTTAAATATTATTGTTCAAATATAGCCATTACTTGAAATTATATCTCTACATTGCTCTCTATTTAAGCTTTTTCCATGGTCTGCCTCTTCATCTAGACCTAATGATGAACCACACTTGTTAGTTCGAAACGCGCCGGCCAAAAAGTTCTCTTATGTGATTTCTACCGAAAGACTTTGCTTAATTAATTATGGATCACAGAAGCTTGAATACAGAAAGAAGTATTAGTGAATAAGTGTTATGGCTCATTTATTTGGATCAAGAAGGGGTGTTGGTAAAGAAGCTAATAAATGCTTCGTGTATTATTTTCTTAGCTAAACACTGGTAAGATAAGTACAATTTATGATGTTTTTGATAGCCTCGATCACTTTTCACCTTTCAAGATATTGTAAATATTTTGAAAGGAAAATATAGGCACATGGGCTAAGTTGAAGGGACGATTGATTCTAGGGTTGAGGAGGACTTTACTTGGGGCATATTTTGGGTTCTTAATATAGCCATGAGGACTGGAATATGACAACAAAAAGGGAAGGTAGAGTTATGGTGATTGGAATGCAATACTTGGTAGGCACACAAAAAAATCAACTATTAATGACAAGGCCAAGTAACACAAAATTCTGAAACAGAATGGATAGATAGGCAACCTTGATTGTTTCACAAGTTCTGGGATAGATTAGGAACAACATCAGGGAGTAGAATTCAATGAAGTAAGGAGAAGCAGGTTATGATCATTTTGGAACGAGAGGAACAAATAGAGAAAAAAGAGGAGGGAATCATGAATTTCAAATATCGATGAAAAGAAAATAAAATGAAAGAGGGATTTAACCAGTTGGAATTCACAGAGGTAGTGCATGAAGCTGAGGAAGAATGCAACAATAGGATTGAATTGTTGGGCAGAGAAGGAGCACAAAGAGAAGAAAAATGGAGGAGACATAGAGAGTTGTGGAAAACTTGAAGAAGAGTGACTTGGATCAGATGTAGGGGGACTCAAGAGTAGTGGATACAAAATCATTAGGGAAATTCGACGTAGAAACTCAAGAATGTGTTTATCTAACTTGTTGGGTGTCTTCAACCTTATTAATCACCCCAATATCCTCCCTATGATAGTACAAGCATTGAGCAAGGTTGATGGTGAAGAATTTATGCATGCATGGAGGTGATTTACTTTACTGTGCAACATCTCTATAATTTGGAACCTAGGTCCAAATTTCAGAATTTTTTTTTTTCCTTTAAGCAGCCTTTCCAAGCCCTAGAATCTATCTTGGGGGCGATAATTGCACAAAAGGTCTTATTTTAGCTCATCTATGGTTGGGAGGCAAGTTAATTCCCTTGACTTAGTGTCTTATTCCTAATTGAGATAAGTATATCTCAAGTTTTATGAGTACAATGAATTTCATGTATGTTATTGAGTGCAAATGATGTCATCGATGTGTGAGGTATGACCTATCATGTGGTTATTCATCTAACAATGACAAGGTTATTAGTATTATTATTTTGAAATTCTTGTATAATGAATTGTGTAATGGAAGTTTTTTTAATAAATTGTTAAAAACTCATACTCAACCTTTTATGTCAACCAACACCAAGACTTGTTGAATTCTAACCTAAAATATTGGGTTGGGAAGTTCTCAGCAATGAATTATCTACCATACACCTGAATATGTCCCCGCACAACTGAAAGAACACAATAAAAACCTAAGAATTGAAACAATTAACCTTATGTGTGTATGGATTCTTGAATCCAGTAAATATCACCACTAAAGGTGACAATGGATACCGATAAGGATTATGTTGCCTTCATTAATAGATTTTTGTGTGTTAGAAGGGAATATTGTAGTTTATAAATTATATCTTTACTAAATAAGTATGCTCTTGTGTGAGATCTTACCAATTGTGTTTACATTTCTAAAAGAAAGGTTTTAACTCCTATTTCCTATAGATTATCAACATGGAGTCAAGCCTAGTGGTTGGGTAGAAAGTAAGTGTCATGATCGTATTTACAACCATATATATATGTATGTATATATGAAATCCTACATGTTCTTTTCACAATACTATAGGAACATTGATGAAAAATATGAATTATCACGGGCTATACATGCCACAAGGATGCCTCATAGTCATTGAAGAGGCAATATGTATTACCATATTTAATCTCAGGATACAAAAGCATCAATGTGTATATACTTAGTTTTTTTATTATTTTTCCTTGAATGTTCATGTGAAACCCAAACATTGCAAATGGATACCATATGGAAGACAACAATCCATCTTATATGCAAACCTATAAATCAATCTTTGACTGGGTAGAGTGTTGTATGTATTATAGTCCCTTCAAGTTATGCAGATGGTTTTATATAGTGTCCAAAATGTAATTTTACACCAAACCCTCTCATAATAATAGTTGTAGGTTGATAAAGTATGAATGAATGACCATTTATTGGTGTTCATAAGAAATAATAAACCTCCGTAGGGTTTCATAGTTGGTATACTAAGTAAGGTACATGATATAAGCAACCTATAGGCATGTAGGAAATTTATAAATTACGTAGGTTGCAATGGATGCAATGTTGAATATGTTACAGCCTGGTGAAATGATGTAGTAAATTACATGGAGAATACCTAAATGTTGTAAATGGAATTTAGGTCATAAATTAGTAACATAGGCTAAGAACAAACCTACAAGCATGTTTGTATTATATAGGCTCAATGCTTGACCTAAGGATTGAGTTTTGTATATTGGCCTTGTAGCTTCGAGATTCCACCCTCCAAGTTTTACCGTATATCCCCCCATTCACTGGTTACGTAGGCCGGATGAGGCCATGCATCTCTAGGATTTACTATATATCTCGCCATTCACAGGTCAAATATTCCTAGGTCCATCGAGGTACAAAAAATATGGCTTTACCACAATCACACCTTCTCTGATCTAGGGATTCCTAGGTGTTGTGTTCTTCTTTAGAGAGCACACCACTTAGTTTCAAAACCATATGGAAATCCAACTTAACCAAATAAAAGAGAACCCATCACACCATGGCTATCTAGAAATGGCAAGGCAAGGCTAAAATCACTATCACACCTGGAAAAACACATCCCAATGGCAATAAGAGAACCAAATACTCACATGCATGCCAAATCTAGTAAGGAAATCACACATGAAAAATGATACCTGCAAGTAATCCCAGTGTAGATGATTGATTCTACTCTTCCTTGCTTGATATTAGCTTCCATTTTCTTTCTTTGTCCTTCATTTTCTTTCTTTGATCCAATGCTAGAGTACTCCAAGAATACTCAAAGTGTCCAAGAGTTTGATAGAGAGAGAGAATAGACAGAGAGATCCAAAATTGAACTGACAAAAAGGTACCAACTAATCCTTAGAAGCCTTTTCATTAATGAGGCTTCTATATTATTCAATTTTTCTTTATTTTCCTTCATTTTCATCCTCACATGTAACCTATGACCTTTCACCTTCCTTTTCTCATAAATAAATTGCCAATAATTTCATTTTGTCTTTCCAAAGCCTTTGTCATTGTCTTTGCCAATTTACTTAGACATAATAAACCAAATGAACACCCACACTCGAATATTTTACCCAACAATAATCTTGGAATACATGTACCATGATCTTGGTTATTATTTTTCCTTTATTAACTATATTACATGGAATTTGGATGAGGATATTACAAGTCAAAACCCATTTATCTTGAAAAATCAACAAATTCATTTGCCACCAAATAAGGTAAACCACAAATAGAGGAAGAGAACCATAGCACTAAAGAGAAGCCTCACTCATGCATGAATGAACTTAGGCCTTCAAACCCTGCCCTTCCCAAGTAGTATAAATACCAAATATTATATTTAGAATAGACCACACTCACCCAATGATTTCACATGAAATAAGAAAGTGATGAATAAATTATGTCTCCCTTTGCACATGGACACTAGATGGGACAAATCCATCATTGTTTGATAAATTTTTCCATGTTAAGAGTTTATCACTTAAATCTAACCAAAGGACAACTTTTCTATTACTAGAGGACATTACAACATCTCTTCCATACTATGTTGGAGAGCCTCTCGACGCAATAAATATGTGGCATTTAATGAAAATTAATAATAATTAAAAAAAATCAATATGGGGGATTAAGTAATATTGAGGTCTATTTAAAATATATTAATAATCATTTCAATGTCCATGTTAAATACAATATTTTGATGTTAAATATGTATATATTATAGGCTTAGTCTATCTTATAAACAAAATAGCCTTTTTCATAGGATCCCACGAGACAATTTCAAGTAAGATTGTGAATATTTGTTATTTAAAATATATTTTTGAATGCATAAAAGGATTCAGGACCGTGAAAAACCGTTGGAGCACTCAAATTCTATTGATTAAACAACTCAAGTTTTTTGAAGTCTTACCTATTTTCATTAAAACCATTTCTTTTATAAGTTATACTATATAATTAAAACTAGCCCAACAATATAAATTAATTGGCGTCTTATATTGTTGAAATTTAAAAATTCAGGAAAATTAACTAAATCATAATTTTATTGTAATAAATTATTATTATTGATAATAATAATCAATATATAAGTTAAACATGTATACATTTAAAAAAAATGTAGCAAGATTCTTAATTATGGAGATTCATCACTACTTTATCATGGAAATTCTTGATTTGTAAATAGGGTTTGTTACAATACCACACATGCCCAGAAAAACCATAAATATAACACTTGCTAATATGACATTTTTAAAAAATAATCAATTTAATTAAAATTACAAAAAGTGAATAACTATTTTGGAGATAAATCTCAACCTTTAATTTTTAAATACTACTAAGAATATTTTAAAACATTCCATGGAGGCTAGATATTTACCATCCACCTAATAATTATTGATAATTAAATTCAATATCTAAAAGCTCTATTCCAAAATACAACACTCAGTCCTGAGTTCAAGCATTGAGTCTATATAATACAAACATTCCTGAGTTCAAGCATTGAGTCTATATAATACAAACATGCTTGTAGGTTTGTTCTTGGCCTATGTTACAAATTTATGACCAAACTTCCCTTTACAACATTTAGGTATTCTCCATGTAATTCTCTACCTCATTTCACTAGGCTGTAACATATTCAACATTACATCCATTGCAACCTACTTAATTTATAAATTTCCTACATGCCTATAGGTTGCTTATATCATGTATGTTACTTAGTATACCAGCTATGAAACCCTATGGGGGTTGCTTATTTCTTATGAACAACAATAAATGGTCATTCATTCATAATTTCTCAACCTACAACTATTCTAATGAGAGGGTTTGGTGTAAAATTACATTTTGGACACCGTATAAAACCATCTGCATAACATGGAGAGACTATATTACATACAACACTCTACCTAGTCAGATATTGATTTATAGATTTGCATACAAGATGGATTATTGTCTTCAATATGGTATCCATTTTCATTGTTTGGGTTTCACATGAGCATTCAAGAACAAATAACAAAACAACCATGTATATACACATTAATGCTCTTGTAGCCTGAGATTAAATATGGTAATACATATTGCCTCTTCAATGAATATGAGGCATCCTTGTGGCATTTATAGCCCGTGATAATTCATAGTTTTGATCAATGTTTCTATAGTATTGCGAAAATAATATGTAGGATTTTATATATACATACGTACATATATATATATATATATATATATATATATATATATATATATATATATATATATATATATATATATATTCTTGTAAATACAACTGTGACACTTGAATTTCTACCCAATCACTAGGCTTGACTCCATGCTAATAATCTACAAGAAATAGGATTTAACACCTTTCTTTTAGCAGTATAAACACAATTGGTAAGATCTCACAAAAGAGCATACTTATTTAGTATAGATATGATTTATGAACTACAATAGTCCCTTCTAACACACAAAAATCTATTAATGCAAGCAACATAATCCTGATCGGTATCCATAATCACCTTTAATGCTCAAATTTACTGGATTCAAGAATCCATACACACATAGGGTTAATTGTTTAAATTCTTAGCTTTTTATTGTGTTCTTTCAGCTGTGTGGGGACATATTCAGGTGTATGGTGGATAATTCATTACTGAGCACTTCCCAACCCTATATTTTAGGTTAGAATTCAACACGTCATGGTGTTGGTTGACATAAAAGGTTGTGTCTGAGTTTTAACCAATTATTCAACAAACATTACGCACTTCATTATACAAGAATTTCAAAATAATAATACTAATAACCATGTCATTTTTAGATGAATAATCACATTAAAGTTCATACCTCACACATCAATGACATCATTTGCACTCAATAACATACATGAAATTAATTGTACTCATAAATCTTGAGCTATACTTATCTAAATTAGGACTAAGCAACTAAGTTATGGGTAGTAACTTTCCTCCCAGCCATAGATGAGCTGCAATCAGACCTCTTTTGCAGTTATCACCCCCAATATAGATTCTAGGGCTTGAAAAGGCTACTTAAAGGACCAAAACAATTTTGCCATTTGGACCGAGGTTCCAAATTATAGAGATGTTGCACAGTAAATTAAATCACCTTCATGCCTACATAAATTCTTCACCAACCTTGCTCAGTGCTTGCACTATCATAGGGATGATATTGGGGTGAGTACTAAGGTTGAAGACACCCAACAAGTTAGATAAACACATTCCTGGGTTTCTACATCCAATTTCCTTGATGATTTTGTATCCTCTACTCTTGAGTCCTCCTACATCTAATCCAAGTCCCTCTTCTTCAATTTTCCCCAACTCTCTCAGTCTCCTCCCTTTTTATTCTCCTTCTTCTCTACCCAACAATTCGATCCTATAGCTTCATTCTTCCTCAACTTCATGCACTACCTCTATGATGTCCAAGTGGTTGAATCCCTCTTTCATTTTCTTTTATTTCCATCGATATTTGAAATTCATGATTCCCTCCTTTTCTTCTCTATCCATTCCCATTGTTCCAAAATGAGAGTAACCTTCTTCTTCTTAATTCATCGCATTCTAATTCTTGATGTTTTGTTCCTAATCTATCCCAAAACTTGTGAAACAATCAAGATTTCCTATATATCCATTCTGTTTAGATTTTTGTTTTAGTTGTCCTTGTCATTACTAGTTAACGTTTTTGTATGCCTACCAAGTCTTGCGAGCCAATCACCATAATTCAACCTTCCCTTTCTGTTGTCATCTATTATTCCTCATGGTTGTATTAAGAACCCAAAATATTCCCCAAGCAATGTCCTCCTCAACCCTAGAACCAATTTTCCCTTCGACTCAGCCCATGTGCCTATATTTTCCTTTCAAAATAGTTACAATCACTTGAAAGGTGAAAAGTGATTGGGGCTATCAAAAACATCATAAATTATACTTATCTTACCAATGTTTACCTAAGAAAATAATATAGGATGCATTTATTAGCTTCTTTACCAACATCCCTTCTTGCTCCAAATAAATAAGCCATAACACTTATTCACTAAAAACTTCTTTCTCAATTCCATTTTCCTTATGCTACATGTTGATCCACTATATGCTGCATAATAATCCACTATATGTTGGAGAAAATGATGCAAGACGAATTTACAACTTCTTTATCAACATCCCTCCCTACTCCAAATAGAGTGAGTCAAAACATTCATTCACTAAATATTTTTTTTATCTCAATTTTACAACTCCTAGCCATTATTTTTCAACAAAATATTCCACCACAATGCTCCCATACAAATTAGGTTTATCATAGACCTAATATAAACATATATGATCAAAACAAGCCGAACCCCTAGCAATGAAGGTGTCTCATTGAAGGCACTAATATAACTTTGATATCACATGTAAGTTTTAAATATATAAATTAAAATAATGCATATACATTCTTAAGAAAACTATAAAAGAAATCCAATTGCGTACACACAATATATAGTGATTTACCATAGAAACCCTTAGGGAAAACCAACATTGCACACCTCTTCTTATTATTGTTATCATTTTAACGTCACCCTCTTTCACAACATGTAAAATTTTGAAGGGAATAAATTAATCACTAAATTAATGCATGAGAAAGATTTATTATACAATATGCATGGCACATACAAATTCAAACAACCAAGTAAAGTCAATATTTTACATCGGAAAACCTTAACTCGGACTCAAGATATAAATCTAAGTCAACCAAACGCAAGTTGTTGCATCTTATTATGGAGTACCTTAATTTCCACCACAATGCTCCCATCCAAATTATGTTTATCATAGACCCAATATAAACTTATTTTATCAAGACAAGCCAAACCCCTACAAATGAAGGTGTCTCATGAAGGCACTAATATAACTTTGATATCACATGTAAGTTTTAAATCTATAAAGTAAAATAATGCATATGCATTCTTAAGAAAACTATAAAATCAATATATTTGTGTACACACAATAAATAGTGATTTACTATAGAAACCCTCATGGAAAACCAACATTGCACACATCTCTTCTTATTATTGTTATCATTTTAACTTCACCCTCTTTCACAACTTGTAAAATTTTGGAAGGAATAACTTAATCACTAAATTAATACACAATAAATATTTATTATACAATATGCATGACACATAGAAATTCTAGCAAATAAGTAAAGTCAATATTTACATTAGAAAACCTTACTCAGACTCAAGATATAAATCTAAGTCAATCAAATGCAATTTGTTTGAGATATCTTATTATGGAGTTTCTTAATCCTTTAAATATATATCACCATATATAATGTCATGGGGAAATGTCATAGGCCTATACACCACTAAAGGTAAACCCATTAATGGCCTTATCAAAAATTTCTTATTTACTTTATTATTTAGTCAACATTATTCCAGCATGGCCCCCATATACTCAACTTGGAAGATTCACCTACTCCTCATCAATGTTTATTTACTAGGTTTTCACTAATACAACATGCCCCCCAATCACCTAGGTCTACATATAGACATTAGCAGTGAACAATCAAACTAAGGGAATGCATGTCTAAATAGGCCTTGATGCAAGAAGTGGCTATCTAGTTCTTTACTTGGACCCCTCTTGCTCCAAATGGAAATCACTATTTAACTACGTCTTTCTTCCTCAATAAACTTTACTTAGTGCTTCACATGCTAGTGTGTTTGTGTGTGGGTTTTTTTTTTTTTTTGGCATCGTTCACAGACACCTTCGATCACTGGGTGGCACTACATCCACAGGGAATATCTAGGGCTAACTCCCCTCGGCCTATAACAAGACCTGACCCCAAGAGCTTTCGAAAATTGACCCTGTGACCTCCCAAACGATGAGGCCCTGACTTGACCGATTGAGCTAACTCTTGGGGCTTGTGTGTGGGTGTGTTTATATACATATATACTCGACTTGGAATATTCACCTACTCTTCATCAACATTTCTTTACTAGGTTTTCAGCAATACAACATGCCCCCCAATCACCTAGGTCTACATATAGACTGTACTAGTGAACCATCAAACGAAGGGAACACATGTCTAAATAGGCCTTGATCCAAGAAGCATCTATCCAGTTCTTTACTTGGATCCCTCCTGCTCCAAATGGAAAACACTCTTTAACTAGGTCTTTCTTCCTCAATACACTTTACTTAGTGCCTCACATGATAGTGTGTGTGTGTATCAACTCTAATTTATTCAAATATATATATATAAGTTTCCTCTAATAAGTATTGAGAACTTTATTAATATGTGATTCACCATTATTTTGTAAATTCCATTTACAATAAATGTTCCATACATATAATTCAAATTATTATATAAAAAATTGATATATAACATAATATTTTATTCACCATCAAATTATTATATAAAAAACTGATATATAACCTAATATTTAATTCACCATTATTTCGTAAATTCCATTTATGATAAATTTTCTCTGCATATAATGCATATAATTCATATTATTATATAAAAGAATGATATATAACATCTTGTATTTTGATACCACATATTAAAAGTCGAAGACAAAAATATTCATGACAAAACAAAATGCACTTACATAGAAATACCAAGTATCTAAAAACACTATTCACAACTATATATAGCACATAGAAATACTAAGTGACTAAAAACACTCGACTTAATATAGATATACTCTATAGAAGTTGGACAAATACGAGGCATATTACAGACATTTTACAATGGAGTTTTTTGAGGCTTTAAATAACCTTCGTCATATCAAATACTACTTATGACGAAAAATATAAATTAATAAATCAATGAGGGTAAACTTATTAATGATCAATCAAGATTACCTTATTTACTCAAATATATTTATTAAATTTATTTATTTTTAAATTTAAAATGATAATTATTTTTTTTAATTAATATTTATTGAAATACAATTTTATATATAAAATTTAAAAAATTTTAATTAAGAAAATATAAATTATAATTTCCATTAATTTAATGCTAGAACACACCTAAGACTATCCTTTTTCCATCTTAAGCTTATCCTTTTTCCCATCTTAGGATAATTGTTGTGTAAATATACTTATTGTGTTTCATTTATAAATATATGGATACTTACAACAACTATGTAATTTAAAGTTTTTGAAATATTCATTACAATTTAATATAAGGAAAATGTTTCATTTAAAAATAATAAAATAATATTGATAATAACAATTAAAAATAAATAAAATAAATTTCTCCAAACAATAGTCTCAACAAAAATAAAATAATCATATAAATAAAAAACTAAAAATCCATTAATACAACCATTATAGTTCATTGTTGAATTTGTAAGAATAATTATTTCAGGACCGCCACCGCCTTGGATCTTCGTGTCACTGCCTTGGCTCTTCATTCTTCTGGAGGTCATGAGTACCTCACTGCCTACAGAAACGAAAGGGAAGCACCACCTCAGAAACTAATATTCTAATTATTGTAATCGACATTAATTTTTGTATAAATAGAGCAGAGGAAGATAATCCAGTCTCGGTTTTCGGTTGTGTAATTTCTTTGGTCGTGTAATCAAGCAATTGTAGCTGTTATTCTCTGTATTTCTGTATTACTATTTATTTCATATGGTATAAGAGCCAGTTTGGACTTCGTTTGAGAAGTCATTGCTCTATCCCTAAAATTTGTTGTCGTGTGAGGTTTAACAGAACTGTTGTGCATACCACTTGTAACTGATGCAGAGTGCTTGTGACTGAAATAGTTGGAGTTATTTAATGCTTCACTGACACCATAATTGTTGTGCAGCGCTGAAATATAAGAGTGAATTAGAATTTATTTTGTGAGGATCTATTGTTGAGCGTGGTCGAATAGAGCTACAATATTCTGCCGAAGATGCTGCAATATTCTGCTAAAGATTTGTGAGGCTAGTGTGCAATGTCTGGAGGGGGCATCATGAAGTTTGAAGGAGTCACAAGAAGAGATAAATATACCATAAGTCACAACTACCAATGTTGTAAGCTATTCTGTCATGATAGTGCCAGTTTTTGATTGGCAGATTTTATAAGTAGAATTATTTTTCAAATTCCATGTTTGAAGGCCTTCTGAGAATGTTTTTTTTAAATTTAGAGAAGTTTCAATTGAGTAGATGGGGACATTTTTATTTCCAACAATTTTATCTACACATTGAAGGAAGGAATTTATATTAAACCTCTACTTGCTTTGGCATCAGATATATTTATTTTTCCATTTGAGTTTTTTTGTCTCACTATGTGTGGCTCCACTTAGCTTATTAACATTAAGTTGTTAATGAGTTAACGTTTTTTTTACCATTGTGGATTGAGTCAAGGAAGATATTTTTTTTTTGAGAAATTAAAGTACTTTGTAAACTAAATTAAAATGGCTTCAAATACCAATACTACTCAGTCAATTCCTATTTTAACTGAGAAAAGTTATGATTCCTGGTTTATTCAAATGAGAACATTGTTGCGTTCTCATGATATTTGGGGATTTGTGACTTATGGGTATCCCGACTCTAGTAATGAGGCAGCAACGATGGCTCTTACAAATGCTGAATGAACATTGTTGAAAGAAAACAGAAAGAAGGAAAATAAATCTCTTGGCCTTATTCAACAATGCTTAGATGACATCATAATTTCAAAAGTATCAAATGCAAAATCTTCGAAGGAGGCGTGGGACATCCTTGAATCCTGTTATCAGGGTGTAGCAAAATTAAAGAATGTCAAGTTGCAGAATTTGAGAAGAGATTTCGAGAAGCTGAAAATGGAAGACAGTGAAATTATGAATGCTTTTATGACTCAAGTCATGATGTTGTTAATCAATTGCGACAATATGGAGAATACCTCTCAAACAAGAGGGTCATCGAGAAAGTCCTTCGAAGTTTGCCAAAGAAATTTGAAGCGATTGTGTTATCCATAGAAGAGTTCAAGGACAGAAGTCAAATGCAAATTGAAGATTTGACTGGTTCGTTGATTGCACTTGAATCCAGGATGTCAAGATATGATGATAGATCATTGGAGAATGCCTTCAAAACTCAGCTTAAATTTCATAGAGGAAGAGGTAGAGGAAGATCGAGTAATAGAGGACGAGGAAACATAGTAGCTGATCAAAGACATCCACAAGATAATTATGATCATGAAGAGAAATCTCAACAACATCCTCCTAGTTTAAGGGGGAGTTACAATAGAACCTAGCATCGAGGAAATCAAAGGTATGATATGTCTAAAGTTCAAAGTTAATATTGTAAAAGATATGGCCATTTTCTACTATGTGTTTGAAGAGGTAGGTAGATGTTGGTAAGATATCTGCACACATCTCAGAGGAATTTGAAGATAGTCAGAAGCTAGGGTTTATGACTTGTAACGTGACTCAAGAATGTTTGAATGATATTTGGTTTTTAGGTAGCGGGTGCAGCAATCACATGACTGGAAACAAAGATTTGTTTTCCAATTTAGACACCAGTATTCAGTTTGAAGTTAAGTCAGGTTATGATATTAAGGTATGTGTTAAAGGCAAAGGAATGATTGTTGTTTATACTAGAGAAGGTGATAGAAGAACAATTGATGATGTTTATTATGTACCTAGATTGAAATGAAATTTATTCAACATTGGACAATTGATAGAGAAAAAGTATAAAGTGTTCTTCAAGAATAATGAGTGTACTATCATTGACAAATATCCAAGTAAGCAGCTGATAGAAAGAGTAGAAATGACAAAGAATAGGATGTTTTTGCTTATAATGAGAAATGAATTGACTCCATCCTTGAATGCTTACAAAACTAAAAATTTCAATGAGTCATGGTTATGGCATTTAAGATGTGGTAATTTATAATCTGGTGGTCTATATTTGTTGCAGAAGAAGCATATGGTGAAAGGGTTACCCAGTATTCAAGAACCGACGAGCTCATGTGAAAGTTGTATACTTGAAAAACATCATAGAAAAAAAAATTGTATCTGGAGTTTCGTATAGGGCGAGAGGTCCATTGGAGATTGTTCACACAGATTTATGTGGACCAATGCAAACACCTTTTTTGGCTGGCAATGTTTACTTTTTGAATCTTATTAATGAATACAGTTGAAAAACATGGGTTTATCTTCTGAAATAGAAATCTGAAGCATTTTTTGTATTTAAAAGATTTAAAGCTATGGTTGAAAAGGAAAGTGGAAATCATATTAAAATTTTGAGATCAGATAGAGGTGGTGAATATATGCTAATAGATTTCATTGAGTTTTTTCAATCGCATGGAATCAAAAGGTAGTTTACTGCATGTTATACTCCACAACAAAATGGAATAGCTGAATGGAAGAATCAAACTATTATGAAAATGGATCAAAGTATGTTGAAGGAGAAGCATCTACCAAATTAATATTGGGGAGAAGAAGTAGCTTGTGCAATTTATATTCTTAACAGAAGTCCAACTAAGAGCGTGAAAGATCGAGTTCCCAAAGAACCGTGGAATGGTAAGAGTTGTTATATATCTCATTTAAGAATTTTTGGCTGTGTTGCTTATGCACATGTTCCTAAAGAATTGAGAAAGAAGTTTGATGATAGAAGTGATAAATGTATCTTTATTGCATATAGTGATGAGTCTAAATCATATAGACTTTATAATACCATCACCAAGAAATATATTATTAGTAGAGATGTTGAGTTCAAGGAAGAAGAAGCGTGGGATGGAATCATAGATAAATCTATTGCAAAGACAACTATATTATCTCATGGAGATGATAATGAAGATGAGAAAGGAGCACAAGGTGGAAAACCAATTCCATATACACCTGTTGCAAGCACGCTAGTAAGCCAATCACCAAGAGTTAGTCCATTATAATTCAGAACACCGAGAAATCATGAACATGGTGAACCATCAGGTTATGGTGGACAAGAAGCAACAGGATTAGAGGTAAGTAATGATTCTAATCCTACAATAGCTACATTGAAGAATAGAATTAAAGGTCAGAAGACTAGAAGTTTAAAGGAATTGTATGAACATAATGATGAAATAGATCAAGTTTCAAATTTTGCATTACTTGCATATGATCTAGTAAATTTTGATGAAGCTGTGAAAGAAAAAGTTTGGATAAAAGCCATGGATGAAGAAATTGATGCTATAGAAAGAAATAATACTTGGGAACTTGTAAATTTGCCTGAAGGTAAAAATAATATAGGTGTTAAATGGATTTACAAAACCAAAGTGAATGCTAAAGGTGAAATTGAAAAACATAAATCAAGACTTGTATCTCAAGAGTTTAGTCAACAACCTGGTATTGATTATAATGAAACTTTTTCACCTGTAGCTAGACTTGACACAATAAGAATGGTATTAGCTATTGTTGCACAAAATAAATGGAAAATATATCATATGGATGTTAAGTATGCATTTTTAAATGGTTTTTTGCAAGAAGAGGTTTATGTGAAACAACCTCGTGGATATTAAATTAATGGTCAAGAAGATAAAGTTTACAAATTAAATAAAGCATTATATGGATTGAAATAAGCACCCCAAGTATGGTATAGTAGAATTGACGAATATTTGAATAAGAATGGATTCATCACGAGTCCAAGTGAGCCAACTTTGTATACAAAAGTAAACAAGGCTGGTAAAATTTTGATTCTGTGCTTATATGTTGATGATTTTCTTTTCACCGGAGATCTCTCAATAGATGATTTTAAGATGAGCATAAAAGGAGAATTTGATATGACTGATTTAGGCCTAATGAAATATTTTCTTGGTATTGAAGTAACTCAATATGAAGATGGTATTTTCGTTTGTCAATCTAAGTATGCAAAGGATATATTGAAAAGGTTCAGGATGAAAATATGTAAGCCAGTTGTAACCCTAATTGCAATTGGTACAAAACTCAATAAGGATGATCATGGTTCAGATATTGGTCCAACATTGTTTAAAAAATTGGTTGGAAGTCAAATGTATTTGATTGCAACAATGTCCAATATAATGTTTAGTGTAAGTTTAATTTCCAAATTCATGGAGTCTTTGAAGAGTACCCATTGGCTAGTTGGAAAAAGGATTTTAAGATATATTGTTGGAACAAGAAATTATGGTATCCTACTGATTTAGATTTTAAACTAACTAGATATACAGATAGTGATTTTGCAGGAAATATTGATGATAGGAGGAGCACATCTAGGTATGTGTTCAGTTTTGGTTCAGGTGCAGTTTCATGGGCATCAGTGAAGCAATCCATTGTGACTCTATCATCAGCTGAAGCAGAGTATGTTGCAGCCACAACAACAGCATGTCAAACTGTGTGGATGAGAAGAATTTTGAAAGAGTTGTTGCATGAATAGAAAGAACCCACTCATATTTTCTATGACAACAAATATGTTATTACATTATCAAGAAATCATGTTTTCCATAAGAAGAGTAAACATATTGATATGAGGTATCATTTCATTCGAGAATTAGTAAGCAATAATGAAATACGTATGGATTTCTATAGATTAGAAGACGTGTTTAGAGACATATTTACAAAACCCTTGGGAAAAGAATTCTTTGAAACTCATAGGGAAAACATACAACTATGCATGATGTAACGACATTTTGATGTAATAGCAAAGTTTTGTTCTTTTTATGTGAAATAATTAAGGGGGAGAATGCAAGAATAATTATTTCACAACCGTCACCACCTTGGCTCTTCTTGCCACTACCTTGGCTCTTCATCCTTCTGGAGGTCATCACCACCTCACCGCCTACAAAAACGAAAGGGAATCACCGCCTCAGAAACTAATATTCTAATTATTGTAACCGACATTAATTTTTGTATAAATAGAGCAAAGGAAGATAATCCACTCTCGATTTTTAGTTGTGTAATTTCTTTGGTTGTGTAATCGAGCAACTGTAGTTGTTGTTCTCTATATTTCTGTATTACTATTTCTTTTAGAATTAAGTGGATTCATTCTGCTAGAATTCCAAGTCTTCTTTGTGCTCACTGGACTTGCTCCACTTCCATCATTGTATACAAAGTTAAAAAATCGTAAGTGCACTTCCATGATTGTATAAGAAGTTCAAAAATAGTGACAACCCAACTATTTTTCATAGGGAATGATAACAAAAAACGAAATCATCTCACATGGCTCTATGTTCTCCATGACTAATTTCTTCTGGATGATTGCAATGTCATTTTCTCCAATGAGGTATCGCCTGAGATACTTTATAACCAGTAGGAGTGCAATTGATCTTAATATTCACTTGTCTAGGCTACTTGAGGAGCTTCCAAATAAAATGAATTTTTTGTTTGAACGTCACATTTAAGGTAATGGATGAATTTTTGGTTTAAATTGAGGACGACATAGAGATGAAAAAGATGGGTGAGGTGTTGATCTATTGTGATCTATTAGCCTTGATGTTACAGGCATTCAATGATTGTATATGCTAAGCTCAAGTACAAATATGATTTGATTAGTTAGATTCACCATTTGAAGCTAAAAGATTTATCATTTTTGTGTGTAGATCTACTATAAATTGGCTAGAGAAATGTGGATGATAATAACTGTGAATGATGATGGAACAATGAGAATTTCATCCAAATATGTGCTGAATTGATAAAGTACAAGCTCATGTATTTTGCAGTAGATGATTTCTTTGAATCACTCGATCTCAATTGAAGATGTTGCTTAGTGTTAAGAATTCAAAGCCATTAAGGAAAACAGGATGAGTCTGTAATATACTCATTCACATAATTTATTAGTTTTTAACTATACTAAATAATATTTACATTAAATTGCTATTAAATCCATATATTATAATATAATAAAGAGTTAATATAATATAATATAATGTATAAATATTAAGTGTCAAAATTATGGATATTAATATTGTATATTATAATAAAGAGAGATGGATTTGGAGGGGAGAGAGAGTGAAAGAAGAAGAAATACATGGAGAAAGGTGGAGAGGGAGGGAGTTACAAAGGAGAGATGGAGACAAAGAGAAGAGACAGAGAGGGAGAGGAAAAGGGAGGGAGAGACAGATAGATAGATATGGAGAGAGAGTGTTTGTGTATTTTTAGGGTGTGAGATATAGAGATAAAGAAGGGGAGAAGAAGGGAGATAGAGATATAGATGGAGGGAGGGAGAAAGAAGAATATATAGACATACAAAGGGAGGTAGGGAGAGATAGATAGATATGGAGAAATAGAGCATGAGTGTTTTGGGGGTTCAGATAGAGAGACAAATAAAAGAGATGGAGGGAGATATAGAAATAGACGATGTGGGGAGAGAGAGGAAAGAAGAGAGAGATAGAGAGAGGGAGGGAGATCGAATCTTTCACTTTATGAATATTTTGGGTTTTCAATAAAAATGATGCATTTATTTCATTGTAGATGTTGATTTCTAATCCTATTTGATTGGAGAGGCAACGAGGGAAGAAGATATACATAAAGAGAGAATTGTGGAGAGAGAGACACGGAGTTACGAGGGAGAGATAGAGGGAGAGTAAGGGAGAGAGGAGAGTTATAGAGAAGATAGAATGAAGTAGACAGAGATGGATAAATGGAGAGAGAGAGAGAGAGAGAGAGAGAGAGAGAGAGAGAGAGAGAGACAGAGAGACAGAGAAGGGGAAGAGACAGGGAGGGAGAGAGATAGATAGATATAGAGAGAGTGTGTGTATGTTTTGGGGGTGTTATAGAGAAACAAATAAGGAGAGATGGAGGAAGATAAAGATATAACTCGAGGGGGAGAGAGGGAAGAAGAGACAGACAAAGAAAGGGTGGGAGGGGGAGATATATAGATATGGAGAGAGAGAACATGTGTATGTTTTGGGGGTGAGATAGAGAAACAAATAAGGAGAGATGGAGGAAGATAAATATATAGATTGAGTGGGGAGAGAGGGAAGAAGAGACGGACAAAGAGAGGGTGGGAGGGAGAGATATATAGATATAGATGGTGGGGGGAGAGTGTAGAAATTTCTTGTAGATTCAAACTGTAGATTGTAATATGTTGAAACAATTGATTTGAATCTACTCTACCCATCAGCGAAAACAATAAATTATTGATGAAATCAAAAAGCATATAAGAGAAAGACTTCAATCACACATAACACAATGATTTTCCAGGGAAAGCCACAGCTAAAAACCCTTGCTATCTATATATTTCATTAAGCAGAAAATATGAAATGATTATAATTCTTTTCTCAATTCGGAGCAACAGATGCACTATCTCTGTCTATGTATTCATTGCTTTCTAGACCAAGTCCCCGTTTCCTTGAGCTATTCCCTTAGGAATTAGCCCCTATTTAATTAGGAAATTCCACAATTATGAATTGCACAATTATCATATGCCTTCCTTTGATTGCATGTACCATCAGTTTAATTTATATGATTTTACAATCCCAATTTCTAAAATATAATTTCATCCTAAGTATTCAATATTTATGTATCACCAAGATTGGCAAAATTTATTAACAAAGTTCATATCTTCATTGTATTAGAAATATCTATGCCTTCCTTTGATTGCATGTACCATCGGTTTAATTTATCTTATTTTGCAATCCAAATTTCTAAAATATAATTTCATCCTAAGTAATCAATAGTTTTGTATCACCAATATTAGCAGAATTTATTAAACATGACTCACAATAATACATTATGGAAGTCACTCATACAGACCCTCACAAATAATGGAGCTTCTTATTTATGATCACATAAATGGGTTAAATAAAATATCTTACCATACTCTTGTAATTCTAGAGAAACTCATTGAAGATCATAATTCATTATAAACTATTGAAGGCATTTTTAGACTTCTTATTTTAGAAACACAAATAATAATAATGATAATTGTACATCAGTTATTTAAATATTGTCTCAATCCTACCGAAAGAATATTTGTGGTCCTTACCCCACTCCACAAGTAATATCCTAATTAATCACATTCTTAGTTAGTTATAATACTCGAGTGCTACGACTTCACTCATGTCTGGGGGTTCGAACCTTGAGCCTCCTGTGTAGTTAATTTATTGTAAGGAACTAACTTATTTTCAAAATATTAGATTTAAACCTTTTTTTCATCCTTTCCCTTTGTGATAGAGCCCATTATGTCCAAGTATTGAACCTAGGAGCTCTGGTACCACTTTGTAACACAACCCTCCCCCCACCCCCCTTATCTCACTCAATAAGAAGAGATGATTACTAAGCTAACTCAACTCTCATTGTGAAATTATGAGCATGGGGCATAAATTTTATTTATTATTATTATTATTTTTATTCTTTTTTGTTTTCTTCTTTAACACTAAAAAAAACCAACTCATGATGTCCATCTTGTCAAGATGTTTTCAATAACATAATGTTTTTCCCTAACGGGAGTCTGAAATAAAAGTTATATCATTTTAAAGTCTCTTAATTTCACTCTTGCAACAACACTTTATCATGCCACGTGGCCCCCACATGGTGCCCATAGGGCGTATTTCTTTATTACCACTTCATCACTATGGCACCCTACATAGTGTCATGGCATGCTTAAGTGGCATGCCATCTTCCACTTGGTTCACATCAGTATCTGTCATGGTCAAGGGATTAAACTTCTTTACCCCTTTCACTATATGTGATGCTTTCATCATGGGAATGACCCTCTATGACCCTTCCTAATCAATGATACCTTTCTAGAATTAGTTAATATGCCCCACAAATATATATATATATATATATATATATATATATATATATATATATATATATATATATATATATATATATATATATATATATATATATATATATATGTATGTATATATATATAGATATACTTAGCCTCGTAGTCACTATGGTTTTCAGAAGCGTCGATGTGCTCTGGAATTGAGTCTCATTTCTATGTGACCCTCCATCTCAATGGTAGTTATTTCGAGGGGTAAGCCCCTCCCATTGTTCAACAATCCACACCATGATTGTGGTGCTTAACCTCATGGATGGGACTTGGCATTAGTTTTCTGTTGCTCCTCTTGATCAAACAATTGCCAAATGACCAAGGGAAAAATACCAAGGATGCTAACCTCCTATTTGAGTGCAACCATGCTTTCATAGTGTGTCCAGAATGGATCTTAACCATGTCCAGTCCACAAGGAAAATCTTTTCATGGTTCAATGGCCAAACTATAGATATGGGATTATTGTATGCGAACTATTTAGGAATGGTTGACAATATACATAACTCAGTCCTCAGTTCAAGCATTGAGCCTATATAATACAAAGTTCAAACATGCTTGTAGGTTTGTTCTTGGCCTATGTTACAAATTTATGACCAAACTTCCCTTTACAACATGTAGGTATTCTCCATGTAATTCTCTACCTCATTTCTCGAGGGTGTAACATATTCAACGTTACATCCGTTGCAACCTACTTAATTTATAAATTTACTACATGCCTATAGGTTGATTGTATCATGTATCTTACTTAGTATACTAGTTATGAAACCCTATGGGGGTTGCTTATTTCTTATGAACGTGAGTAAATGGTCATTCATTCATACGTTCTCAACCTACAACTATTCTTATGAGAGGGTTTGGTGAAAAATTACATTTTGGACATTGTGTTAAACCATATGCATAACCTGGAGAGACTGTAATACACACAACAGTCTACCTAGTCAGATATTGATTTATAGATTTTCATATAAGACGAATTATTGTCTTCCATATCACATCCATTTTAATTTTTTGGGTTTCACATGAGCATTCAAGAACAAATAAAAAAACAACCAAGTACATACACATTGATGCTCTTGTAGCCCGAGATTTAATATGGTAATACATATTGCCTCTTCAATGACTATGAGGCATCCTTGTGGCATGTATAGCCCACGATAATTCATAGTATTGATCAATGTTCTTATAGTATTGTGAAAATAACATGTATTATTTCATATATACATACATACATATATATATATATATATATATATATATATATATATATATATATATATATATATATATATATATATATATATATATATATATATATATATATATATATATGCTTGTAAATACAATCGTGACAATTGACTTTCTACTGAGTCACTAGGCTTGACTCCATGTTAATAATCTATAGGAAATAGGAGTTAACACCTTTCTTTTAGCAGTGTAAACACATTTGGTAAGAGCTCACACAAGAGCATAATTATTTAGTAAATATATGATTTATGAACTACAATAGTCCCTTATAATACACAAAATTCTATTACTGCAAGCAACATAATCCCGATCGGTATCCATAATCACCTTTAATGGTGATATTTACTGGATTCAAGAATTTTTACACACATAAGTTTAATTGTTTCAATTCTTAGGTGTGTATTGTGTTCTTTCAGTTGTGCAGGGACATATTCAAGTGTATGGCAGAAAATTCTTTATTGAGCACCTCGCAACCAAGTATTTTATGTTAGAATTCAACAAGTCTTGGTGTTGGCTGACATAAAACATTGAGTATGAGTATTTAACTATTTAATCAACAAAGCTTCCTTACACACTTCATTATAAAAAAATTTAAAAATAATAATACTACTAACCATGTTGTTTTTATATGAATAACGACATCACACGTCATACCTCACACACCAATGATGTCATTTGCACTCAATAACATACATTAAATTGATTTTACTCATAAAAATTGAGATGTACTTATCTAAATTAAGACTAAGCAACTAAGTTAAGAGTAATAACTTGCTTTCTAGCCAGAGATGAGATACAACCAGACCTCTTCTATAGTTATCACCCCAAATATATATTCTAGGGCTTGAAAAGGTTGCTTAAAGGTCCAAAACAATTCTGCCATTTAGGCCTAGGTTGCAAATTACAGAGATGTTTCACAATCAACTAAATCACCTCCATGCCTGCATAAATTCTTCACCATCAACCTTTATCAATGCTTGCACTATCATAGGGAGGATATTGGGGTAAGCACTAAGGTTGAAGACACCCAACAAGTTAGATATGGGTTTCTACATCGAATTTCCCTGATGATTCTGTATCCTCTATTCTTGAGTCCCCCTACATCTGATCCAAGTCCCCGTTCTCCATGTTTTCCCCAACTCGCTTAGTGTCCTCCCTTTTTCTTCTCTTTGTGGTCCTTCTTCTCTACCCAACAATTCGATCTTATAGCTGCATTCTTGCTTGGCTTCGTGCACTACCTCTAAGATGTCCAACTGGTTAAATCCCTAGTTTATTTTCTTTTATTTCCATCGATATTTGAAATTCATGATTCCCTCCTCCTTTTATTTGTTAACCTCGTTCCAAAATGATATTAACATGCTTCTCCTTACTTCATCGAATTCTACTTGTTGATGTTATTTTCCTAATCTGTCCCGAAGCTTGTGAGACAATCAAGATTGCCTATCTATCCATTCTGTTTCAGATTTTTGTGTTAGCTTGCCTTGTCATTACTAGTTAATTTCTGTGTATTCCTACCAAGTCTTGCAAGCCAATCACCATAATTCCACCTTTCTTATTTTTTTTTTCATTTGTCAGTCCTCATGGTTGTATTAATAACCCAAAATATGTCCCAAGCAAAGTCCTCCTCAACCCTAGAACCAATTGTCCCTTCGACTCAGCCCATGTACCTATATTTTCCTTTCAAAATATTTACAAGTTGTTCAAAGGTGAAAAGTGATTGGGGCTATCAAAAAAATCATAACTTGTACTTATCTTACGAGTGTTTACCTAAGAAAATAATACACAAAACATTTATTAGCTTCTTTACCAACATCCCTCCTTCAAATAAATGAGCCATGACACTTATTCACTAAATACTTCTTTCTCAATTCCATTTTCTTATGCTACATGTTGATCCACTATATGCTAGAGCAAATGATGTAACATGCATTTACAACTACTTTATAGAAATCCCTCCCTACTCCAAATATAGTGAGCCAAAACATTCATTCACTAAATATATTTTTTATCTCAATTTTACAACTCCTAGCCATTATTTTTCAATAAAATAATCGCCAACACAATGCTCCCATCCAAATTATGTTTATCATAGACCCAATATAAACTTATTTTATCAAGACAAGCCAAACTCCTACAAATGAAGGTGTCTCATGAAGGCACTAATATAACTTTGATATCACATGTAAGTTTTAAATCTATAAAGTAGAATAATGCATATGCATTGTTAAGAAAACTATAAAATCAATCTATTTGTGTACAAACAATATATAGTGATTTACTATAGAAACCCTCATGGAAAACCAACATTGCACACATCTCTTATTATTGTTATCATTTTAACTTCACCCTCTTTCACAACTTGTAAAATTTTGGAAGGAATAAATTAATCACTAAATTAATACATGATAAATATTTATTATACAATATGCATGACACATAGAAATTCCACCAAGCAAGTAAAGTCAATATTTACATTGGAAAACCTTACTCTGACTCAAGATATAAATCTAAGTCAATCAAATGCAATTTGTTTGAGACATATTATTATGGAGTATGTTAATCCTTTAAATATATATCACCATATATAATATCATGGGGAAATGTCATAGGCCTATACACCACTAAAGGTAAACCCATTAATGAACTTATCTGAAAATTTCTTATTTACTTTATGATTTAGTCAACATTATTCCAACATGGCTCCCGTATCCTCGACTTGGAAGATTTACCTACTCCTCATCAACGTTTATTTACTAGGTTTTCACCAATACAACATGCCCCCCAATCACCTAGGTCTACATATAGACTTTACTAGTGAATCATCAAACCAAGGGAATGCATGTCTAAATAGGCCTTGATGCAAGAAGTATCTATCTAGTTATTTACTTGGACCCCTCCTACTCCAAATGGAAAATACTCTTTAACTAGGTCTTTCTTCCTCAATACACTTTACTTAGTGATTCACATGCTAGTGCGTGTGTATATATATATAGTTATTCTAATGAATATTGAGATGTATTAATATTTGATTCACCACTATTATATATCAACTCTAATTTATTCAAATGACTCTCTCTCTCTCTCTCTCTCTCTCTCTCTCTCTCTCTCTCTCTCTCTATATATATATATATATATATATATAATGTAAAGATAGATAGAAAGAATGTTACTCTAATAAGTATTGAGGAGTTTATTAATATTTGATTCACCATTATTTTGTAAATTCTGTTTACAATAAATGTTCCTTACATAATTCAAATTATTATATAAGAGAATGATATATAACATAATATTAAATTCACCATTATTTGATAGATTCCATTTATGATAAATGTTCTATACATATAATGCAGATTATAATATAAAAAAATGATATATAACATCTCGTATCGTGATACTACATTCAAAGACAAAAATATTCAGGAGAAAGCAAAATGCATGTACATAGAAATACCAAGTATCTAAAAACACTATTCACACACACACACACATATATATATAGCACATAGAAATACTAAGCGCCTAAAAACACTCTACTCAAGATAGATATGCTCTATAGAAGTTGGACAAATACTAGGCATCTTACAAACATTTTACAATGGAGTTTTCTAAGCTTTAAATAACCTTCATTATATCCAATACTATTGTTCACCAAAACTATACCAAAACTATAAATTAATAAATCAATGAGGGTAAACTTATTAATGAGCCAATCAAGATTATGTTATTTACTCAAATATATCTATTAATCATTTTTTTTTTAATTTAACATCAATATATGTAAAATGACAATTCATTTTTTAAATTAATATTTATTGAAATACAATTTTATATTTAAAATTAATAAAAATTTAATTAAAAAAATATAAAATCATAATTTCCATTAATTTAATGCTAGAACACAAATAAGCTTATACTTTTTCCCATTTTAAGCTTATCCCTTTTCCCATCTTAGGCTGGCTAACTTTTCATTTATAAATACATCGGTACTTACAACCACCATGTAATCTAAATTTTTTGAAATAATCGTTACAATTTAATATACGAAAATGTTTAGTGAAAGATAATAAAATAATATTTATAATAACAAATTAAAAATAAATTTCTCCAAAAGATAGCTTCAAGAAAAATAAAATAATCATATAAATAGAAAACAAAAATTCCATTAATACGACGCTTATAATTCATTGTTGAATTAAGTGGACTCTTTTTGCTAGAATTCCAAGTCTTCTTCCTGCTCAAAAAATAAAATAATTATATAAATAAAAAATTAAAAATCCATTTATACAAAATTAAGTGGATTCTTTTTGCTAAAATTCCAAGTCTTCTTTGTGCTCATAAAGAAAATAAAATAATCATGTAAATAAAAAACTAAAAATCCATTAATACAACCATTACAATTCATTGTTGAATTAAGTGGATTCTTTCCGCTAAAATTCCAAGTCTTCTTCCTTGTATACGAAGTTAAAAAATAGTGATAACCCAACTGTTTTGCATAGGCAATGATTGTATAAGAAGTTCAAAAATAGTGATAACCCAACTGTTTTGCATAGGCAATGATAACAAAAAATGGAATTTCTTCTGGATGATTGCGATGTCATTCGCTCCAATGAGGTATCGTCTGAGATACTTTGCAACCAGCAGGAACGTGTAATTGAGCTTAATATTCACTTGTCTAGGCTACCCGAGGAGCTTCCAAAGAAAACGAATTTGTTGTTTGAACGTCAGGAGGCTTAATTTATAAATTTCCTACATACCTATAGGTTGATTATATCATGTATCTTACTTAGTATACTGGTTATGAAACCCTATGGGGGTTGTTTATTTCTTATGAACATGAGTAAATAGTCATTCATTCATACGTTCTCAACCTACAACTATTCTTATGAGAGGGTTTGGTGCAAAATTACATTTTGGACATTGTATTAAACCATCTACATAACCTAGAGAGACTATAATACACACAACAGTCTACCTAGTCAGATATTGATTTATAGATTTTCATATAAGATGAATTATTGTATTCCATATGGTATCCATTTTCATTTTAATATGGTAATACATATTGCCTCTTCAATGACTATGAGGCATCCTTGTGGCATGTATAGCCCATGATAATTCATAGTATTGATCAATGTTCCTATAGTATTGTGAGAATAACATGTATTATTTCATATATACATACATACATACATACATACATACATACATACATATATATATATATATATATATATATATATATATATATATATATGCTTGTAAATACAATTGTGACAATTGACTTTCTACTGAGTCACTAGGCTTGACTCCATGTTAATAATCTACAGGGAATAGGAGTTAACACCTTTCTTTTAGCAGTGTAAACACATTTGGTAAGAGCTCACACAAGAGCATAATTATTTAGTAAATATATGATTTATGAACTACAATAGTCCCTTCTAATACACAAAATTCTATTACTACAAGCAACATTATAATCCTGATCGGTATCCATAATCACCTTTAATGGTGATATTTACTGGATTCAAGAATCCGTACACGCATAAGTTTAGTTGTTTCAATTCTTAGGTGTGTATTGCGTTCTTTCAGTTGTGCAAGGACATATTCAAGTGTACGGCAGATAATTCTTTATTGAGCACCTCGCAACCCAGTATTTTAGGTTAGAATTCAACAAGTCTTGGTGTTGGCTGACATAAAACATTGAGTATGAGTATTTAACCATTTAATCAACAAAAATTCCTTACACACTTCATTATACAAGAATTTGAAAATAATAATACTAATAACCATGTTGTTTTTATATGAATAACCACATCACACATCATACCTCACAGACCAATGATGTCATTTGCACTCAATAACATACATTAAATTGATTTTACTCATAAAAATTGAGATGTACTTATCTAAATTAGGACTAAGAAACTAAGTTAAGGGTAATAACTTGCCTTCTGACCATAGATGAGCTACAATCAGACCTCTTCTACAGTTATGACCCCAAATATATATTCTAGGGCTTGAAAAGGCTACTTAAAGGACCAAAACAATTCTGCCATTTAGACCTAGGTTGCAAATTACATAGATGTTTCACAGTCAACTAAATCACCTCCATGCTTGCATAAATTCTTCACCATCAACCTTTATCAATGCTTGCACTATCATAGGGAGGATATTGGGGTAAGCACTAAGGTTGAAGACACCCAACAAGTTAGATAAACACATTATTGGGTTTCTACATCCAATTTCCCCAATGATTCTGTATCCTCTATTATTGAGTCCCCCTACATTTGATCCAAGTCCTTGTTCTCCATGTTTTCCCCAACTCGCTTATTGTCCTCCCTTTTTCTTCTCTTTGTGCTCCTTCTTCTCTTCCCAAAAATTCAATCCTATAGCTACATTCTTGCTTGGCTTCGTGCACTACCTCTAAGACGTCCAACTGGTTAAATCCCTTGTTTATTTTCTTTTATTTCCATCGATATTTGAAATTCATGATTCCCTCCTCCTTTTATTTGTTCACCTCATTCCAAAATGATATTAACCTGCTTCTCCTTACTTCATCAAATTCTACTTCTTGATGTTATTTTCCTAATCTATCCCAAAACTTGTGAGACAATCAAGATTGCCTATCTATCCATTCTGTTTCAGATTTTTGTGTTAGTTTGCCTTGTCATTACTAGTTAATTTCTGTGTATTCCTACCAAGTCTTGCAAGCCAATCACCATAATTCCACCTTCCTTATTTTTTTTTTCATTTGTGAGTCCTCATGGTTGTATTAATAACCCAAAATATGTCCCAAGCAATGTCCTCCTCAACCCTAGAACGAATTGTCCCTTCGACTCAGTCCATGTGCCTATATTTTCCTTTCAAAATATTTACAAGTTGTTCAAAGGTGAAAAGTGATTGGGGCTATCAAAAAAATCATAACTTGTACTTATCTTACCAGTGTTAACCTAAGAAAATAATACACAAAACATTTATTAGCTTCTTTACCAACATCCCTCCAAATAAATGAGCCATGACACTTATTCACTAAATACTTCTTTCTCAATTCCATTTTTCTTATGCTACATCCTGATCCACTATATGCTGGAGCAATTGATGCAAGATGCATTTACAACTACTTTATAGACATCCCTCCCTACTCCAAATATAGTGAGCCAAAAAATTCATTCACTAAATATATTTTTTATCTCAATTCTACAACTCCTAGCCATTATTTTTCAATAAAATAATCGCTAGCACAATGCTCCCATCCAAATTATGTTTATCATAGACCCAATATAAACTTATTTTATGAAGACAAGCCAAACCCCTAAAAACGAAGGTGTCTCATGAAGGAACTAATATAATTTTGATATCACATGTAAGTTTTAAATCTATAAAGTAGAATAATGCATATGCATTGTTAAGAAAATTATAAAATCAATCTATTTGTGTACAGACAATATATAGTGATTTACTATAGAAACCCTCATGGAAAACCAACATTGCACACATCTCTTCTTATTATTGTTATCATTTTAACTTCACCCTCTTTCACAAATTGTAAAATTTTGGAAGGAATAAATTAATCACTAAATTAATACATGATAAATATTTATTATACAATATATGCATGACACATAGAAACTCCACCAAGCAAGTAAAGTCAATATTTACATTGGAAAACCTTACTACTCAAGATATAAATATAAGTCAATCAAATGAAATTTGTTTGAGACATATTATTATGGAGTATGTTAATCCTTTAAATATATATCACCATATATAATATCATGGGGAAATGTCATAGGCCTATACACCACTAAAGGTAAACCCATTAATGAACTTATCTGAAAATTTCTTATTTACTTTATGATTTAGTCAACATTATTCCAACATGGCTCCCGTATCCTCGACTTGCAAGATTTACCTACTCCTCATCAACGTTTATTTACTAGGCTTTCACCAATACAACATGCCCCCCAATCACCTATGTCTACATATAGACTTTACCAGTGAACCATCAAACCAAGGGAATGCATGTCTAAATAGGCCTTGATGCAAGAAGTATCTATCTAGTTATTTACTTGGATCCCTCGTGCTCCAAATGGAAAACACTCCTTAACTAGGTCTTTCTTCCTCAATACACTTTACTTAGTGCTTCACATGCTAGTGCATGTATCTATCTATCTATCTATCTATATATATATATATATATATATATATATATATATATATATATATATATATATATATATATATATATATATATATATATATATATATATATATATATATATATATATATATATATATATATATTCTAATGAATATTGAGATGTATTAATATTTGATTCACCATTATTTTGTAAATTCTGTTTACAATAAATGTTCCATACATAATTCAAATTATTATATAAGAAAATGATATATAACATAATATTAAATTCACCATTATTTGATAAATTCCATTTATGATAAATGTTCTATAAATATAATGCAGATTATTATATAAAAAAATAATATATAACATCTCGTATTGGGATATCACATTCAAAGACAAAAATATTCAGGAGAAAACAAAATGCATGCACATAGAAATATCTATTGGCATTTTGATGCATGTGTTGTACTTGATGGCAACCCACTCATAGAAGAACATCTCACTTATGTATAACTGGATGAATCTTCAGAAGAGATATCAGATGTGACTGATGCAGGACAGCTCAAAGGAATAAGAAGATCAAGTTCTAAGTATGACAAGTTAGCTTTGCCATCAAGTCCAAAGGGGGAGATTTTTGGCATTAGTGTTGTCCTTGATGGCAACTCACACAAATGGTAGATCATAGTGCAGCAGATCAGTAGCAAAGAATTGATGATCAAACTACAAAGAATGAAGAAAGAAGAGTATATACGCAGGTTCACTATATACCAAGTAGGGTATACACGCAGTTTCATGCACTGAAAAGCGTGTACATGTCGGAAAGCTTACTTTTGGTCCATGGTAGTTAGTCCTCGGTATTTGAACCTATGGTTTTGGACCATGGTATCTCGACAAGTGTGTTGATCCCAAGTATTGGGCTCCTGGTATTGATTTATTATGGGTTTGGACCGTGGTATTGAGCAAGGCCTAAGACTATAAAAGGAGAAGAAGATCATTAGGCAAGGGTATCCAAAAAGTCTTGAATATCGGAGGAAGTATGAGATCTAGTATGTAGGTTATGGGTTGATGATGCATTGCTTGATCTGAGCTAAGGAGGGATCTCACCAGTGGATGGAGAACAAGATCTAAGGATAGATCGGGATCAAATGGTTTGAAATGAACTACCTCTATATGATTGATTATGTTTATTCTAGATCTGTATACTGACACATGCAATGATCTGAACCGGGTATAACTTAAGTTTGTAATCGCTGCAAGACATGATTGAATATTTATAGATCTGTACGCGGGTTGGCTTTGGTGTAAGCATGTATGTACGCAGGTTGAGTTCATTGTAATAGCGTATACCTTTTGAGCTATGATATTTGAAGTTACAGGTGGTTTTGGTTGTTAAAAGGTTCTAATGACAGTTTAAAGGTGTCAGTGTTCTGCATATCTTGTTTGGTTGATTGTGTTTAGCTTCAGTATTGATGGATGAGAACTAATATTGGATCAGGATCATAATGACTCATATTTATGAGATCTGATGGACTAGATCTGGGTGCTAACGCATATATTATCCTTGTATATGTCATGATCTGATTATGTCTGAAGTTAGGAAGTGCAGCAAAGTTATGAATAAGTGATTAATGACATATACGCTGGTTTACCTTGATGAAGTTGTGTATACACGTAGGTTCGGTACTTCCAAGTAGCGTATGCACTCTGATGCATGATTTTGATGGTACAGTTGGATCTTATTGTTATTGCAGAGTTCTGCTCTGTGTTCTGGTGATTGTGATGTTGACAGGGTTTCAGTGTTTCAGTGATTCAGAGATTGATGATGCTAGTATTGATTGTTTTGTGCTTCAATGATATTTATGGGTCCAGTATGAAAATTTGATGAAACGTGGCCTTCAGATTGTAGTTTTGTGCTTCAGGAGTATCTAGTCTAAAAATGTATGAAACGTGGTACCTGGAGGAGAGAAGATTGTAGGCTAGCGCCTACGTACTAGTATCTTAGCTAGTACAAGAGAAAAGGGGGTTGGAGCTCCCTTCTAGGAGAGTCTGGAGAACGAGAGTAGGTTGTAGCCTTCTGCAGGTTGTAGCCTGCGTGCTGGTAAAGGACTGCACCAGTACATTGTAAAAGAAGCTTCTTAATAAAGGAAGATAGAAACGAATTGCAGCAGGTGGTTTTCACCCACATTGGGTTTCCACCTTATATCATGGTGTTCATGTGTGCTTCTTGTGTGTGATGATCTGTTCTATTTTTACTGCACCTGCTTACTGTTCATATGGTTAATGAAGTTCTGATGCACTAACTAAAGATCAACATTTAATGGATTAACTGAATCATAAGTATTTTGGATATACGCTAGGTGCTTTAGACATAGCTGCATATACATGCAGGTTCCCTTGGATGAAGTAGCGTATATGTATCTAAGTATGGAAATGAAAAAGTTTTATTGATCTAATAATACTGATTCACCCCCCCCCCCTCTCAGTATTATTTCCAACAATTGGAATCAGAGCAGGTCCTTTGGTAGAAGCTTGATCGCTTGAAGGAGATCCGTGGAACTATGGGAAAGAAGCTTAAGAAGAAAGCACCTAAGAAGAATAAGACATCTCAGAAGAACTATGACATTGGGAGAATCGATTGGGGATTAGGTATAAGAAGCTCTTCAGATTCAGAATCAGATTCAGAATCATTTCAGAATGAAGATGAACTATCAGGTACGAATTTGCTATCCTCTGATGTTCCAGCTATCTATCCATTTGGAAAGGATGGAAGGGATAACGAAACAACTAAATGTGCTCTTATGGGTGAGGAAGAAGGATATCAAATAGAGGCAGAATTTAACAGGTTGACAAACAAAATTAGTGAAGAAGAAAGACTTCTGAACATAAAGAGTGGTGCCCTCAAAGAAGTTGTTACTAGACTAAAGGCTCAACGAGAGTTATTCAAGGACAAATATCAAAATTTGCAGGATGAAGTAACATCTCTAAGAGATGAAGTCAATGAAAGAAGCACAACCATCAAGAAACTCAGAGATAGGTCCAGTTACTATGAAAGTCTTGAAGCCACGATCTGCTCGCTAAAGGAAGATCTTGAAGAATCAAAGAAGCAGAATAAAGATCTACTCCAAGCTAATGAAAAATAGGTAAACGAAGTTATCAGCTTAAAATCTCAGCTAGAATGTGCCTTCAGAATTCGTCAAATGCAGCAGGATCTGAATGAAGAACAAGAAAAGGAGATTCTCAAACTAAGGCATCAGTTGGAAGAAGGAAGGAAAGCTGAAGAAGACATGAAGAAGCAATATCTTGAAAAGGAAGAACAACTTCAACTTGAGGTAAATATCTTGAAAGGTAAATTAGAAGAAAAGGATAAACTGTTGCGATTTCAAGATAGTACTAAAGCCTTGGATGATATTCTTAATAGTCAAAGGTCTCCTGCTATCAAGACTGGTCTTGGTTTTCGTGAATCTATTGAAGGTGAATCTAGTTCACAAGGTGAGGCAAGGAACTCTAAAGAGAAATCTAAAATAATCAGTAAGGAGGTAAGAGAGATGAAAGGTCAACCCCATCAACAATCAAGGAAAGTGATTCTTCAAAGAAAATCTTTTACTCCTAACTATGGAAGTAATAGTCGGCAATCTACTCAGATGAATAATATTGAATGTTATGAATGTCATAACCTTGGACATGTTGCAGCTAGATGTAGAAGAAGAATGGTTCAAAATTATCACACGAAAAAAACATTTCATTCCAGGTACTTTAATGGATATTGTTTTTCTTGCAATATGTTTGGTCACAAAGCTGCTGATTGCTACAGGAGGAATATGAAACATGTAAGATGTTATGCATGCAACAAGCTTGGACATACAACAAAGGAATGTAGAAACAAAGTACGGGCACCATACCAAAAGAAGAAAACATCATCACGCTTGAAGATATGGAAGAAGAAGGAAGTACAGTCAGAAAGATGTGGCACAACACAATATAATCAGACACAGCACAACACAGACATAACAGAATCAGGGGGAGCTGAAAGTGTAAAACTTCAGTGTCCTGAATCTCATACGCAAGTTTCTTAAAGGGAAGTCGCGTATATACGCGAGTTAGACACTGCAAAGTCGCGTATATGTCAGTCTGAAGAAAATGCAGTAGGGACAGGTTCAGGAAAAGGATTTGTTATGTTTCAATCCATTATTTTCTCTGTTTGATAATGTTTACAGTCTGCTGAGGATGTGTGGAAATGTCTTGATACTTGTAAGATGTTTAGAAGGGTTTGATCCTAACTTGATGATGATGATGTCTTGATGCTTATTGCTGATATATGCATGATCAGATCTAACAGTAAACAAATGGCTCAGGTTGAGAGGGAACATATGCCTTTGATAATGCATTGTTGGCTAAATGATATATCTTGCTATGATGTGGTTGTGAGTTGTCTATGATAAAATCTCATATGATGCTTGGGGTTACATAGTAGATATTCAGATCAGATTTATGGTTGATTCTTTGATGATGCATATATGGTGTTTACATGGTGATCTTCATAAGGATAAGGAGAAGTACAAAGCTTGAATACACATCTTCCTCACTTGATGATGAGTCACTCATATACTGCTGTTGTCATATGCATAAAGATCATACAGTTATGATGCAGGCACTCATGTGGATAAGGATTGTTGTTGTTGATGATATCAAGAAGTTTTGTCAAAAGAGCTTGAGCTCAAGATACATAGTGCTGATACATGGATGACTACTCAAAGTCACTTTGTTGGAGACATGATGATGAGTTCGTATCTATATGATGATAGGTTGATACTTACATATGTTGATTGATGCAGATGTTCCCAAGTAATGATACTTGGATCATGTAGAGCTTGATATTGATGAAATGGCTATGGTGGTTTCACATATGATATAATGTGAATGATTTCATGATGATGTTTTAAAAGGATGAGTCGACAGGACATTTACAGGTTGTTGATATGGAAATTGGTGTACGCGAGTTGGATGAGGGGTATCCGCGTACATACGCCGATTTATGCAGGTACAGATGCGTATATGGAGTTTTTGAAGGAAATCAGCAGGGACAGACTCTGGTTGCAGAGAGTCTGATATGGGTCTGTCAGAGTCCATCTGGCACAGGTTCAGGGGGAGCAGATAATCTTCTAATAATGCATTGTTGGCATTACCTTAGAAGCTCTTGGTTCTAGTAGTCAAGCTGTTGTTTATTCAGGAGCATAAAGAAGATCAGAAGGAGAACATGATTGTCGATATATACAGTGATTGACAGATGCTGATAGTAGTTATTGATGATTTGCATAGTCTTGATATTTCATCTCTATGTCATATATCTCTTTTGTGGTATCTCTTTCATGGTGTCAAGGTCATGTAACGGCCTATATTGGTTTCCCCACTATGCCTGGGATGAAGATGTAATGTAATTGGTTGTCATATGTAAACTTCTGATGTATCCCCACTTGGTTGGGAGGTTGATCCCCACTTGGTTGGGTGAAGGATGTATGTATGAGTCTTTGGTGCTAGGAAGGTCACTTATGATGTATAGAGTCATGTTCTTTCTTGTAGAACATCTTTTTGCAGACCTTGCTTATAGTCAGGGGGAGCATGAACAGCTCACTTCAGCAGAGCAGAGACTTCAGCATGTACTCAAGGGGAGCATGGACAGATTGGTACACCTTGGCATATACAAAGGGGGAGCTCATTCAGAGATTTCATCAGATACTCAGGGGGAGCATGGACAGCGGAATGTTCAGCAAAGGAAGAGAATATCTTGGTCCGCCCTTTGCCCTTGATGTCAAAGGGGGAGAGTGATTTGGTGTTGTTGCCATCAAGTCCAAAGGGGGAGATTGTTGGCATTTTGATGCATGTGTTGTACTTGATGGCAACCCACTCATAGAAGAACATCTCACTTATGTATAACTGGATGAATCTTCAGAAGAGATATCAGATGTGACTAATGCAGGACAGCTCAAAGGAATAAGAAGATCAAGTTCTAAGTATGACAAGTTAGCTTTTCCATCAAGTCCAAAGGGGGAGATTGTTGGCATTAGTGTTGTCCTTGATGGCAACTCACACAGATGGTAGATCATAGTGCAGCAGATCAGTAGCAAAGAATTGATGATCAGACTACAAAGAATGAAGAAAGAAGAGTATATACGCAGGTTCACTATATACCAAGTAGGGTATACACGCAGGTTCACTATATACCAAGTCGTGTATACGCAGGTTCACTATATACCAAGTAGGGTATACACGCAGTTTCATGCGCCGAAAAGCACGTACATGTCGGAAAGCTTACTTTTGGTCTGTGGTAGTTAGTCCTCGGTATTTGAACCTATGGTTTTGGACCATGGTATCTCGACAAGTGTGTTGATCCCAAGTATTGGGCTCTTGGTATTGATTTATTATGGTTTTGGACCATGGTATTGAGCAAGGCCTAAGAATATAAAAGGAGAAGAAGATCATTAGGCAAGGGTATCCAAAAATTCTTGAATATCGGAGGAAGTATGAGATCTAGTATGCAGGTTATGAGTTGATGATGCATTGCTTGATCTGAGCTAAGGAGGGATTTCACCGGTGGATGGAGAACAACATCTAAGGATAGATCGGGATCAAATGGTTTGAAATGAACTACCTCTATATGATTGATTATGTTTATTCTATATCTGTATGCTGACGCATGCAATGATCTGAACCGGGTATAAATTAAGTTTGTAATCGCTCCAAGTCATGATTGAATATTTATAGATCTGTACGCGGGTTGGCTTTGGTGTAAGCGTGTATGTACGCAGGTTGAGTTCATTGTAGTAGCGTATACCTTTTGAGCTATGATATTTGAAGTTACAGGTGGTTCTGGTTGTTAAAAGGTTCTGATGACAGTTTAAAGGTGTCAGTATTCTGCATATCTTGTTTGGCTGATTGTGCTTAGCTTCAGTATTGATGGATGAGAACTAATATTGGATCAAGATCATAATGACTCATATTTATGAGATCTGATGGACTAGATCTGGGTGCTAACGCATATACTATCCTTGTATATGTCATGATCTGATTATGTCTGAAGTCAGGAAGTGCAACAAAGTTATGAATAAGTGATTAATGACATATACGCTGGTTCATCTTGATGAAGTTGTGTATACACGCAGGTTCGGCACTTCCAAGTAGCGTATGCACTCTGATGCATGATTTTGATGGTACAGTTGGATCTGATTGTTATTGCAGAGTTCTGCTCTATGTTCTGGTGACTGTGTTGTTGACAGGGTTTCAATGTTTCAGTGATTCAGAGATTGATGATGCTAGTATTGATTGTTTTGTGCTTCAATGATATTTATGGGTCCAATATGAAAATTTGATGAAACGTGGCATTCAGATTGTAGTGTTGTTCTTCAGGAGTATCCAGTCTGAAAATGTATGAAACGTGGTACCTGGAGGAGAGAAGATTGTAGGCCGGCGCCTACGTACTAGTATCTTAGCTAGTACAAGAGCAAAGGGGGTTGGATCTCCCTTCCAGGAGAGTCTGGAGAACGAGAGAAGGTTGTAGCCTTCTGCAGGTTGTAGCCTGCGTGCTAGTAGAGGACTGCACCAGTACATTGTAAAAGAAGTTTCTTAATAAAGGAAGATAGGAACGAATTGCAGCAGGTGGTTTTCACCCACATTGGGTTTCCACCTTATATCATGGTGTTCATGTGTGCTTCTTGTGTGTGATGATCTGTTCTGTTTTTACTGCACCTGCTTACTGTTCATATGGTTAATGAAGTTCTGATGCACTAACTAAAGATCAACATTTAATGGATTAACTGAATCATAAGTATTTTGGATATACGCTAGTTGCTTTAGACACAGTTGCGTATACATGCAGGTTCCCTTGGATGAAGTAGCGTATATGTATCTAAGTATGGAAATGAAAAAGTTTTATTGATCTGATAATACTGATTCACCCCCCCCCCCCTCTCAGTATTATTGCCAACAATACCAAGTATCTGAAAACACTATTCACACACACACACACATATATAGCACATAGAAATACTAAGTGCCTAAAAACACTCTACTCAAGATAGATATGTTCTATCGAAGTTGGACAAATACTAGGCATCTTACAGACATTTTACAATGGAGTTTTCTAAGATTTAAATAACCTTCATTATTCATTATATCCAATACTATTGTTCACCAAAACTATAAATTAATAAATTAATAAATCAATGAGGGTAAACTTATTAATGAACCAATCAAGATTATGTTATTTACTCAAATATATTTATTAATCTTTTTTTAATTTAACATCAATATATCTAAAATGACAACTCATTTTTATGACAACTCATTTTTTTTTAAATTAATATTTATTGAAATACAATTTTATATTTAAAATTAATAAAAATTTAATTAAAAAAATATAAAATCATAATTTCCATTAATTTAATGCTGGAACACACCTAAGCTTATATTTTTTCCCATTTTAAGCTTATCCTTTTTCCCATCTTAGGCTGGCTAACTTTTGTATAAATATACTTACTTATTGTGTTTCGTTTATAAATACATCGGTACTTACAACCACCATGTAATCTAAATTTTTTGAAATATTGGTTACAATTTAATATAAGGAAAATGTTTTAGTGAAAGATAATAAAATAATATTTATAATAACAAATTAAAAATAAATTTCTCAAAAAAAATAGCTTCAAGAAAATAAAATAATCATATAAATAGAAAACAAAAATTCCATTAATACCAAGCTTATAATTCATTGTTGAAATAAGTGGATTCTTTTTGCTAGAATTCCGAGTCTTCTTTCTCCTCAAAAAAATAAAATAATTATATAAATTAAAAATTAAAAATCCATAAAACAACCATTACAATTTATTGTTGAATTAAGTGGATTCTTTTTGCTAAAATTCCAAGTGTTCTTCGTGCTCTCAACAAAAATAAATAATCATATAAATAAAAAACTAAAAATCCATTAATACAACCCTTACAATTCATTGTTGAATTAAGTGGATTCTTTCCGCTAGAATTCCAAGTCTTCTTCCTTGTATACGAAGTTAAAAAATAGTAAGTCCACTTCAACGATTGTATAAGAAGTTCACAAATAGTGATAACCCAACTGTTTTGCCTAGGCAATGATAACAAAAAATGGAATTTCTTCTGGATGATTGCGATGTCGTTCGCTCCAATGAGGTATCGTCTGAGAAACTTTGCAACCGGCAGGAACGTGTAATTGAGCTTAATATTCACTTGTCTAGGCTACCCGAGGAGCTTCCAAAGAAAACGAATTTGTTGTTTGAACGTCAGAAGGCTGAATTTTTGGTGTAAATTGAGGACGACATAGAGATGAAAAAGCTGGGCGAGGTGTTGATCTATTGTATACGCTGAGCTCAACTGCAAATATTATTTGATCGGTTAGATTCATCATTTTTGTGCGTAGATCTACTATAAATTGGCTAGAGAAACGTGGATTATAATAACTGTGAATCATGATGGAACAATGAACATTTCATGCAAATATGTGCCAAATTGATAAAGTACAAGCTCATGTATTTTGCAGCAGACGATTGCTTTGAATCGCTGATCTCAATTGAAGATGTTGCTTAGTGTAAGAATTCAAGGCCACTAAGGAAGACGAGACGAGTCTGTAATTTACTCATTCACATATATATATATATATATATTTAACTATAATAAATAATATTTATATTAAATGGTTATTAAATTTATGTATTATAACATATATTAATATATTAGAATATAATAAAGAGTTAAGATAATATAATATAATATATAAATATTAAGTGTCAAAATTATGGATATTAATATTGTATTATATAATAAAGAGACGAGGAGTTGGAGGGGAGAGAGAGCCAAAGAAGAACAAATACATGGAGAAAGGTGGAGAGAGAGGGAGTTACAAAGGAGAGATGGAGAGAAAGAGAAGAGACAGAGAGTTAGAGGAAAAGGCAGGTAAAGGGAGATAGATAAATATAGAGAGAGAGTGTATGTGTATTTTAAGATGGAGAGAGAGAGGGAGAGATATGGAGAGAGAGTGTGTGCATACTTTTAGGGGGTGAGATAGAGAGATAAAGAAGGAGAGAAGAAGGGAGATAGAGATGTAGATGGAGGGGGGAGAGAGAGAAGAAGATAGAGACATACAAACGGATGTAGGGAGAGATAGATAGATATGGAGAAAGAGAGCATGAGTGTTTTGGGGGGTTAAATAGAGAGACACGGAAAAGAGATGGAGGGAGATATAGATATAGACCATGCGGGGAGAGAGAGGAAAGAAGTTAGAGATAGAGAGAGGGAGGGAGACCGACTCTTTCATCTTATGAAATTTTTGGTTTTTCAGTAAAAAAAATGCATTAATTTTAGTGTAGATGTTGGTTCATAATCCTATTGGAGTGGAGAGGGAGTGAGGGAAGAAGAAATACATAAAGAGAGAATTGTGGAGAGAGACATGGAGTTACAAGGGAGAGATGGAGAGAGAGTGAGAGAGAGAGGAGAGCTATAGGGAAGCTAGAATGAAGTAGATAGAGATGGAGAGAGAGAGAGAGAGAGAGAGAGAGAGAGAGAAGGGGAAGAGATAGGGAGGGAGAGAGATAGATAGATATAGAGAGAGTGTGTGTATGTTATCGGGGTGAGATAGAGAGACAAAAAAGGAGAGACAGAGGAAGATAAAGATATAGATCGATGTGGGAGAGAACGAAGAAGAGAGAGATAGAGAGAGGGTCGGAGGGAGAGATATATAGTTATGGAGAGAGAGAGCATCTGTGTTTGTGGGAGTGATATAGAGAAACAAAGAATGAGATATGGAGGGAGATATAGCTATATATTGTGGGGGGAGAGTGTAGAAATTCCTTGTAGATTCAAACTATAGATTGTAATATGCTAAAACAATTTATTTGAATCTACCCTACTCATCAGCGAAAACAATAAATGACCGACGAAATCACCAAGCATATAAGAGAAAGAATTCAATCACAAATAACACAATGATTTTCTGGGGAAAGCCATAGCTAAAAACCCTTGCTATTTACATATTGCATTAATCAGAAAATATGAAAAGATTATAATGTTTTGCTCAAGCCCAAGCAACATATGGACTATCTCTATCTATCTCACTGCTTCCTACACCAAGTCTCTATTTCCTTGCGTTATTCCCTTCGGAATTAGGCCCTATTTAATTGGGAAATTTCACAATTATGAATTGCACAATTCTCATATGCCCTCATTTGATTGCATGTACCATCGATTTAATTTATATGATTTTGCAATCCTGATTTCTAAAATATAATTTCATCTAAGTAATCAATAGTTATGTATCACCGATATTGGTAGAATTTATTAACAAAGTTCATATCTTCATTGCATTAGAAATACCCTTACTCTAGGCATAAAGATGACTCACAATAATACATTATGGAAGTCACTCGTACGAACCCTCAAAAATAATGGAGCTTCTTACTTATGATCACATAAATGGGCTAAATAAAAGATCTTACCATAATCTTGTAATTCTAGAGAAACTCAGTTAAGATCATAATTCATTAGAAACTATTGAAGGCATTTTTAAACTTCTTATTTTAGAAACACAAATAATAATAATGATAATTATACATAAGTTATTTAAATATGTTTTCAATAATACCGAAAGAATCTCTGTGGTCCTTATCCCATTTCACAAGTAAGATTATAATTAATCAAATTCTTAGTTAGTTATAATACTCGGGTGCTACGGCTCCACTTTTCTCTGGGATTCAAACCTTGAGCCTCGTCTGTAGTTAATTTATATTAGGGAACTAACTTATTTTCAAAATATTTGATTTAAACCTTTTTTCTTCCTTTCCCTTTGTGATAGAGCCCATTAGGTCCAAGTGTTGACCCTGGGAGCTCTCGTACCACTTTTTAACTCAACCCCTGCCCCTCACCGCCCCCCTCCCCCACGCCCCCTTACCTCATTCAATAAGAATACATGATTACTAAGCTAACTAAACTCTCATTGTGCAATTATGAGCATGGGTTATATTTTTTTTTTTGTTTGTTTTCTTATTTAACACTAAAATAAACCAACTCATGATGTCCATCTCGTCAAGATGTTTTCAATAACATAATGTTTTTCCCTAACCGGGCTCTGAAGCAAAAGTTATACCATTTTAAAGTCTCTTCATTGCACTCTTGCAACAACACTTTATCATGCCATGTGGCCCCCACATGGTGCCCATATGATATATTTCTTTATTACCACTTCATAACTATGGCACCCTACATAGTGTCATGCCATGTTTAAGTGGCATGCCACCTTCCACTTGGTTCACATCACTATATGTCATGGTCAAGGGATTAAACCTCTTTACCCATTTCACTATACATGATGCTTTCATCATGGGAATGACCCCTCTATGACCCTTCCTAATCAATGATACCCTTCTAGAATTAGTTAATATGCCCCACAAATATTTTTATGCATATATAATATATATTCTCGGGGGATTCTCTCTCTCTCTCTCTCTCTCTCTCTCTCTCTCTCTCCTTCTCTCTCTCTCTCTCTGTATCTATCTATCTATCTATATCTATATATATATACATATACCCTCGTAGTCACTATGGTTTTCATAAGCACTGATGCGCTTTGACACCAAGTCACATTGCCATGTGAACCTCCATCTCAGTGATAGTGATTACGAGGGGTAAGCACCTCCCGTTGTTCAAAAATCCACACCATGATTGTGGTGCTTAACCTCATGGATGGGACTTGGAATTATTTTTCAGCTCCTCATCTTAATCAAACAATCGCCAAATGACAAAGGGAAAAATACCAAGGAGGCTAACCTCCTATGTGATTGTAACCATGCTTTCATAGTGTGTTCGGAATGGATCTTAACCATGTCTAGTCTACAAGGAAAACCTTGTCATGGTTCAATGGCTAGACTATAGATATGGGATTATTGTATGCGAATGATTTGGGATTGGTTGCTAATATACAATAATTAGTCCTTAGTTCAAGCATTGAGCCTATATAATACAAACATTCTTGTAGTTTTGTTCTTGGCCTATGTTACAAATTTATGACCAAACTTACCTTTACAACATTTATGTATTCTCCATGTAATTCTCTACCTCATTTCACGAGGGTGTAACATATTGAACAATACATCCATCGCAACCTACTTAATTTATAAATTTCCTAGATGCCTATAAGTTGCTTATATCATGTATCTTACTTAGTATACCAACTATGACACCCTATGGGGTTTTCGTATTTCCTATGAGTACCAATAAATGGTCATTCATTCATACTTTCACATCCTACAACTATTCTTATGAGAGGGTTTGGTGTAAAATTACATTTTGCACATTGCATTAAACCATCTACATAACCTAGAGAGACTATGGTACATACAAAACTCTACCCAGTTAGAGATTGATTTATAGATTTTCATATAAGATGGATTATTTTCTTCCATATGGTATCCATTTTCTTTGTTTGGGTTTCACACGATATTTCAAGAACAAATAAGAAAACAACCAAGTATACACACATTGATGCTCTTGTAGCTTGAGATTAAATATGGTAATACCTATTGCCTCTTCAATGACTATAAGGCATCCTTGTGGCATGTATAACCCATGATAATACATAGTATTGATCAATGTTCTTATCGTATTGTAAAAATAACACGTAGGATTTCATATATATATATATATATATATATATATATATATATATATATATTGTAAATACGAACGTGGCACTTGACTTTCAACCCTGTCACTAGGCTTGACTCCATGTTAATAATCTACAAGAAATGTTAGTTAACACCTTTCTTTTAGCAGTGTAAACACAATTGGTAAGATCTCACACAAGAGAATACTTATTTAGTAAAGATATGATTTATAAACTACAATAGTCCCTTCTAACACACAAAATTCTATTAATGCAAGCAACATAATCCTGATCGGTATCCATAATCACCTTTATTGGTGATATTTACTAGATTCAAGAATCCATACACACATAAGTTTAATTGTTTCAATTCTTAGGTGTGTATTGTGTTCTTTCATTTGTGCGGGGACATATTCAGGTTTATGGCGGATAATTCATTGCTTAGCACTTCCTAGCCGAATATTTTAGGTTAGAATTCAATAAGTCTTGGTGTTGGTTGACATAAAAGGTTGAGTATGAGCTTTTAACCATTTATTCAAAAAAACTTCCTTTAAAAGCTTCATTATATAATAATTTCAAAATGATAATAATAGTAACCATGTCATTGTTATATGAATAACCACATCACTAGTCATACCTCACATATCAATGACATCATTTGCACTAAATAATATACATGAAATTCATTGTACTCATAAAACTTGATATATACTTATCTCAATTAGGACTATGAAACTGAGTCAAGGGAAATAACTTTCCTGCCAACCATAGATGAGTTGAAATCAGACCTCTTTTGTAGTTATCACTCCCAAGATAGACTCTAGGGCTTGAAAAGGCTTCTTAAAAGGGCCAAAACAATTCTACCATTTGGATGTAGGTTCCAAATTACAGAGATGTTGCACAGTAACCTAAATCACCTTCATACTTGCATAAATTATTCACCATCAACCTTGCTCAATGCTTAAATAGCTTAGGGAGGATATTGGGGTGAGCATTAAGATTGAAGATACCCAACAAATTAGATAAACACATTATTGGTTTTCTACATCCAATTTCCCTAATGATTTTGTATTCTCTACTCTTGAGTCTCCCCTACATATGATCCAAGTCCCTCTTCTTCAAGTTTTCCCCAATTCTCTCAATCTCCTCCCTTTTCATTCTCTTCGTTCTCCTTTTTCTCTACCCAACAATTCGATCCTATAGCTGCATTCTTCCTTGGCTTCATGCACTACCTCTATGATGTCCAACTAGTTAAATCCCTCTTTCATTTTGTTTTCTTTCCATTGATATTTGAAATTCATAATTCCCTCCTATTTTTTCTCTATTCGTTCCCCTCGTTCCAAAATGATAGTAACTTGCTTCTCCTTAATATATCAAATTCTACTTCTTGATGTTGTTTTCCTAATCTATCCCAAAACTTGTGGGACAATCAAGATTGCATATCTATCCATTCTGTTTTAGTTTTTTGTGTTAGTTGCCCTTGTCATTACTAGTTAATTTTTGTGAATGCCTACCAAGTCTTGCAATCCAATCACCATATTTATACCTTCCCTTTTTTTTTCGTCTGTCAGTCCTCATGGTTGTATTAAGAACCCAAAATATGCCCCAAGGAAAGTCCTCCTCAATCCTATAATCAATTGTCCCTTCGACTTAGCTCATGTGCCTATATTTTCCTTTCAAAATAGTTACACGCTCTTAAGTGAAAAGGGATTGGATCTATCAAAAACATCATAAATTGTACTTATCTTACCAGTGTTTACCTAATTAAATAATACACGAAGCATTTATTATCTTCTTTACCAACATCCCTTCTTGCTCCAAATAAATGAGCCATAACACTTATTCACTAAATACTTCTTTCTAAATTCCCTTTTCCTTATGCTACATGTTGATCCACTATATGTTGCATAATGATCTACTATATGCTGGAGAAAATGATGCAATATGCATTTACAACTTCTTTATCAACATCCCTCCCTGTTCCAAATATAGTGAGCCAAAATATTCATTTACTATTTTTTTTTTTTTTTTAATCTCAATTTTACAATTCCTAGCCATCATTTTCCAACAAAATAATCACCACCAAAATGCTCCCATACAAATTAGGTTTATCATAGACCCAATATAAATGTATATTATCAAAACAACCTGAACCCCTAGTAATGAAGGTGTATCATTGAAGGCACTATTATAAATTTGATATCGCATGTAAGTTTTAAATCTATAAATTAAAATAATGCATATACATTATTAAGAAAACTATAAAAGAAATCCAACTGCGTACACACAATATATAGTGATTTACTATAGAAACCCTCAGGAAAAACTAACATTGCACACATCTCTTCTTATTATTGTTATCATTTTAACTTCACCCTCTTTCACAACATGTAAAATTTTGAAAGAAATAAATTAATCACTAAGTTAATACATGAGAAATATTTATTATACAATATGCATGACACATAGAAATGCCAACAAGAAAGTAAAGTCAATATTAAAATTGGAAAACCTTAACTCAGACTCAAGATATAAATCTAAGTCAATCAAACACAAGTTGTTTGAGACATCTTCTTATGGAGTATCTTAATCCTTTAAATATATATCACCATATATAATGTCATGGGGAAATGTCATAGACCTATACACTACTAAAGGTAAACCCATTAATGACCTTAACAAAAATTTCTTATTTACTTTATGATTTAGTCAGCATTATTCCAACATGGCCCCCATATACTCGACTTGGAAGATTCACCTACTCCTCATCAACGCTTATTTACTAGGTTTTCACCAATAAAACATGCCCCCCAATCATCTAGGTCTACATATAGACTTTACTAGTGAATCATCAAACCAAGGGAATCCATGTCTAAATAAGCCTTAATGCAAGAAGCATCTATCTAGTTCTTTACTTGGACCCCTCCTACTCCATAATCTTCACCATCGCCATGCTATGCATGGGCATGCTTCTCTTGGCATGGCATCTGATACTTTCTTGTACTGTCTTAGAGATATTAAATAACGTATAGGTGGTATATATTGGTTTCCATTTTCTCTATCTTGCTCGCCGGAACTTGAGTGTTTTCATGTTTGCCTGAACTAATGCTCCACTAATTTTTCCTCTATCAGAAATCCGTTTTATCCTTTCCGGGAATTTTCTACATCTCTCACCCCTTGGCACACAACCAAATCATAAGAAACAACATTGTGAGTTCTATGCATTGAAGGCTAGAAATTGCATTGAACATGCAGTGATTTTGTCCCTCTGTCTAGAATAATTTAACCTACTTTAAACCACCGTTCGAAGATTGGAAGGTCGTGCATGTTGAACATTAGTTTATTTCCTCTAATTTGGTGTTTGTACGAATAAATTGCATTGAATGGTGCGTAAAGTATGCAAATCATGACAATGTGTTGGTTATGATGACCGTTCAACTTGAATGTTGAACACCACTCTGTGGGTCGTTTCCAACCACTCTTTCCCTCTGAGATTTTGTATGCCTCTAAACTCTTTAGCCTTTGAAATCCATTACTCTCTTACATGGTAATGACTGCCTTCATGATATCCCTCTGCTTGGATGAAATGTAGAATTTGAAATAGATAATGATATTGTACTAAGTTTTGATAAATTCTGGTTTGTACTACATGGGATTTTTAACCTATTTCATGGTTTCTCTTGGTGCTATATGATTGAAATGTGAACATAATTAGGAAAAAGTAATAACTAATTGATTTATATTGATTTGACTTTAAGATGTAAGTGGAAGTGGAAGTTTATACAATTCGTCTTTATGAGAAGAAAATAAATTATATGTAAGTGGAAACCCATCCAACTCAACCCCAAGAAGTTTTTTAAGATAAGTAATGAATAAGATGTAAGCAACATGGAATGCTCTGTAACAACATATGAGAATTGCAGGGATGCTTATTAGATCTGATAGTGACATTTTTAATGTAAGAAATTAATTTAATCTATATATTATTAAATTCTCATAATATTAATAATAAAATAATTATTAATATATGTTAATTTTATTAATACTATTATGTTTACAAACTAGGAAGGAAAGTGATTGATGGATGGTGCCCTACCTAGAATAATTTTGAACAAAGACTTCATGACATCAAGAAAGGAAGGAGATCAAGCAATTGAAGCACCCACGGAGAAGTTGTTGATGAATTAAACAGTCCTTAGTTTAGAGGGAGCTCTGACAGGTACCTAATCAAAAGGGAGTTTTGGATCACTCCTGAATACAAAGGAGTGACAATTGTGTTTTCAATTTCATGGGTCATGCACTAGAGCATCACTAACAATCGTAAGTGTAGATGAAGGCCATGAATGGAAATGTAGTCACAAGATAGACACAACATTCTTGTCTTCACTTGGGAAGAAATAATGGGAGGATTAGGTAATCATATGGAATCTGATACTCTTTGAGGAAGTGTACGGCATCCAAGGCAATAGTAGGAAAGAGGAATGTTATTCTTAGAGTGTTGGGAACCCAAGATAAGAATAGCCATAGAATGTTATAGTCAGAGAACACTCGGGTGGGTATGTACCTTAAGAGACAATGATGAAGGTGCATATAAGTCATTGGTCTCACCTACGTTGTACCTCATGGTCTCATAGAGCGATGGAGCTATTATTAAGGCCTTCCACTATGAAAATGTTGATGAATATGATGCTATAACAGATGGATTTCAATCTGGTTTCTCTTATGTGAATTATTCAAGATTGATAATAGCAAAACACCTTATAATGTTGTATGAATACCTCCCTGGTTAATAGGGAGTGTTGAAGGAAATGTAACTAGTTTCGGTCTTCATAAATGTACATTTTATATTTGTACTTATTCAAGAAAAGAAGTATTATTTTTATAATATATGTCAATGATTCTCTTGCTCATTGAATTAGGTCGAGAACTAGTTTAGGTGCTATAGGTGAGTCAAATAGTCAAAAGGAAATGTTTAAGGTGTTAAGGGCATGTTACACCTTGTATTAATATGTGTTAAAGTCAAAAGAATACCTCGAAGAAAATTAAAGTTTCCTCCTATAATAAGGCACCATTAAGAAGATCCTTCACGTATGTAACACCACCTAAAGAACAATCCAGATTCCACTCTTCAAGTTGGCCTGCAAACAGTTGACTAATCAGCCTTCTACTCAGCCTAAATGGAGCGACATTCCTCTGTTTATAGAGGTTGTCCACTCCAATAAAATGCATTTATTTAGCTCTGAAATACGCAAAGGAAAGAAGGAGAAGAGGAATGAAGGAAGTCGAAGAAAAAGGGTCTACAAGAGCAGCGAAGTAAGAAGGAAGAACAATGAAGTTAGGGGACTACTTCTAGGGCTAGAAATAGTCACACGTGTGAGGAGAAGAAGGAGAAATTTGCTGAGATGACATGAGGGATAATGAGTCAATATTATTGTAATGTTTGGGTTTTAAATTAAGGTCTACAAGGCCTCCCTCTAAGAGCGAAGAATAGACCCTCACAAATGAAGGAAGAAGGAATAAAGTCGAGGAAGAAGAGGATTGTTTCTAGGGCTAGAAATAGTCGCATGTGCAAAAAAAGAAGAGGACAAGTCTGCAGTTGTTGAATAGTCCCTGTCACATCATCATTTGGGCAAGAAATCAATCCTAGTAATACTCCCAAGCCTAATGAAGGAGCCTATCTCTCTAGGGAAGGTGGAAAGGAGGTGGAAGGACCCTAGGACGAAGTGTCAGGGGACAAAGTGCCAAAAGGAGGAAGCATATGTCTTGGGGAACAAAGTGCAGAAAGGAGGAGAGGACTTGACTTGTTCTTGGAGGATATTCTAAGTCGGGGCTCTAGGGTTTAACATTGATCAATAGAAGCTTCAATAAGAGAAATTCACTAAAGCGTTTTCCTCTCATGAGAAGAAAGGTTTTGGCTCTGGTAGAGAGTCAATATCTTGTGTTCATTTTTTTGGTAGCAGTTTGATGAAGTACACACACATGCATTAATAATAAGCTAACAAGAAAATAGAAAAACTCGACAAATTGTTATCATGTAACTAAGAATCAAACTACACTGCTTTACCCTAAATTCTTCAACAGGTTGTACGTGTCATTGAACACCAAGGACTGTGTTCCCCCAAGGGGGAGGGTTCTGTAATAACCCTGGTCAAAATTCCATGTGATATAGTTAATAAAGGAAAAATAATAACCAAGGTCATGGGAACGTATTCCAAGTTGAATGTTGGGAAAAACATCCTAGTGTGGGTGTTCATTTAGTTTATTATGGCTAAGTAAATTGGTAAAGGCAATTACAAAGACTTTGGAAAGTTAAAATGATGTTTTTGGCAATTTATTTATGAAAGTAATGGAAATTAGGAGAAAAGGAAGCTGAAAGGTCACATGTTTCATGTGAGGAGGAAAATGAAGGAAAATAATTGAAAATTGATGAATATAGAGGCCTATTAATCAAAAGGATTTTGAGGTTATGTTGGTACCTTTTTGTCAATTAAGTTTTGGAGCTCTCTCTCTCTCTTATTCCTGGAAACTTAGAGCATTCTTGGAGCTTTCTAGCATTGGATCAAAGAAATAAAAGGAAGGAAGAAACAGAAAATTGAAGCAAAGATCAAGCAAGGAAGAGCACAATCAAGCAGCTACATCAGGATTACTTGTAGGTATCGATTTGCATGTGTGATTTCCTTACTAGATTTGGCATACAAGTGAGTATTTGGTTCTCTTATTGTCATTGACATGGGTTTTCCAGGTGTGACAGAAATTTTCATCCTTGCCTTGCCATTTCTAGGTAGTCATGGTGTGATGGGTTCTCTTTTATTTGGTCAAGCTAGATTATTCGATGGTTTTGAAATTGAATGAGGTGCTCTCTAAAGAAGAAAACAAGGCCTAGGAATCCTTGGACCAAAGAAGGTGGGATTGTGGTAAAATAATATTTTGTGTACCTTGGTGGGCCTAGGAATCCTCGACCGGTGAATGGTGGAATATACAATAAATCCTAGAGGTGTGTCCCATCGATTAGGCCTACGAATCCTTGACCAATGAATGGCGGGATATACGGTAAATCCCGGAGGGTGGAGTCTCGATTAGGCCTAGGAATCATCGACTAATGAATGGTGGGATATATGGTAAAGCCTAGAGACTAGGAGGCAGAAAAATTCTTCATGGTGTAGGTGGAGAAATCAGGTGGCATGCATGCTTGTTTAGGGCCTAGTGATCTGGTGGGGTTTATGGTAAATCTTGAGAACTTGGATTGGTTTTGTTGTGAGTCCCACATTCATGCTTGGAATATGGTACATTGGTGATTGGCTGAAAGAAAGATTTGGTTCAACCAATCAATGATCGGGTGGTTTTTTGAAGTCCTCGACCTAGTTGGCTTATGAATTCATTAATAAGAACTCTTTCCCCTTCGTATTTCATGTGTAAATATACTAGTTCATATTTAATTATTATGGCTGTTATATCCTTGTTATTTTGTTAGTTATATGTTGGTTATGAGTATGTTTTATGATAGATTTGATGGATGGATCTCATCATGTTTTGATTTGAAAATAAATGTATAATGAATATATGACCTAATAGATGATAATGCAACTATTGTGATAGAGAAATAATGGTTCTTTACGAATCTCAAATAAGTATGAGACCCCTATGCTCGGATCTGTTGTTATGACTTGTAGATTACATATTTGTGACATGTTTGACGAAATACATGTCATGGATAGTAGGGGTCAAATCAAGTAATTGTACTAATAATTGTATTAGTAGTCTTATTGCATTGTTATTTATCACTTCTAAAAGTTTCATGAAGTTCTGAGCAATGGCCTATGTCCTGATCCTCAAAAAGTGGCACAGAATCCTGGGTCACTCGCTCAGAACTGGCTGAAAAAGTCCGTAGTCACTGGCATGCCTTGTAGTGGGAGTGATTGAAAGGTCTCAGTTGCATGCATAGCTTGTCGTGGGAGAAGCTGAGGGTCCAGATCAGTAACATGCCAAGTTGTCTTAGGGGTTGGTTGGTTCTTGAAGGTTCTATAGCATTTGTGCTAGGTCATAATGGTTTTGTTTTGTCAGTTCCACTTCCTTAACTATACATGGGGAGTTGAATCACATATTAGTAGCCTCTCATCACATGTTTATGCCAACAGACTGGTTAACTAGGGTTACAGTGAAAGCAACACATGTAGAAATTGACATGTGCATTAAAATCAACGTATTGATTTATGTGTATATATATTAATTTTAGTGTATGTTATTTAATATTCAACATTGTTAATTTATTTCAATTCAACTTATTGTTCATGTAATTCTTGAAATATACTTTCGAATAATACTCTGTATGTTCTCAACAAATAGAAGAAATTATGTAAATTTTAAATGATCATATTCATCTTTGACATAAACATATTTTTATTATTTACAAAATGTGTTACTATATTAGAAACTGAATAAGATGGGTTGACAATGATCCTTTTCCAGTAGGTTGAGAAGGATTTAATATCTGAATCATTTCATTTTGTTATTATTTAGCATCTTCATCATGAAATATTGTTATTTTTTATTATTTGGATTCATAATGATGTAAATTTCAAAGGACCATGTTCATCTCAAACATATACACATACATAATGAAGATCACCTAAAAATGTCATGTTGCTACTAATGAAAAGAACCAATTTAGATTCATTTTAAATCTTTGTCTATCATTCATTGAGAGTGATGAAATCCCTCGAGGTGCAAACCTTTCTTCAAATTTTTCACTCTAAAAGGAGGTTCGCACCTCAAGGAAGTTGATACCTTTTAGCACATGATAAGTCCGAAGTTAAGATAGTCTTGAGGATGTTGTCCAAAAATTAGGTGGGGAGGTTTGGTCCCCATAGGTCTTGTGTGCAAATGAATCAGATTAGGGACAAAATTATAAGATTGTCACGTCCGTGGGAATTAACAATGATTGTAATTAAAACTTCCATGCTTGTAAAGCTATGCTTGGAAAACTCTGAGATAAGATTAAAAAATCATAACATCTAAGAATTAACAGTGACTATAATTAGTTGTGATTTGTTCTATGTTACTGTCAGCATTTGGAGGCACATTATGAAGACAAAGAAAGATACCAGTGGTCTCTATTACTCTTTGGTACACAACATTTTGTCACTATCCATGTACTCCCTATTCCATTATCTTGGACGACCTCTACAGTGAACTTGACATGCTTCCCCTTCATGAAGAAACTCCCATTGTGTCCCTCTTCATGAGCAAAACAATTCCCTTTTTGCATAATTTCCAAAAAATCTTCTATTTTTCCTAGTTTACAAGACCAACGCTAATGGCCCATGTTCTCCTCGCACCGATATGCAGGGATGAAAACTGTCCCTAGCACTGACTAGAGTGACTGAGCCTTGTTCCAGTCACACTGATCCTCTTTTGGAAAAAATTTTAAATAAGGAGTCGAAGCTTCGAGCTCTAGAAGCTTCGTAAGGGAAGTCTAGTAAATGGTTGGGCTGGATGGAGTCTAGGATGTCAGTTTGGGCTCCTTTCCCCTATTAGAATGGAAATACCTTAAGAGATAAGACCTTCTCCCAGGAGAAGAGGAACCATCTTCCATCCATTCATGCTATATAAACCTCCCTTTTTCCCAAGCACAAGCTAGTGTTGGTGTGCTAGTTCTAATTAGCCTCTGGTTGAAGAGTAATCAACAAGTTATTCATAGTTGTAGCTCTATAGTTGTGTGTGAGGGAGAAGTGTGAATTTGGTTTAGTGTGAAGACTAGAGGGAAAAGCGTCAAAACTACCATTATTGAGGTCGTCATGGAATGCTAAGGGAAGTGTGTGGGAACCTAGAATTGTTGGAGGAGAACAACAACGTCAAGACAACGATTGTAATATCTTCTTGATTTAATATATATGCAACTATCGATTGATTTCCTACATTATATGTCATTTCACATTTTTATGGCTTAACGTTTCTTGACTTGTTAAGTAGGTTGAATCACAATTTGTCTATTATCACGGTTGTTGTTTGTTGTTGTTTACTTGTTTCAGGTGTTCGAAGAAGGAAATATGAGATAGTTGGAGCAAGCAAGCAAGGTCATTATCAAACAAGATAAGCGTACTAAGTGGTAGGACCTCTTAATTGGTTCTAACCTAAGGAAATCTTCTATAGAATGTCTTGTTTGTGGCTAGACACGCTATCAGGCTAGAGGAATTGTTTGTGTCTGCACCTAGAATTTTACTTCACCACAAATTGGCGACTCTGCTGGGGAACCAATCCTTATTTTTTCTTGTTTGTAATTTCATGGTTTTTGTGTGAACTTTTCTAGTTTCACCATTTCCCTTTAGTTTTGCCTTATTTTCTTTGCTTATTGCTCTGGGTTTGAAATTCATAGTAGCATGTCCAGTCCCAACTTTTGAAAAATTTTATTTTTTTCTTTGCATCCTTGCTTAGTGTGCTTATTTCGCTGATAGTTGCACCGATCAGCGTGATATGCTCAGGAACAGTCATGCTAACCCCCTTTTGGCGCTTGTTGTTGGTTAGGCAGTCATGTCGGTGCTTGTAAGTGAAGATGATGGTTCACCCTAGATCTTGGCCAGTGTGTCTTTCTCTCTTAATTTCTGCCTTGTAAGTTGTTTAGACTAACTTCTCCCTGATTGGAAAGCTACTATTCACTTGGTTTATTTTCTTGTTGACTTGCCCTCTTTTCACTTGATTTCTTGGGTCCCTCAATGGTTTATGGCCCTAGGGCATCTAGGTTGTACTCCATTCAGCTAATTATGAACTTGGTGAGTCAAGTTGTTGGTACATTTACTCGCATTTCATTCATAGTCCTCTTACTTCTTTGAGTCTTCTTTACGCAAGTTTGAAAAGTTTCGTTTGCCTGTCTAAACGTCTCTTTTTTGGCATAGGTCACATTGTCTGTCTTTTTTTTGGTAGAGTCATTGCATCATTAGTTTGAAAGAGGTTTTCTTTTCGTGTTTTCCATTTTCTTGAGAATTTATTGTCTCAGAACTTTTTCTTGGAGTGTTTTATGAGAAATTCATTTTGTCATTTCATGAAAAGTATAAAATTCTAGTTTACTACATCAATATGTTACGACAGTTAGCATCGTTGAAGACTAGGATTGCATTTTCATTTGAAAATAAAAATAATTCTCTGTACTTCTAAAAGGACTGTTGGAGTGTACTTGTTAGGAAATTAGGAATTGGAATGAATTTTTCATTAGTTTATTTTCTCGAAAATTGAAGTAGTGAAAAATCATTTTGCTTTCGGTTGCTTAGTTGTTTGCATTTGATTTTGTTTTCTACCCTCTCTAGTGTAGACAATTCATGTAATTGAAAGGGTCTTGTCTAATTTAGTTGCATTTAGGGCTTTGCGAGTCACATTGCTAAGGCCTAAAAACCATGACATGATTCAAGATAAACTTAAAAATGAACTCAACTAACCTAAGGCACATTTGAAACCCAACGATTACATCTAGAAGGTCTAGGCTAGAGACATGTTCCAGCGTCTTTAAACCTAGCAGTTGTCGTTATCTTCGGCACTAGACAATGCTAGTACGGACTTGTGCTCCCTGAACAGTTGAGTATATAAAGGGAGACCCCTCTAGATTGCAATCTTTTATCCATAGGAAGTCGAGTCTGTCACTTTGCAAACATGATACACCAAACACAACATTCGGGGAGATTGCTTGCCCGTACTTCTGGGCTTGCCGGGAGGTATTTTGCAGTTCACGGCTGCCTGGTAATCCTTTTTACTTAGATCATCCAGAGTAGTCATTGGATATTTTTGACTCATTAAAATTAAAATGTCATTCAAGCACTTTTCCTTTCGAGCTCCTTTCCATTCGAAAGTGATAGAGTCATATTTTACTCTTTCTCGACTCTTGAAACATGAAAGAGCACTAGTTTATTTATGCATCTTAAAAAATTGTTGCCCATGATCTTATAACATCCTTTTAGTCTTTTCTAGACCAAATCGTGAGTTTTCCTTAAAGTACATTTTAAAGCCTTGAAATTTATCTCTCTTTTCTTGTTAACTAAGACAAGGTCATCATGGCTAAACCATCTGGTTAACCTAGTTCCTCTTCCTCTCCTTCGTCTGAAAGATTGTCTGAGGAGCCTTTTCCTGAATTACCAGAGTCACTCGAGGACAAAGTTGTTGAACTCAGAATCATTTTGAGCATTAAACGTTTGTCATCTTGTCCTCCACCTACTTTAGATACTAGGTCACCTACTGATATTGGCCTAGAATCTCCGGACAATCCCGTCCAGACTCTTGAGAGTTCGTCAACTACTGATGGTCAGCTTTGACTAGTTATATATCCTCTGAATCCTTTGTTTGACCCTGTTGTGATATCACCACAACTTCCTTACAATCCATATGATCAACTTCATATTCCTTTGGAATTATCCCCTCATACATCTTCGGTCGTTCGTCATTGTTTGTGTTGGACACCTAATCCTCTAAGGGTTGTCGTGGAAGCTGAATAGTCTAGGGAAGTCCAAGAGACCTTGGAATACGAAACCAAAGATCATATAAGTGTACTATAAATGTATATCATTGTCAATAATAGATATAATCTCATGTTTATCTTTCCTATTTTGTCTCTGCCATGTGTGTGTTTAACATGGTATCAGAGCGGGCGTACTCCTTCCCTACTTCAATTTGAGCCATTGGTTTTGTGTCATTTCTCTGTGTCACTTCTACCCTCTACTCATGAGAATTGATGCCATACCCTCTCTACTACTCAGAATTGTTATCAGCAACCATTTCTCTTTTAGCTACCCTAAAGAGCGATCTATCTGACCTTTTGCATGTTGTCCTGACAAAAACGCCTCTGTTGATTCTCTGAATGGTCAACGCTCATTGTGGTAGCTTTGTGCTCAAATAAGTCTTGGTATGATTGTCCTCTCTACAAAATATCTACTGCTTCATCTAAAATGCGTTGCTCTGTAGACCAACGCTCCTGTCTTCAATAATATTGGTATGACCTCTGCAAACTAGATAGGTTTGTATAACCCCACATCTACAGTCTACAATTGTATTTCCTTTTACTACTACTCATGTGCTCTTCCCAAACATTAGCAACTTGACTTCAGATCCTAAAAGTTGAATTGAAACCAACATTTCATCTTGCAATGACTATTCTTTTAAGGACTGATACTCTACGCTTATTCTCAGGCACTTCCACTTGAATTGTACAATATGACTTGGCGTGATATTTGGAATCTCACTCTCTGTTTTAACAGATTGCACTGCCTCCGCATCTAGAATATGCATTATGTGCTTTTCAGTTTTAGTGAGACTTTTAATTTTGATTCGAGGGGCTACTTCCTGAACATGATCAACACCATTAGAGGAATCACTTTCATCCTGGGATATTTTCATGCTTGACGTGGTTTCTATTGCTCGAGACTGTCTGCTGAAGTGACATCCACCAGAAAGATAAGATGTCACCATAGAAGCTTCATGTAATGCAGCTGGGAAAAGGCACTGGTTCAACTGAACTAATGCTCGTGATTGAATAATATTACTTTCCACCATTACAGAAGATGGTTGACAAGTGATACGTGGTATAGCAGCCTCAACAAGTTGAGTCTATTTGTCCTCTTTCACGTCTACAATCATAGTTGTGAGTCTCTGCACATATTTTTGTGTGCTTACTGTAAAGGGTTAAGGATAGAGAGTACCTTTTGGTGTTAATTATTAGTAGACCATCTTGCTTGAAACCGAATTCTAAAGTAACCATCGGAAATTTTCAAATGGACAAGCAGATGCCTTCATTGCATGTGGCGAGGTCGTTGGAAGCTTCCAGGCTAGTCCCACTACGTAAAAAGGATTTACACAGGTCAACAGGGACTTCTGCCTACATTTAGTGAGGTTCAACCCTCAATATAGAAGCACCTACTATATATTCTGAATTTGGAGCAGTAGAGGTCAAGGTTATATATATTGTATAGCACTATAAAGAAAAGGTTATTATGATTTGTCTCTAAACATGGTTAATAGTTAAAAAAAAAAATTGGTCAAAATTACTGAGGTGTTGGGGCATACCATATATAGCTGCTGAAGATGTCGTAGATTTACTGATGGTTGGGTTTGGATTTTCATCTCGGGGTTTTATATAAAGAGGAAAAAAGTCTAATAAGGAAACAAGGGGTGCCTCCATCTTAAGACACGAACAGTAGTGAAAATAATGGTCATTGTTATTTCTTGAATTAAAGGATGTTGGATATCGATGATTATGGTTGGAGTAAAATGGGTTATGCCTGTCATCCCTTTATATAATGGAAAATGGTGTGATATTATAACATAAGGACTCAAAGCATCGATGACCCACAGGAGAAATAATGGCATCAAAACCCTCAGTTTCCTTGTTTTGATGAGTTGATTTTGTATATATGAATTTTCTACTTTTGAGTTGAAGCAGACCATCAAGGCTTCATATTGTGTGTAGAAGAAGGTAGTGCATAATTGCTAGAGAAAACTTTGGTATATAGTGATGCAATTGAAGCTCACAATATTTATTTCCTAGTTGTTAAGAAAAATGGTTAAGCTTGAAAGAATATTAGAGTTATTGGAAAATCTAATCATGTTCACTGCTGACAGCACAATCAAAATGAACAAAACCACTATTGTTGACATTCAAACATGTCTACAACATACACAAGAAAAGATTGAATTTTTGCAACTTGAATCATAGCTACGAGAAACGGACTCATCATTATTTTGAAAGTATATTCATCATTATGAACTTGTCTCTGTTTAGAACATTGAAACGGACTCCCATAAGCAACAAATCAATAATGTTGTAGTTGATTCAGATCCAGTGCCCAATGAAGCATCAATGTCACATACAGATGTAGAAATTCAGTCTTCACTTCCCAAATCAGTCATCAGACCTTGGGAAGAGCTTGTCCATAACAAGCACAAAACAGGTCTTGGATATGACAATGATGTTTCCTTTCATATTCCAGATTAATTAAAGCCCATTTAGTTTCAGAGTGTTGTATTCCTTCATGATAGTCCAACTTCAGTTATTCCAGATTCTTCCCCTTTTCCACCTCAGCCACAACAATTTGTTAAATGCCAACACTGTGACCGAGTTGGCCATATGAAAGATCACTATTTTGATCTTCATCCAGGTAAGTACCGTCATAAAACTAGTCATTATTCAAATAGATGCTTCAAAAACAAACCTCCTGTAAGAACAAAGATTCATCTTGGACGGATCACTTCTTGGCAATGGGCATCAACAACCAAGAAGATATTTCAGTCATATGTCCAACCTTTTTCTGGAGTATTGAACAGTCTCGCAGTTGAGTTTTCTCCATCATCTCACCTTGTATCTAACAGGGGGAGGAAATGATGTTCATATACAAGTTTCAAAGTCAGATCAAGCGAGCTTGAGCCACAACCTGCCATACTAGATTCAGAGTTGTAGCCAGAGACAAATATGCCCCTGATCATGCCTTTAGTTGATGATGCCTCTTCAAAGAATTGGGGACACTTCCTCTAGCAAAAGGCTTCAGCTTCTTGCGAGTTTTGGAAGAGTTCCAGGAATTCCATTAAGCAGTTGTTGGTCATCCTTAAACCATCACAGGTTGAGACCTCCCTTTTCAAGTTGAGGTTCTCCCTTTTATGCAGGATGAGACTTCCCTTTCATGGTTGAAGGTTTCCCTCTTGAAAACATCAGGAGCATTTCCTCTAGTAGGAGACCTAAGCTTCATGTCAGACTTGGAAAAGTTCCGAGAACTGCACTAAGTGTTCCAATGTTGGTGGTCATCCTTAAACCACCTCCCTTTATACCAACATTTCAAAGAGCACTTTCAGCCTAGTGCTACCATGCATTTTTTGCACATTTTTTATTACATCTATCTTCTTGGACCAATACATAACCCTTCGGATTAAGGGGGGTAATGCTGGACACCTAATCCTCTAAGGGTTGGCGTGGAAGCTTAATAGTCTAAGAAAGTCCAAGAGACCTTGCAATACGAAACCCAAGGTCATATAAGTGTACTATAAATGTATATCATTGTTAATAATAGACATAATCTCATGTTTATCTTTCTTATTTTGTCTTTGCCATGTGTCTATTTAACAGTTTGTTCCCAACTATGGAAACCGAAGGTGAAGCTATAGTTACCTCTCTGAATCAATCGAAAGTTTCTACTCCACACATTGTTGACGAGGAAGAACACAAATTTCCTCCTGAAGGTTTCCCATTCACAAGGAGCATTCCCATAAGTGTGTATTGGGATTTTCCACCTAATTATGTGACTTTAGCACAGTTGGTCTCATGTACACCTAGTGCCTCATCACTTTATCACAAACCTATTTGGGCGTCTAGTGCCATGCCTACTACAGGTCCGTTCATTCAGAACCCGACCTCCCAATAGGTGATTTTTTCTGTCGCTACCTCAATCCTAGTGCAACCCACCATTCTGAACCCTCTTGTCTTGTTCGCCCCAGTCACTCGTCTGGTTCAACCGACGGTCTTGAGTCATATTGCTGTCATTTCTTTGACCCCTCTAGTAAGTGGACAAGCTATACCACCACCTGAGGGGTAGAATCTGAATGTTTCTAAGGTGTTAGGCACAACCAATGTGAGTAGCTCATAGGTTCACATGGTTGGGATGAACCAGCCCTCTTTTGGTGTTATCCAAAACCCTACTAGTCTTGCTGGATTGAGCAATGTCCAATACTAATAGGTCCAAAATCTTGTTGGTCTGTCTAGGTCAAGAAATTTGCAGTATTAGCAGCCTTATGATGCTCAGGTTCAGTACCAAGTTCCTTATGTTCCATATGGTTCTTGAGGAATGATCAATCTGGCTTATGTCCTTCAACCTGGAAAATATGTTCAACCTGGTCCATCCACTTTTTCAGGTGGCTATGGCCTGATACAGTTTGGAAATTTTCTGGGAATTGTTCAAATACCTCTGCAGCAGCAAGGATAGCCTCTACAACAACAATTATAGCCTCTGTTGCAGTAAGGGTCATCCGCGCAGTAGCAGGGGCAGATGATTCCACAACAAGCACTACTGCAACAATCATAGGGGAAACCCTCGCAACAGTTGCAACAAACCATGCAGTATGCTTCGCAAACCTCCCAGCCTATGTCTTCACAAGGCCAACTTCTACAGCTGCAGGGACAGTCTTTATAGCCACAAGGTCAATCATTGCAGCAGCAAAGCCAACCCAGGTAGCAGCAACACTTATATACATATCAATAGGGTCAACCCTTGCAAGGACAAGATTAAGGTCAAATCCTGTAGCAACAGGCCTAAAATCCTAATGTCGAAGGGCAACAGGTCTTGAATCCTTTTGTCTAAGGGAAGCAGGTCCAAAATCCCTATGTCCAAGGAAAATAAGTGTAGAATCCTTAAATTCAAGGGCAGCAGGTCCAGAATCCCTATGTCCAAGGACAAAAAGTGCAGAATCCTTATGTCCAAGGATAGCAGGTCCAAAATTCTCTTGTTCAGTGGTAGCAGGTTCAAAACCTGTATGTTCAGGGACAACAGGTGCAATATCTTTATGTCCAAGGTCAACAGGCTCAACATCCTTTCAACCCATATGTTGCTTATCAACAACCTATGGCAAGACAGTTCCAAGGCATTCAAGGTCAAAATCCTTCCTACGGCCAACGTAACCTACAGTGGGGACAAAATCAAATGCCATATGGCCAAAAGCCTCCACTATGGGGACAAAACCCTTACGAGCAGGGATGGGATCCTCTGGTTGGACCCCCCTATTGACCTCCAATTCCTTTCAATACTCAATTGTCGTTCTTGGCTACACTAGAGTTTCCATATGTGTCTCGATTCACAAATGATCCAATTCTTCATTTACCCTACTGGACTCTAGTTCCATCCAAGATCCCAAGCTATTGTCCCAAGTTCAATGGGAAATAAAAATAAGATCCTCAAGCCCATGTGATGACATATCACCTCTGGTGCTCTTCTAATTCCTACGTTGATGATTATGTTCATCTCTGTCTTTTCCAATGAACCCTTAGAGGTGCTACGGCCAAGTGGTACATTGAGCTCCCTCAAAGTACTTACCATGACTTCAACTCTTTAGCTATGGCTTTCCTCATGCATTTTCAATTGCCAGTTCGCTATGAAATTGGCACCTATTTCTCACATCTCTTAAGCAAGATACTATGACGCACATCTCCGATCACATCCATGAATGGAGATGTAGATGTCACCTGATCAAATTCGAAATTGATAATCAGTTTCTCACTTAATGGTTTACCAAGTCACTCATCGCTCCAATTGATCGTGATATAGCTATGGGTGGATGGGTTACCAAAGAACAAGCCATTGCTCATGCCCAATACTTAGATCTCATTTATTCTCAGTCTAGCTCTTTGTATGAGTGATTAAGCATTGCTTCATGGCCATCATCCGCTCCAATGACATAAAAGTCAAAGGCCACACCCCTTGTTCATGGAGTAATTGGTTCAGTGTCTAAGACCCGTGCCAAATCTTCTTCCAAAAAGAAATCAGACTCAAACACTTCTTCCAGTAGTTCCTCCTAGAATCCACTTGGCCTTGGTAAAACCTTAGAGGTCCACGTTGTCCAATCTACCACAGTGGAAAAATCCTCAAAAGGTAAGAAGAAAGGCAAAGGCAAGGGTAAAGCCGATGCCCCAAAACAGGGTCCTCCTACATCATCTACTAGTGATTCTTTGCAATGGAAGCCTAAGTATCCATGCCTCATTTGTGATGAGGATCACTATACTAAGGATTATTCCCGACGGTCCGAAGTTAGTCGTTTGATCAAAGGGACCCCAACTATCCGAAAAGAGCCGTTTCTGTCTCAACAGACTCAAATGGTATACCAGTCTCAATCATCTTCTTCCTCAAGATCTCAAGTGTTCATGATGAGTACACCTATTAATGTGGTTACTAGATCAAAATATTATCAAACTCCTACCCCAATAGCCGGGAAAGAGAAGGAGGCTGCCCCTTCTTCTTCTGCCCTAGGTTGTGGCCCTCTTCATATTGAGTGCCCTAACCCTGATTCCTCCATTCGATCACCTTCCCAAGGTGTGCTAAGGAAGTCCTGATATAATCCCAACGCTCGAGCCGCTCAACACTATAATATTATTGAGGATTTGGCTCAGGCGCCATCCCCTATGTCTCCTCTCTTTGTACTCCAAAGTTGTTTGTCTCACCGGAAATAATTGTTGTCAGCTATTGGGGGTATTGATCCTACTGATTCCAATTTGATATGTTTTGATCTAGAAAACCACGTTCCATGACTGCCTCATCAGATTTCCTTTCTCACTTAGGTAATCATCAATGAGAAAACCATTCATACGATTGTCATCGATGAAGGTGGTTCTACCTGCATCATGTCAGTCGCTTGTTGGAAGGCAATTGGTAATCCTACTTTGAACCAATCCCCTAACAATTTGGAAGCTTTCTATAAGAGTGATTCGTGACCCTTCAGTGTCTTACCCAACCTTGCTATTACTTTGGAGGGAAAGATAATACATGTCAAGGTGGATATTGTTGACGCTAATCTCAATTATAATCTTCTACTCAGACAGAGTTGGACCCATTCCATGCATGCTGTAGCCCACTCCCTGTTCTGCGTGATTCATTTCCCCATCAAGGGAGGATCATCACAGTCGACCAACTATATTTCTTTTCCTTTTCCTCCTCGGATAGAAATGTTCCATAGGTCAAGCACACTAGTGCTCCTTACGAGAGTGTGGGGGTAGGACTTCTTAAAGATTATGGTTTGATGGGAATTTTTCTACTCCCACCTCCTCATGTTGCCTCTGTCAACATGATATCGGTGAAATCTAATCCTTGGGTCATACTATTACCGGATTGTGTTGATTCATGGAGCGGGGTTATGCCACTTAGTCCTACCACAATCAATTACGCGGAAGTTGTTTCAGCCTCAAGTTCCATATCCTCTGATTTTCCTTTTTCGAGGACTTCCATCGATATGTATTCTTAATCCTCGAGTCTTGGCCCTTCAGAATATCCTTGTCTCTTAACCAAGATTTTTCTTGCTAACAAGAGTATCATGGAAGTAATGTCTCTAGAGGAACCACCTTGGAATGATACTCATCATCGTTGCTCGTTCCTGCCTAGCCCAACGGTCATGTCTGCTTGTATCGAGGAGTTCTCTTCTCAGTTTCCTTCCTTACCACTTTAGGTGCCAATCATGACTCATGAAGTATGGTTGGAAGGAAATTTGGGTAACATTACCCAAAGGATGCCAATTGATATTTCTGTCAAGTTTGGTATCATTGGAAATGTCCATATTGGGGTAACTTGTTCTCCATATCAGATCAAGATCTATACTCGTCATTTTCAAGAATTTCGTGATGTGTTTGCATGGTAATATGAGGAAATGCCTGGCATTGACCCTAGCATTGTCGTGTATGAAATACCAACTTATACTCACACGAAGCTTGTTCACCAATGACTCTGCCTAGTGCACCCTAGGAAAGCGGCAACTATCAAGGGTGAAGTTGAAAAACTTCTCAAAGCTAGATTCATTTATGCAATCCCTTTTACAGATTGGGTGTCTAATATTGTACTAGTGGCAAAGAAACAAGGCGCGATCCACGTCTGCATCAATTACCATGATCTCAATCGTGTTTATCCTAAGGAAAACTATCCCACTCCCTTCATTGATCAGATTATTGAAGAATGTGTCGGGAGCAAACTTTTTTTCTTTATGGATGGTTTTTCTGGTACAACCAGATTAACATTGCACCGGCCGATCAAGAAAAGACAAATTTTATCTGTCCATGGGGTAATTTCGCATACAAAAATCTCCCTTTTGGCCTAAAAAATGTTGGGGCTACATTTTAGAAGGTGATGTCCTATGCATTTCATCACATTCATAATATTGTTCAACCTTACTTGGATGACCTTACTGCTCATTCTTGTAAGCGCCACAATCAGCTTGACCATCTTCAACAGTTTTTTCTTTGCCGTCGACACTACGACATTCGGTTAAACCCACATAAATGTGCTTTCTGCGTCGAATCCAGACGACTCCTCTGATTTATTGTTCCTATGGAAGGTATTCGCCTTGATCCACTTAAATTCGAGGCCATTGTTAATTTAACCCCTCCATCTTCGTTGCACCAACTGTAGAGCCTGTAGGGAAAAGCAAATTTCCTCCGTCATTTCATACCCAATTACGTTGGGCTAGCTTCAAGATTTACCCGATTTCTCAAGAAAGGAACACCCTTTATCTGGGATGAGGTTTCCCAAAAGCCTTTCAATGACCTCAAGGATGTCCTCGTAAATTCTCCTTTGTTGCATCCATATAATTATCATCGCGACTACTTCCTTTATCTAGCTTCAGCCTCTAGCACCATTCCTATGGTATTGGTACAAGACGATGATGAAGGAAATGAACATGGTATCTATTACCTTAGTCGCAATATCCTCGACACCAAAATGTGGTATGCCCATGTCAAGAAGTTGGCTTTGGCTGTTGTCCAGGCTTTTTAGTGCTTTTGGCACTACATTCTCTTATGCACTACTACTGTGATTTCTGAATGCAACCCCATGACCTACATCCTGACTCATCAGTTGCTGGGGTGAAAGTATTCTAAATGGATTTTCATCCTGCAAGAATTCGATTTGGTGTTTACTACTACCAAATCTAAGAAATGATTGGTTTTTGTTGAGTTGATTTGCTCCCTTCCTTCTTCTTCTCTCCCCATTGGTGTAGATGAACAGCTTCCTGATGAGACTCTTTTCCTAATTAGCACCCTTGAACCATGGTACGATGGTATAATCGTGTATCTCCAGACATCCATGTTTCAGTCTGCATTGACTAAAGATGATCGCCGACGTATTCGGCATGAATCCCAATGCCACCGTATTATTAAAGATACTTTATACCATGTTGGTGTCGATTCAGTTCTTTGTCGATGTCTTACTCTTGAGGAGGCTGAGAGAGTTCTCAATGACTACGATTCTTGGGCAAGTGGTGGTCATATGTCTGGTTATAGTACTACTAAAAAAATCCTTCGCGTTGGTTATTTTTGGCCATCGATCTTTAAGGATTACATCCTTTCTATTCACAAGTGCCATGAATGCCAAATTTACTAGCGCAAGTTGCATGCTCCGCCTGCTCACCTACACCCCATCATTACCGTTAGTCCTTTTGCCAAATGGGGCATTGACTATATGATATGTAACCCTCGTTCGGCCAGGGGGCATGGTTATATTATCGTTGCTGTGGATTATTTCACCAAAAGGGCTGAAGTGATGCCTACATACTCTATAGACGGTAAAACGATGACTCAATTTCTACTCAATCACGTTATTTCTAGGTTTGGTGTACCTCAAGCCATTATCATCCACCATGGCTTCCATTTTTGAGATTACATGATGGCTAAGCTGACCTCTACGTTGGGTTTGCGCCACGATAGTTCAATCCCGTATTACCCTCAAACCAATGGTCATGTTGAAGCTGTGAACAAATTTTTGGTTACAATGCTTCAACATACTATTGGTATGCATAAATCCAATCAGAATCTCATGCTCTTTTAAGCTCTATGGGCTTACCGAACCTCAACCAAGGATGCAACTAGTTTCACACCATTCCATCTCATCTATGGTTTGGAATAAACATTACCGATTGAGTGCGAGATTCCTTCACTCAAGATAGTTGTCGATCTTCCCCCCGAAACCTCACCTCAAGAAGAGCACCTCTTGTATTTAGAATGGTTGTATGAGTCTCGTCATCTCACTACTTTGGTCATCGAAGCACAAAAGAAGCGAGTCAAGTCCCATTTCAATCGATCAATCTCCCCTCGCACATTCTCTGAGGGTGGTTTGGTTTTACTATACGATCAAGCTAATGATAAGCTAGGGGCAGGAAAGTTTGAACCCATGCAGCATGTGCCCTACATTGTTAAAAGAGTGTTGCAAAAAGGGGCCTATGAGATAATTGATTATGAAGGAAATCCTTTGGGAAAGCCCCGAAATGGGCTTTATCTAAAAAAGTACTATTCTTAGGGAATCTTGCATGGTTACTTGTGTACATTAGTGTGTCATTAATTTTTGTGTAGTGTGGTTTGGTGTGTTAGTTTTCAAATAAATTTCCTATTTACTATGTTTTTCCCTACTTTGTAGATGTCTGTGACTCCTCACATTAGTTTTGCTGATGGTGCTTGCCATAGTAACCTGAATCTATCCTCCACAACATGGGCTATTTATGGCCCTCATGGCGAGTTGATTGATTTTCAAGGTATTTGTTTTGGTCACACAACTAATAACATTGCTGAATATAACATAGTTATCGAATTGTTGTCAGAGACCATTGCTCTTGACATTCGGGAATTGGTTGTCAACCTGGATTCACAACTTGTTGTCCTTCAACTCAATGAGTAATATTCCTTGAGAAACCCTTAGATATTGATAATGTATCTACGTATTCATCCACTGGAAAGAAATTTTGATTACATTACATATCATCATATTCCTAGACACATGAATACACTAATAGATGCATTAGCTAATTATGTGTTGGATAAACATTTACGAAACATGTGAAAAACCAAAACAAATCATTTGTACAGTAGTAAGCAAGAAAATACAGTATATATATATATATATATATATATATATATATATATATGGTGATAACATTTGATACATCAAAACCCCCAAAAATAATATGTGTGTTCAAATAACATCGGCGTCTCATAGGCCTCATATATCTGTGGAACGCAGGTCTAAAAAATGTAAATGCTGGACCTAGGAGCTAATCAGCATGGTGATCATGGCAACATGAAACTGATCATGCCATACAAGGAAAAAATCGTAGGATTCAGTCCGATACCCCCACCATATGCCTCTGGTACTGGCGTGGGATGTCTCCCATCCGAGCATACTCTGGGATACCACGAGTCAACCTCTCAAGCTTCCTCGTGATCTCCTCCTCATTTTCGCTTCCCTCCTAATAAGGAGCGAGATCAAACTGGCAGACAACGTGCCTGGCTACTGGGGACATCCCAGTAGGATGTTCTGGTCCAACATCTACATTCATAAAAAAAATGTTATAAACACATATATATAAAAAAAAAAATGAAAAATAAAAAAAATTAAAAGTTGATTTTTTACCTTCATCGTTGAAATACTCCCCATCTGGAAGTGGCATATCCAGATCTCCGTGGAAGTTAGTACTACTGCATGGCCAATCCTCCACTACGATCATCTATTGTTGTAGCCATGAGAAGAAGGTGATGCTATAAGACATATGCTAGCCCTTAGTGATCCCAGGCATCAAATGACTCCAATGGACCATCCGTGGGTCTCGTGACATCGGTGGATCTACCTCAGTCAACTGGTCTAGAACAGTGGAACATCCTCCAGGAAGAAGGTCACTAGTACAGATCCGAAGAAAAATTGCTTCAGATTCCCCACCTTAGCTTTTGACAGTTGGCGTTTCATGTTGATTTTCATGGCTTCCACCCAATTTAAGATCGTCAGTGTCATGCATTCAATAGCATATAGAAATTTCAACTTGTTAGTCTCGTGTTCTTCTTTGGACCCAACCACTCTGTTGATAGTGAAAGTAGCGCTCTCAGTGTCAGATCTCACATAGTAGCAATCCCAATCTTGCCACTCTTGGATTTGAGGGCTTCTGGAAAATGTTTGGCAAGTAGCATGGATATACTCACCCCAATCAGTTGTGATCCATATAGGTTGACTACTTCCCCTTTCCAGGACAGTCCTATGATGAAGTAGATGTCTGAAGTTTCCAACTCCAAGTCCTCATCACCAATGATAAATATTTCCCGATTTATGTCCCAGAGACTAATTCAGTATCGAAATAGCTCAGGTTGAGACCGCATCTCTGGTGTGAGAAATAACTTAAGGAGCCCACAGTTCCTCAAGGCATCCAAGCAATTTTGATCATTCATTGCCTGGGTGTTTACATCTTCATACTCACATTCTTTTCAGTCTATGATTTTCGACGATTCTTTCTTGCAGAAATCATGTATTCAAGTCAATAATCATTTTTGGCAAGTAAAATTTGGATTCAAATCGTGGATTTGAGAGAAAAATGGTTTTCTTCTTTGTTCACGGTGGCAAACCTATTTTAAAACATTTGTGCCAACGGTGCAGTTGAGATTTTTAGAAACCCTTGCCTGGCGCGATTCCGTGCCCAAAAATCGCGCCGACCGAGGGCAATTTTTTCTTTCCAAAACCTCCCTTAGAAATTCAAAAAATGGATAAAGGGAGGAATAAACAGTATGGAAATGGGGCTTAGGGACTTGGCTCTTACCTGAAACTTCTCTCAAGTATTGTTTTCTACCTTCTCAGGATCGAGGGACACAAATGTACGAAAAGGGACCATTTGGAGTTTTATTTTTCGTGTCTTTTTCGAACTCTCTAAACATGAAAAAGATACTGAGTTGCACCCTTGTTGAACTCGTTAAAATATTAAACGACATCGGATTCGCCACCATGACGAACATGAGCTTCTCCTTCTTAGGGCTTGTTACACTTACTAGGTTAGATTTGTTTGATGGATGAACTTACTCTGCAAGCATGTGCTATCCCCTTCAAGGTTGTGATTTAAAAAATAATTGGGGTACCTGCCAGGAATGGTGTGGGAAAATTTGGAAATCCAATCAGCTGGGTCAGTTGCTCACTTTTGAACATGATGCTTTTTGCTTCTTGGCGGGTTGGGATATCCTCCTTTTTATCATTAACCTTCCTGGGTTGGGCTGTTTATTTTTTCCTTCCATTTAATCTCTGCTACATCATCATGACCACCGATCCTATGGGTCCAAAAGCTCCCAAACTTCCAGTCGTGTCACCGATATTTTCAAGAGTTGTCCTCCTGCAATTACACTTACCCCTAATTTTCTATATCATCCAAAATCATTTTGCATCCCTTTGTCTCATGTCAATGATGTGGGATATATTATGACCCTCCTTCGACATGGTCACTTCCTGTCGACTTCAGCTCATTATCCAAGAAGTCGACCGAGAGACTCCCTTCCAGTACCTTAGAGATTGCATGCCATACTGGCAAGTTCTTCGTACTCGATGACAATTTCACATCCTTGGCTTTCTATCAGGTGATTTCATGGGTGTTTGACCTCAGTTCCTTTTCACATTCTGTGAATTGTGTTGATAGTACCTTGAGGACTATTGTATTATTGGTGGTTTCTCTCATGGTTGTTAACAATTTACATCATCGACTTGTAATCAAGTGATTTTTTAGCATGTTTGACGTCAACACATCTATTCACATGTTATAATTTGTACTTTGATCGAGTCATGTTGGAATGCAAGACCCTGGGCTTAGATTACAAAAGTCCATGTTGCAAGGCGATGTGACATGATCATGTTGATATACATGTCTCTTTCATATGGATGGTTGCAACCATACCATGAGTTGTCATATGTGATCCTTCTCATTATTAGATGGCTACGACCATACCTTGGTTTCGATATGATCCTCTTTATCAGATGGCTATGCCCATACCTAGATCCATTTCCATGATCTTTCTCTAGATGGCTACATACATACCACGATTAATGTATCATTTGATAGAGATTTTAGTTATGTGTATGTATATGTACTTACTTATAGGTTTTTCGACGGCAGATTCCGGTTCCCCGCACTGATTCATAAAGTGTTTCACCCCTCACTCTAGTTTGGCCTTCACGCTTTAGGGGGCATCTGTTACACATCATTTTGTCACTGTCCTTGTACTCCCCATTTCATGATCTTGGAGGACCTCTACAGTGAACGCGACGTGCTTCCCCTTCATGAAGAAACTCCCATTATGTCCTTCTTCATCAGCAAAACAATTCCCTTTTGCATCATTTCCCAAAATTCTTATGTTTTTCCCAGTTTACAAGATTGACGATAATGGCCCATGTTCTCCTCGTGCCGATATCTAGGAATTAAAACTATCCCTTGCACCGACTCGAGCGACTGAGCCTTGTTCCAGTTGCACTGATCCTCTTTTCGAAAGTTTTTTAAATAAGGAGCCGAAGCTTCCAGCTCTAGAAGCTTCGTAATGGAAGTTTGTAAATGGATGGGCCAAATGGAGTCGAGGATGTAAGTTTGGGCTCCTTTCCCTTATTAGGATATCCATATCCCATCCATTCATCCTATATAAACCTCCCTTTTTCCCAAGCACAAACTAGTGTTGGTGTGCTAGTTCTAATTAGGCTCTAGTTGAAGAGTAATCATCAAATTATTCATAGTTGTAGCTCTCTAGTTGTGTGTGAGGAAGAAGTTTGAATTTGGTTTAGTGTGAATACGAAAATGAAGAGCCTTAAAACTACCATTACTGAGGCCATCATGGAATGCTATGGAAATGTGTGGGAACCCAGATTTGTTAGAGGAGAACAACAACATCAAGATAGCAGTTGTAATATCTTCTTGATTTAATATATATGCAACTATCGGTTGATTTCCTACATAATATATCATCTCATATTTTTATGGCTTAATGTTTCTTGACTTGTTAAGTAGGTTGAATTGCAAATTTTTCTACTATCATAGCTCAGTACCAAGCTCCTTATGTTCCATATGGCTCTCGAAGAATGGTCAATCTGTCTTATGTCCTTCAACCTAGACAGTATGTTTAGCCTGGTCCATCCACTTTTCCAGGTGGCTATGGCCTGATACAGTTCAAAAATTTTGTGGGAACTGTTCAAGTACCTCTACAACAGCAAGGATAGCCTCTGCAGCAACAAGGGAAACCTCTACTGCATTAAGGGTCATCCGTGCAGTAGCAGGGGCAGATGATGCCGCAACAAGAACAACTACAACAACCGTAGGGACAACCCTCGCGACAGTTGCAACAAACCATGCCATATTCTTCACAAACCTCCCAGCATATGTCTTCACAAGGCCAACTTCTATAGCTGCAAAAATAGCCTTTGCACCCGCAAGGTCAATCCTTGTAGCAGCAAAGACAACCCAGGTAGCAGCAACCCTTATATACATACCGACAGGGTCAACCCTTGCAACTACAAGGTCAAGGTCAAATCCCACAGTAGCAAGCCTAAAATCCTAATGTCTAAGGGAAACAGGTCCTGAATCCTTTTTTCCAAGGGAAGCAGGTGCAAAATCCCTATGTCCAAGGATAGTAAGAGAAGAATCCTTATGTTGAAGGGCAGCAGGTCCAAAATCCCTAAGTCCAAGGACAGAAAGTGCAGAATCCTTATGTCGAAGGATAGCAGGTCGAAAATCCTCTTGTTCAGTGGTAGCAAGTTCAAAACCTGTATCTTCAGGGACAACAGGTGCAATATCTTTATGTCCAACGTGAATAAGCTCAACATCCTTTCGACCCATATGTTGCTTATCAACAACCTATGGCAAGACAGTTCCAAGGCGTTCAAGGTCAAAATCCTTCCTACGGCTGAGGTAACCGACGATGGGGACAAAATCAAATGCCATATGGCCAAAAACCTCCACTGTGGGGACAAAATCCTTACGAGCAGGGATGGGATCCTTCGGTTGGACCCTCCTATTGACCTCCAATTCCTTTAATACTTAATTTCTGTTCTTGGCTGCACTAGAGTTTCCATATGTGTCTCGACTCACGAATGATCCAATTCTTCATTCACGGTACTAGACTCCAGTTCCATCTAAGATCCCAAGCTATTGTCCCAAGTTCGATGGGAAAGAAAAAGAAGATCCTCAAGCCCATGTTATGACATATCACCTTTGGTGCTCTTCTAATTCCTACATTGATTATTCTATTCATCTCTGTATTTTCCAACGAACCCTTAGAGGTGCTACAACCAAGTGGTACATTGAGCTCCCTCAAAGTACTTACCATGACTTAAACTCTTTAGCTATGACTTTCCTCATGCATTTTCAATTACCAGTTCGCTATGAAACTAGCACCTATTTGCTCACATATCTTAAGCAAGATACTATGACACACATCTCCAATCACATCCATTAATGGAGACGTAGACATCGCCTAATCAAATTCAAAATTGTTGATCAGTTGCTCATCGAATGCTTTACCAGCTCAATTGTCACTCCAATTGATTGCGATATAGCTATGGGTGGATGGGTTACCAAAGAATAAGCCATTTCTTGTGCCCAGTACTTAGATCTCGTTTATTCTCAGTCTGGCACTTTGTATGAGTTATTAATCGATGCTTCGTGACCATCATTCTCTCCAATGACATCGAAGTCAAAGGCAACACCTCTTGTTGATGCAGTAATTGTTTCAGTGTCTGAGACCCCTGCCAAATCTTCTTCCAAACAAAAGTCAATCTCAAACACTTCTTCCAATAGCTCCTCCTAGAATCCACCTGGCCTTGGTAAAACCTTAGAGGTCCATGTTGTCCAGTCTACCAAAGTGGACAAATCCTCGAAAGGTAAGAAGAAAGGAAAAGGCAAGGGTAAAGCCAATGCCCTAAAACAGGGTCCTCCTATGTTATCTGCTGGTGATTCATCACAACAGAAGCTTGAGTATCTATGGCTCATTTCTGAGGAGAATCACTATACTAAGGATTGTTCCCAATGGTCTGAAGTTAGTCGTTTGCTTAAAGGGACCCCAACTATCCTAAAAGAGCCATTTTCATCTCAACAGACTCAAATGCTATACAATCCTCAATCATCTGCTTCCTCAGGATCTCAAGTGTTCATGATGAGTACACCTATTAATGTGGTTACTAGATCAAAAGATTATCAAACTCCTTCTCCAATAGCCGGCAAAGAGAAAGAGGCCACCCCTTCTTCTTCAGCTTTGGGTTGTGGCCCTCTTCATATCGAGTGACCTAACCCTGATTCCTCCATTCGACCACCTTCCCAAGGTGTGCTAAGGAATTCCTCATATAATCCCAATGCTCGAGCCACTCAGCACTATAATATTGTTGAGGATTTGGCTTAGGCACCATCCCCTATGTCTGCTCTCAAGGTACTCCAAAGTTGTCCGTCTTAGAGGAAATCATTGTTGTCAGCTATTGGGCGTATTGATCCTACGGATTCCAATTTGATATGTTTTGATCTAGAAAACCACGTTCCGCACGTGCCTCATCAGATTTCCTTTCTCACTCAGGTAATCATCAATGAGAAGACCATTCATAGGATCGTCATTGATGAAGGTGCTTCTACCTGCATCATGTCAGTCGCTTGCTGGAAGGAATTTGGTAATCCTACTTTGAACCAGCCCCTTAACAATTTGGAAGCTTTGTACGGGAGCAATTCGTGACCCTTCGGTCTCTTACCCAACATTGCTGTTACTTTGGAGGGAAATACAATTCACGTCAAGCTGGAGATAGTTGATGCTAATCTCAATTATAATCTTCTACGTAGAAAGAGCTGGACGCATGCCATGCATGTTGTAGCCTCCTCCCTGTTCCGCGTGATTCATTTTCCCCATCAAGGGAGGATTGTGACAGTCGATCAACTATCTTTCTTTTCCTTTTCCTCCTTGGATAGAAATGGTCTGTAGGTCAGGAACACTGGTGCTCCTTACGAGAGTGTGGGGGTAGGACTTCTTAAAGATTATGCCTTGATGGGAATTTTTCCGCTCCCATTTCCTCATGTTGTCTCTGTCAACATGATATCAGTGAAATCTAATCCATGGGTCATACTGTTACCAGATCGTGTTGATTCATGGGGCAAGGGTATGCCACTTAGTCCTACCACAATTAATTACGTGGAAGTTGTTTCAGCCTCAAGTTCCGTATCCTCTGATTTTCTTGTTCCGAGGACTTCCCTCGATACGTATTCTCAATCCTGAGGCTTGGTGCTTCGGAATCTCCTTGTCCCTTAGCCGATATTTTTCTTGCTAACGAGAGTATCATGGAAGTAATGTCTCTAGAGTAACCACCTTGAAATGATACTCATCATCGTTCCTCGTTCCTACCTAGCCCAAACGTCATGTCTACTTGTCTCGAGGAGTTCTCTTCTCAGTTTCCTGCCCTACCACTTTAGGTGCTGATCATGACTCATGAAGTATGGTCGGAAGGAAATTTGGGTAACATTACCTAAACAATGCCAATTGATATTTCTGTCAAGCCTGGTATCATTTGAAATGTCCATATCCGGGTAACTTGTTCTCCATATGAGATTAAGATCTATACTCGTCATTTTCAAGAATTTCTTGATGTGTTTGCATGGTCATATGAGGAAATGCCTGGCATTGAACCTAGAATTGTTGTGTACGAAATACCAATGTATCCTCACATGAAGCCTGTTCACTAATGACTCCACCCAGTGCACCCTAGGAAAGCAACAACTATCAAGGGTGAAGTTGAAAAGATTCTCAAAGTTGGATTCATTTATGTGATCCCTTTTACAAATTTGGTGTCTAATATTGTACTGGTGGCAAAGAAACATGGCACGATCCACATCTGTGTCGATTACCATAATCTCAATCATGTTTGTCCTAAGGAAAACTATCCCACTCCCTTGATTGATCAGATTATTGATGAATGTGTTGAGAGCAAATTTTTTTCCTTTATGGACAGCTTTCTGGTACAACCAGATTAACATTGTGCTGGCTGATCAAGAAAAGATGGCTTTTATTTGTCCATGGGGTAGTTTCACACACAAAGAGCTCCCTTTTGGCCTAAAAAATGCCGGGGTTACATTTCAGAGGGCGATGTCCTATGCATTTCACGACATTCAGAACATTGTTCAACCTTACTTGGATGACCTTACCGCTCATTCTCATAAGCACCATGATCACCCTGACCATCTTAAGCAGAGTTTTCTGCGTTGTTGACACTACAACGTTTGGTTAAGCCCACATAAATGTGTTTTCTACACAGAATCCGGATGACTCCTTGTGTTTTTATTTATATGGAAGGTATTTACCTTGATCCGCTTAAAGTTGAGGCAATTGTTGATTTACCTCCTCCATTTTTGTTGCACCAACTGTAGAGCCTGCACGGAAAAGCAAATTTCCTCTGTCGTTTTGTACCCAATTATGCTGGACTAGCTTCAAGATTTACCTAGTTTCTCAAGCAAGGAACACCCTTTGTCTGGGATGAGGTTTCCCAAAAATCTTTCGATGACCTCAAGGATGTCCTCATAAATTCTCCTTTGTTGCATCCCTTGAATTATCATCACAATTACTTCCTTTATCTAGCTGCAGCCTCTAGAACCATTGCTATGGTATTGGTACAAGACGATGACAAAGGAAATGAACATGTTATCTATTACCTCAGTCGCAATATCCTCGACACCGAAACGTGGTATGCCCTTGTCAAGAAGTTGGCTTTGGCTGTTGTCCAGTCTGTTTAGTGTTTTCGGCACTACATTCTCTTACGCACTACTACTGTGATTTCTGAATGCAACCCCATGACCTACATCCTAACTTGTTAGTTTCTAGGGGGAAATTATTCTAAATGGATTTTCATCCTACAAGAATTCGATTTGGTGTTTATTACTACCAAATGTAAGGAATGACTGGTTTTTGCCGAGTTGATTTGCTCCCTTGCTTCTTTGTCTCTTCCCGTTTGTGCAGATGAATAGCTCCCAGACGAGACTCTTTTCCTGATAAGCACCCTTGACCCATGGTACGATGGTATAATCGTGTATCTCCAGACATCCATGTTCCGGTCCGTGTTGACTAAAGATGATTTTCGAGGTATTTGGCATCACTCACAATGCCACCGTATTATTAGACATACATTATACCGTGCCGGTGTCGATTCAGTTCTTCGTCGATGTCTTACTCTCGAGGAGGCTGAGAGAGTTCTCAATGACTACGATTCTGGGGCATGTGGTGGTCATATGTCTAGTTATGGTACTGATAAAAAAATCCATCGTGTTGGTTATTTTTGGCCATCGATATTTAAGGATTTCATCCTTGCTATTCACAAGTGCCATGAATGCCAAATTTACCAGCGCAAGTTGTGCGCCCCACCCGCTCACCTACACCCCTTCATTACCTTTGGTCCTTTTTCCAAATGGGGTATTGACTATATGATATGTAACCCTCGTTCGACCAGGGGGCATGGTTATATTATCATTGCTATGGATTATTTCACCAAATTGGCTGAAGCGATGCCTACATGCTCTACAAACAGTAAAATGACAACTCAATTTCTATTCAATCACATTATGTCTAGGTTCAGCATACCTCAAGCCATTGTCACCAACCATGGCTGCCATTTCTGAGATTACATGATGGCTAAGCTGACCTCTACGTTGGGTTTGTGCCACGATGGCTCAACCCCATATTACCCTCAAACTAACGGTCAAGTTGAAGCTGTGAACAAAGTTTTGGTTACAATGCTTCAACATACTATTGGGATGCATTAATCCAATTGGAATCTCATGCTCTTTTTAGCTCTATGGGGTTACCAAACCTAGACCAAGGACGCAACTAGTTTCACACCATTCTAGCTTGTCTACGGTCTAAAATAAATGTTATCGATTGAGTGTGGAATTCCTTAAATCAAGCTATTTGTCAAACTTCTCCCCTCGGCTTAAGAAGGGCACCTCTTGTATTTAGAATGGTTGAATTATTCTCGTCGTCTCGCTACTTTGGTCATCGAAGCACAAAAGAAGCGAGTCAAGTCCCATTTTGATCGATCGGTCTCCCCTCGCACATTCTTTGAGGGTGATTTGGTTTTACTATACAATCAAGCTAATGATAAGCTAGGGGCAGGAAAGTTTGAACTCATGCAACATGCGCTCTACATTGTTAAAAGAGTGTTGCAGAAAGGGGACTATGAGAAAATTGATTATGAAGGCAATCCTTTGGAAAAGCCCCGAAATGGGCTTTATCTAAAAAAGTATTATTCTTAGGTCATCTTGCTTGGTTACTTGTGTACATTAGTGTGTCATTAATTTTTGTGCAGTGTGGTTTCGTGTATTAGTTTTCAAACAAATTTCCTATTTACTATTTTTTTCCCTACTTGCAGATGTCTATGACTCCTCACATCGGTTTTGCTGATGGTGCTTACCGTAGTAACCAGAATCTATCTCTAGGGCATGGGCTCTTTATGACCCTCATGGTGAGTTGATTGATCTTCAAGGTAATTGTCTAGGTCACACAACTAATAAAATTATTGAATATAACACAGTTATCAAATTATTGTCAGAGGCCATTATTCTTGACATTCGGGAATTGGTTGTCAACCTGGGTTCATAGCTTGTTGTCCTTCAACTCAACGGGTCACATTCCATAAAAAACCCTCAGATATTGACAATGTATCTATGTATTTGTCTACTAGAAAGAAATTCTGATTACATTACATATCTTCAAATTCCTAGACACATGAATACACTAACAGATGCATTAGCTAATTATGTGTTGGATAGACATTTACGAAACATGTGAAAATCCAAAACAAATCATTTGTACCATAGTAAGCAAGAAAAAAATAATAATATATATATATATATATATATATATATATATATATATATATATATATATATATATATATACACACACACAAACACACACACACACACACACACACACATATATATATAGACACACACACACACACACACATATACATATATATATGTGGTGATAATATTTGATACATCAAAACCCCAAAAAATAATATGTGTGTTCAAATAACATCGGTGGCTCGCAGGCCTCATATATTTGTGGCACGTAGGCCTGAAAAATGTAAATGCTAGACCTAGGAGCTAATCAGCATGGTGATCATGGCAACATGAAACTGCTCATGCCACATGAGTCAACAATCGTCAGATCCGATGTGATATCCCCAGTGTATGCCTCTGGTACTGGCGTGGGATGTCTCCCACCCGAGCATACTCTGGGATACCACAAGTCAACCCCTCGAGGTTCCTCATGATCTCCTCCTCATTTTTGCTTCCCTCCTGATAAGGAGAGATATCAAACTGGCGAGCCATGCACCTAGCTCTTGGGGACATCCTAGTAGGATGCAATAGTCCAACATCTGCATTAATAAAAAAGAATGTTATAAACACATATATATCAAAAACAAATGAAAAATTAAAAAAGATTAAAAATTGATTTTTTACCTTCATCCTCAAAATAATCCCCATCTGGAAGCAGCATATCCGGATCTTCATGGAAGTTGGTACTACTATATGGCCAATCCTCCACTACAATTAACTGTCATTGTAGCCATGAGAAGAAGGCAAGCCTATAGGACATATGCTGGTCCCTAGTGATCCTAGGCATCAAAAAACTCCAACGGACCATCCGTGGTTCTCGTGACATCAACGGATCTACCTTAGTCAGCTGGTACTGGAATAGTGGAACCTACTCCAGGAAGAAGGTCACTAGTACAGATCCGAAGCAAAATTGTTTCAGATTCCCCACCTTAGCTTTTGACATCTAGCATTTCATGTTGATATTCATGTATTCCACCCAATTTAAGATCGTCAGTGTCGTGCATTCGATAGCATATAGAAATTTCAACTTGTTAGTCTTGTGCTCTGCTTTGGACCTAGCCTCTCTGTTGATAGTCAAAGTAGCATTATTAGTGTTAGATCTCGCACAATGGAAATATCAATCATTCCACCATTGTATTTGAGGGCTTCTGGAAAATGTTCGACAAGTAGCATGGATATGCTTGCCCCAATCGGTCATGATCCATATATGTTGACTACTTCCCCTTTCCGGGACAGTCCTGTGATGAAGTAGATGTTTGAAGTTTCCAACTCCAGCTCTTCGTCACCAATGATAAATATTTCCCGATTTATGTCCCAGAGACTAATCAGGTATCAAAGCAGCTCAGGTTGAGCTTGCGTCCCTAGTGTGAGAAAGAACTTAAGGAGCCCATAGTTCCTCAAGGCATCCAAGAAGTTTTAATCATTCATTTCCTCGGTGTCCACATATTCATGCTCACATTCTTTCAATTGTATGATTTTTGATGATTCTTTCCTGCAAAAACCATGTATTCAAGTCAATAATCATTTTTGGCAAGTAAAATTTGGATTCAAACAGTGGATTTGAGAGAAAAATGATTTTTTCTTTGTTCATGGCACCGACGCACCTGTTTTAAAAACATTTGTGCCAACGACATGGTTGAGCTTTTTAGAAACCCTTGGCCTAGTGATTCCGTTCCTGGAAATCGCCCTAACCGAGGGAGATTTTTTTTGCCAAAACGTCCCTCATAAATTCAAAAACTTGATAAAGAGAGGAATAAAAAATATGGAAATGGAGCTTAGGGACTTGGCTCTTACCTGCAACTTCTCTCAAATATCGTTTTCTACCTTCTCAGGCTCGAGGGACACAAATGTACGAAAAGGGACCATGTGGATTTTTCCTTTTCATGTCTTTTTCAAACTCTCTAAACATGAAAAAGATACTGAGTTGCACCCTTGTAGGACTCATTAAAATATTAAATGACATCGGATTTGTCACCATGACGAACATGAGCTTCTCCTTCCAAGGGCTTGTTAAACTTACTATGCCAGATTCGTCTGAAGTATGAACTTACTATGCAAGCATATGCTATCACCTTCAAGCTTGTGATTTAAAAAATAATTGAGGTACTTGCCAACAATAGTGGAGGAAAATTTGGAAATCCAATTAGTTGTGTCGGTTGCTCACTCTTGAACATGACACTTTCTACTTTGTTTTGGGTTGGGATATCCTCCTTTTTATCGTTGACCTGCTTGGATTGGGCCATTTGTTTTTTCCTTCTATTTGATCTCTACCATGTCATCATGACCACTGATCCTATGGGTCCAAAAGCTCCCAAACTTCCAGTCGTGTCACCGATATGTTCAAGATTTGTCCTTCTATAGTTACACTTACCCCTAATTCTCTGTATTATCTAGAATCATTTTGCATCCCTTTGTCTCATGTCAATGATGTGGGATATATTATGACCCTCCTTCGACATGGTCGCTTCCTCTCGACTTCAGCTCATGATCCAGGAAGTTCCAAGAGACTCCCTTCCAGTACCTCAGAGATTGCATGCCCTAATGGTAAGTTCTTCGCACTCGATGACAAGTTCACATCATTGGCTTTCGATCGGGTGATTTCACGGGTGTGTGACTTCAGTTCCTTTTCACATTCCATGAATTGTGTTGATAGTACCTTGAGGACCATTGTCATTGTTGGTGGTTTCTTTCGCGGTTGTTAACAATTTACATCATCGATTGGTAATCAAGCAATTTTTTGGCATGTTTGACATTAGCACATCTATTCACATGTTATAATTTGTACTTTGATCGAGTCATGTTGGAGCGCAAGACCCTGGGCTCAGATTACAAAAGTCCATGTTGCAAGGCGATGTGACATGATCATGTTGATATACATGTCTCTTTCATATGGATGGTTGCAACCGTACCATGAGTTGTCATATGTGATCCTTCTCATTATTGGATGGCTGCGACCATACCTTCGTTTCGATATGATCCTCTTTATCGAATGGCTACGCCCATACCTAGATCCATTTGTATGATCTTTCTCTAGATGGCTACGTCCACACCACGATTAATGTCTGATTTGACAGAGTCTTTAGTTACGTATATGTATTTATACTTACTTGTAGGTTTTTCGATGGTAGACTTCAGTTCTCCGCACTGATTCATAAAGCTTTTCACCACTCACTCTAGTTCGCCCTTCACACTTTAGGGGGCACCTGTTACACATCATTTTGTCATTGTCCTTGTACTCCCCGTTCCATGATCGTAGAGGACCTCTACAGTGAACCCGACATGCTTCCCTTCATTAAGAAACTCCCATTATGTCCTTCTTCATGAGAAGAACAATTCCCTTTTGCATCATTTACCAAAAATCTTCTATTTTTCCTAGTTTACAAGACTGACGCTAATGGCCCATGTTATCCTCGTGTCGATATGCAAGGATTAAAACTGTCCCTGGCACCGACCGGAGAAACTGATCTTTGTTCGAGTTGCGCTGATCCTCTTTTGGAAAGTTTTTTAAATAAGGAGCCGACGCTTCCAGCTTTAGGAGCTTCGTAACGGAAGTCTGGTAAATAGTTGGGTCAGATAGAGTCAAGGATATCAGTTTGGGCTCCTTTCCCTTATTAGGATGGAACTACCTCAAGAGATAATACCTTCTCCCATGAGAAGAGGAACCATCTCCCATCCATTCATGCTATATAAACCTCCATTTTTCCTAAGCACAAGCTAGTGTTGGTGTGATAGTTCTAATTAGGCTCTAGTTGAAGAGTAATCATCAAATTATTCATAGTTGTAGCTCTCTAGTTGTGTGTGAGGGAGAAGTGTGAATTTGGTTTAGTGTGAATACTAAAACGAAAATCCTTAATACTATTATTATTGAGGCCATCATGGCATGCTACGGAAATGTGTGGGAACCCGGATTTGTCGGAGGAGAACAACAGCATCAAGACAACGACTGTAATATCTTCTTGATTTAATATATATGCAACTATCGATTGATTTCTTACATAATATGTCATCTCACATTTTTATGGCTTAATGTTTCTTGACTTGTTAAGTAGGTTGAATCACAATTTGTCTATAATCATGGTTGTTGTTTGTTGTTGTTTACTTGTTTCAGGTGTTCGACGAAGGAAATGGGGGATAGCGGGAGCGAGCGAGAAAGATCATCATCAAATGAAATAAGTGTACTAAGAGGTAGGCCCTCTTAATTGGTTCTAACTTAAGAAAATCGTCCATAGAATGTCTTGTTTGTCGCTAGACTTGCTATCGGGCTAGAGGAATTGTTTGTGTCTGCACTTAGAATTTTACTTCACCACACTCTTTTAGTTGAAAAACATATGCATGAAAAAAACATGTATAGATTCTTGTAGAATCTTAGTCAAATCTTGTTGACCTTCTAGGATACAGTTTTACAATTTCCTCCTTAAATTGGATTCTTCTTTCTAAAAGAAGAGCACATGAACATGGTCAAGGTGAAGCCTATAATCATTAGTAAAAGAGTTTCAGAATTAAGCTGTTTCAATCACATTAATATCATTAGTAAAAGAGTTTCAGACTTAATCTGATTCAATCACATTAATAGTTAACAACAAGAATATAAAAGAAGCTAAACTAATAAATCCATTACAAGCCCACATAAAACAGGGGGTTTCAAACACAGAGAAATGCCTTGGTACTCCTCTTCCTCGTACATCTACTTATTGATCTCAGATATTATATAAGGCCATTCTCAGAAAAAACTAATGATACATAAAGGCCTCATACATATAGAAGGCCATTGTCAGAAAAAAAGAAAACTGATGATACATAGGAACATGAGGTTTCATCCACAAAGAGGTGACACTGGCCTCATACATTTGCTTTATGGATCTGAGATATTACATAAGCCCAGTGTCGTCTCTTCTGCGGAAGAAACAGTACACTTTTTCATGAAAATGGACATCACTCTTTTCATATTTATAAGTAAAAAATTTCGTGGATGATAAAGTAGTTTCGTGAAACTCGGTTGTCTGAAATTACTTGTCTTCTTAATATCCCCGTGAGATCTCAACCTTCTTTATAACAATCAATTCGTGGAAAATTTTTGCAAGTAAAATCAATGCCTGAAGCTCAGGACTGACAGAAAATGATACACATGAGAATAGCTCCAAACCAGTGTCATTTCAAAAATGAAATGCGTTGAATTGACTGTCATAATTTGGCAGCTCAGGACTGACAGAAAATGTTACACATGAGAATAGCTCCAAACCAGTGTCATTTCAAAAATGAAATGCGTTGAATTGACTGTCATAGTTTGGCAGGAAGACTCAAATGGTCGGAGATTCCGATAATTTTGTTGCTAGTGAGAAACCATTGATGTTCGCTTCGCTTTCCATCATGGTAGGATTTCCCCTTTTTCCATCAACTTGGTTTTGGCTTTTAAGGGCAAACAATTTTTTTCCACGTTTAAAATTGTGGTATAATTTTATTTGGTTTTTTGGGCAGTTGTGTTAATTGTTGAATTCAAAAACTAACGTGAAAAAGGTTACAATTATTAAATAGATATATATAGTTTTTAAATTAATTTATTGTTTTTAATATTATTAAGGTATAATATTAAAATATAAAAATATCAAAAATAATTTTTTTTAATATTTTTTTGATAATTTTTTGGATTTAGAAATATATATATATATATATATAAACACCATATTGTTTTTGCATTTTATGTTTCTTAACAAAATTCCAAATCCAAAAGATTAAAAAAATAGAAAATAAATTCAATACTATACTCGTAAGAAACATTTTATACATAGAAAGGAGTATTCCTCATCATCGTGTATGTTTCCAATATTGTTCATATCCTAACATTAAAAAACACTCATGTATCTAGTTCATAATAGATCATCACATAATAACTGAAAAACCCATTAACTATTCACTGCCCTGGTTGGAAATAAAAGAGAACGAGAGAATAAATTCGGTGATCTGACCCGAGAACACCTGAAATTGCCATTGCCTTTGAATCCAAGTGAAATATAACTTTGAATAGATTGAAAAGGCCATTTGGCCGGAAAGAATAAGTTTAAAATAAATTTCAACATATGATTTTTTTTATATTATGAATTGAGATGTTTTGGTGGTTTAAAAGTGAATTTGATGTTTTTTTTATATATGCATTGATATTTTTTTGATAGTTTAAAAGAAAATGGAAATTAATATAATCAATATTTTTAACTGGAATTATTTTGAATGTGATAGAATGGTAAATATTCGATATTAATATTACATAATCTCTCATTAATAATAGTGGTCTTTCGAGTCTTGTGGCAGCTAGATGGTCATTTATTTTCTTTTACAGTTTTCTCTAGTTTAGCCATAAAGGATTGGATTGGATTCAACACCAGGGAAAAACTTTTTGTATTGTGGGGAATCTTATATTATTTCAAATGGCTTAGAATTGAGGATCTCATGTTCTGAGACAATCCAAGGTAATTGTTGATGGGAAAGCAAGAGATATAAATTGGAGACTTGTGAGCTTAATAATGGGAAGATCACAATAAGGGTGTTGATTAATGAATTCAAAAGAGTTTCTATTTCCCATATCTATAAAGAACAAAATAGCCAGGCAAACTTATTGTCAAAAGAATGATGCAGTGCACAACTAGGGAAGATTAGTTTATGGGATTTTGAAAATGGATACCTTTAGTGGACTAGTTATATCATGATATGATGGGAAGTCATTGGACTAGAGTCTCATGTGATATTATTTGTTATTTCGGCTAGAAAAAGGTAGAAAATTGTGATAGACATATATTTTGTTGATTCATGATAGACATATATTTTGTTTTTTGACATCTACTTAGAGGTAGTTATCTTTATGTGTAAAGGGAAAAATAGAAGTTTTCTTCATAGAGATAGAATGAGGATAGTATAGAGAGATAAATATTGTCAAAAACTATGTATGACACAACAAGTATATGTAACTGTTTTCGTACAACAGGTAGTAAGTGGAGAAAAACCATATGTATATGAAATTTTTCTATATTGGAAGATAGAGTTTTTTTTTTCTTAAAAAAAAAAAAGAATGTTAGGGTGATTGCTGAAAATAGTTCTTCTATTTTATTAGGAGAACACGAATCAATTTAATTCTTGCAAGTGACATGATGACCTCTATTGTAATAGCTTCTAAAATTTTTGTTGAGTTTGAATAATCCCTTGAAATCCAAAAAATATATATTCCTCACGTGAAAAATAAATATATTTTTCTCATAAGACAATAGATAGAATATGGTCTTTTTTTATTGTAAATTTTATGATTTTGAAAAGTAATTAGAATAACCAAATTAGAAAACTTGTCCATAACATTTTTTCCTTTCACATCATTATGAGCTTCTTCCTTTCCTTATGAGTTGGAAGGTGATCTTTATTTTCATTTGATATTTGATGGTTATTAAAAATGGATATTCAATTTTCTAGCTGGTCTATTACTTTTTTAATTCCTGGATATGTTTTCAATAATTATTTACCAATATCTATAAATAATAAAGGTTAGACGTTTATTATTTTCCATCATTAGTGGATTTCTTTTTTCCAAAATGGTTTGAAAGTGAGTCTTTGTGATTTAAAAAAGAGGTCAATGTCCATATGGAACAAAATATCAAGCATCAATTATATAGATAGATTACTGTTTTCTCGCCATTTTCAGATTTTGTATTTTTTTCATAAAAGTTAAAAAGTGGTTTTTGTTTTTAATGTAAATTTACAGATGGTTGAAAGTGGTTATATTATTTTTTAGTTGAAAAGTAACTAATTCTAAAATTAGAAAAACTTCAAGCATATCTTCTCTTACTAGGGTACTAATTTCCCACCATTAGTCTTTATTTTTATTATAATTTTTGAGATTGGTTAAAGTGGTTACTATATATTGTAATGAATTCAAGGGATTTTTTTAGTACGATTAGTGTTGTGAAGGCATGCCAAAGCATATATAATGCCCATATAGAATATAAAGATATTTTTCTCATGGAGAAAAAATAAAAGAAAATTTTTTCTACTTTTTCTATTACTTTCCCACATTGTCAAAAACATTCTTTTTCACAAATGATTGGAATGTGGCCTTAATTTTTGTTGTAGGTTTCAAGATTTTTTAAAGTGGCTCAAATGACCAAACTGGAGAAATGGTGTCCATTATGTTATACTAGAGCATACATAACACACAGCGGATTTATGCTCAGAGACTTAGATGGCAATAGCAGAGAATAATTCACAGAGACAAACAAATGGAGAAACGACAAGATTACTCAGTCAGAAACAACGGAATAGATAAAACAATCACTGGAGAACAGAAATCACTTTGCATTACATAACAGGCTTGGGCCTTGGCTTACCTTCCTTGGCCAGAGAAATTACAAATTTATAGAGGCAGAAGAAGGATCTACAATCTTGTATGTGATTCAGATGGAGATTTGGAATGATCTAGAAACTAATGGCGGTGGAGAAGAACCTAGAATCTTGCATGTGATTCCAAAAACTACTGGTGGTGTAGAAGGATAAAGAATCCTGCATGAATTTGGCTTCACACTTAACATTGTCCCACTTGAAGCCAAATATGAATCAAGTCACACCGAGTCCTAACATGCCTCTACATAACTCATGTTTATTTCATGGTAGAATCTTAGTGAGCATATCAGCAAGGTTCCTATCTGTATGGATCCTTTCCAATGATAACTGTCCTTCCTCCAATACATGTCGGATCCAATTGTACCTTAAGTCAATGTGCTTGTTCTTTGAATGAAATGCTAGGTTTTTTGCCAAGTGAATGGCACTCTGACTATCACAATATAACACATACTTGTCCTGCTTTATTCCTATCTATCCTAGAAATCGCTGCATTCGCAACATCTCTTTACAAGCTTCTGTTGCAGCTATGTACTATACTTCTGTTGTAGAGAGGGCTACTATTCTTTGTAGCCTTGACACCTAAGATACTGTTGCACCTGCAAACATATACAAATAACCTGTAGTGGACTTTCTGGTATCCATATCTCCAGCCATATCTGCATCTATAAATGTTTCAAGCACAGTCTCATTATGACCAAAACATAAAAAATAATGACTAGTACCCTTGAGATACCTTAAAATCCATTTTACTGCTTGCCAATGTTGTTTTCCTGGATTGGCAAGGAACCTACTCACTACTCCCACTGAATATGCAATGTCTAGTCGTGTGCATACCATGGAAGACATCAAACTGCCAACTACTAAAGCATAAGGAATATTCCTCATCTCTTCTTTCTCCTTGTCATCACTAGGATATAATTCAATACTCAGCTTGAAGTGGGCTACAAGGGGCGTACCAACTGGCTTGGCATCCTTCATATTAAACCTTTCAAGCACGTTATTGATATATTTTTCTTGTGACAGCCACAACTTTTTGTTTTTCCTGTCATGCATAATCTGCATGCCCAATATCTATTGTGCTGGTCCCAAATCCTTCATTGCAAATTTGCTACCCAAATCTTTCTTCAATCTATTGACCTTATTCTTATCATGCCCAACAATCAACATGCCATCCACATAGAACAATCATATGATATACTTTCCATGATCATACCTCTTGATATATACACAATGGTCAGCTTCCAACCTCTGAAAACCATGTTCCAACATGAATGAATCAAATTTCTTTTACCATTGTCGAGGTGTCTGTTTCAACCCATAGAGACTCTTCTTCAACCTACAAACAAGGCCTTCTTTGCCTTTTTCTATGAAGCCTTATGGCTGCTCCATATAAATTTCTTCCTCCAATTCACCATGAAGGAATGCAGTTTTTACATCTAACTGAACTCACATTCTAGGTCTAAAGCAGCAACTAGACCAAGAATGACTATAATGGATGACATTTTAACAACAAGTGAGAAAATTTTACTGAAGTCAATACCTTCTTTTTGGGCAAAACCTTTCACCACCAGCCTTGCTTTATACCTCTCCTTCTTTTCGTCACCTTCATGCTTAATCCTGTACAACCATTTGTTTTGTAGAGCCTTTCTACCTTTTGGGAGGTTTACCAACTCCCAAGTTTTATTTTCCTGCAAAGAGTTCATTACTTATTCCATTGCTTTCTTCCATTCTTTACTGTGCTCGACTTTACAAGCTTCTTGAAAACAATTAGGTTCACCTTCATCAGTTAACAAAATACAGTTTGAAGGATGATACCTTTGTGAAGGCTTATCAAGCCTAGAAGATCTACGAACCAACTGTGGTGGTGCATTATCAGGTTGAATCTCCTGTAAAGGTTCTTGTAAGTTTCCTTCTTCTTGTTGTTCATCATTTTCCACTTGTTGTTCTTCATGCTCCTGAATTTCTTGTTAATTTTCTTGTATTGGTGGTATGTTTTCCTACTGCTCTTCAAACCTGTCAATAACCTTCTTGACCTCCAACTCACCAACAATCCTCTTGAACATTTCTGACTCATTAAATATAACATTCCTACTTCTAATAATTTTATGTTTAACTGGATCCCATAGACGATAACCAAAATCTTCATATGCATATGCCAAAAAAATGCATTTCATAGGTCTATCATCTAGCTTAGTTCTATTTTCTTTGGGAATATGTATGAATGCTTCACATCCAAAGATTTTCAAGTGAGAATAATTCAAATTCTTACTAGTCAAAACTTCTTCGGGGATACTGCCATCCAAGGCTGTAGTTGGAGATCTATTTATGAGGTAGCAAGCGGTCCTGACTGCTTCAGCCCAAAAATTCTTCTCCAAATAGAATTGGACAACATGCTTCACACCTTTTCCATAATGGTGCGATTCATCCTTTCTGTGACACCATTCTGTTGAGGAGTACTAGGCACGGTCTTCTCATGCTTTATGCCAAACGTGTTACAATATTTCTTAAATGCATTTGAGCAATATTCTCCACCATTATCTGTTCTTAAACACTTAAGAAATTTGTTAGTCTCTCTTTCAATAGCAACATGGATTTTTTGAAATATTCCAAACACTTCACTTTTATTTTTCATAGGTATGCCAAAACCTTTCTGGATGCATCATCTATAAATGTTACGAAATATGATGCTCCTCCTAATGATTTGATGTTAAGAGGCCCAAATAGATATGAGTGTACCAATTCTAACACATTTTTATTTCTGTCATGGCCACCTCTAAGGAATGAATCCCTTCTTTGTCTACCATATATACAATGCTCACAAAGATCAAGATTGTAGGATTTCAAACTTGGCAATAAATTTTTATCAACAAGGATTTTTAAGCCCTTCTCGCTCATGCGACCCAAACAATTATACCACAGATCTGTTGAATTTCCTTCTTTTGTGACCGCAGCGAAATCTGATTTTCCTATCAATGTCTTCAGTGTGTATAATGTTCCTATCTTGGGTCCTTTGGCCACGACTAATGCACCTTTGCTAATTTTTCAGCCTCCTTTTCCAAATCTTGTGGAATAGCCTTCATTATCCAGTTGTCCCATAGAGATTAAACTCATGTGCATTTCTGGTACATGCTTGAATTGTTTCAACAATATATCTTGTCCATCTTTCATCTTGATCTGGACATCTCCCACTCCAACAATACTACAAAAATGGTTATTCCCCAAATGCACTCTACCATAATCACCAGGATTATATGAAACAAAACTATATTTGCATGGGGTTACATGGTGAGATGCCCTAGAGTCAAGGATCCAATCAAAGCTACTACTAGATGTATATACACATGCATCCTCTACTGAAATAGTAAACAACACATCACCATCTGCGGCTACAACAATAGTCTCACCTTCATTTATGCTGGATGACTTGTGATTTGTACAGGATGGTCTCTGGTCCTTTTGTATTTTCTTCCAAAATCGACATTCTTTCTTCATGTGCTTGGGTTTGCCACAATGAAAGCAGATGATCCTTCCTCTCCTTGATTTTGATCGACCTCTCGATCTTGATTTCCCTTGCTAGCCTCGATCCATTCTCCTACCATGATCAGCTATAGCTAGAGCTTCTCCTCCCTAGTTTTCCGCAATTGACTTGCGTCGCAGTTCCTAATTCATTAAAATGCTGCTGACATCATCAAACTTCAGGGTCCCTGCAGTTGTTGAAGTGCTCATAGCTACAATTAAATTTTCCCAGCTGTCTAGCATAGAACACATTAGAAAAATAACTCTAATTTCATCATCTAAAATGATTTTAATAGAGGCAAGCTGATTAGTAATAATATTAAATGCATCCAAGTGCTCAACAACTGAAGCACCCTCCCTCATTTTGAGATTACAAATATTCTTCATCAAGAACACTTTGTTTTATTTCGTGTTCTTCTCATATAGATCATGGAGCTTCTTCCATAATCCTTCTGCCGTCATTTCTCCAGACACATTGAAATAAACATTCTTTGCTAAATATTGGTGGATTGTTGCAATCGCCTTTCTATCTAGCTTATTCCACTCTTCATTTGTCATCGATGAGGGTTTCTTTGTTGTGCCCTCAATCAACAAATATTGAACCTTTAAAATCAGTATATACTCCATCTGTGATTTCCATAGGGAAAAATTAGCCCCACTCAACTTCTCCATATCTGTAACTATTGTCTCCATTTTCAATCAAATTCACGCCCCAAAACACAAAAAACTCCACCTAAAAATAAAACTTTAATTACTCTTTAAAATTTAGTAATAATGACCTTCCTCCTTTTAAAATACCCTACTTTTCAAAATTCCAACATATAATTATATATGTTTCATAATAAAAATAAAAAACATATATAATGTTTTAACCTTTTCACATTTCACACATACATATACTTTTCAAAATTCCAACATATAATTATATATGTTTCATAATAAAAATAAAAAAACATATATAATGTTTTAACATTTTCATATTTCACACATACATATGTTGGTTTGAGAAAAAACTTAACGTATACGTGTAAGCTTGATGTAAAAAAAAGTTACGAATAGCATGTTTCAACTCCAAACTCCACGGATCTCCACGTTTCAAACTCCAGCAACACGTTTCAACATAGGTCCATGACCTTGTTTTTCTTGCAGCAACCGTTCCTCAACTATTTCCTGGATAGATCCTTCAACAGCTCCAGGGGTAACAACCAATGTTTTAATGAATGCTCCGAGAGTAAGGTGATGGCACTAAGCGGCTTGCACAATGGATATTCCACCCTAGCTTAGATACTAGTTGTTAGACCAGAGCATACATAACACAACGGATTTATACTCAGAGACTTAGATGGCAATAGCAGAGAATAATTCACAGAGACAAACAAATGGAGAAACAACAAGATTACTCAGTTAGAAACGACAGAATAGATAAAACAATCACTAGAGAATAGAAATCACTTTGCATTACATAATAGGCTTGGGCCTTGGCTTGCTTTCCTTGGCCAGAGAAATTAAAAATTTATAGAGGCAGAAGGACCTACAATCCTGTATGCGATTCAGATGGAGATCTAGAATGATCTAGAAACTAATGGCGATGGAGAAGAATCTAGAATCCTGCATGTGATTCTAGAAATAGAATCCTGCATGTGATTCTAGAAACTACTTGGGGTGTAGAAAGATCTAGAATCCTACATGAATTTGGCTTCACACTTAACACATTAGTTTTTCCTTTTCCTTTGACAATAATCTTTTTTTACCCATGGTTGGAATGTGATCTTTATTTTTATTGTAAGTTTCATGATTTTTGAAAGTGGTTGAAATGACGAAATTGAACAAATGTGGTCCATTAGATTTTTATTTTCCTTATATGGGTTGGAAAAATGGTTTCGATTTTCATTGTAGATTTGGAATTGGTAATTGTTAAATGTGGTTTTTAAATTTGAGTGGTTGATGAAAGTAACTAATTCTAAAATTAGATGAATATGGTTATTTCTATCTATTACTTTCCCACATTGTCAAAAACATTATTTTACACCAATGGTTGGAATGTGTCCTTAATTTTTATTGTAGGTTTCAAGATTTTGGAAAGTGGCTCAAATGACCAAATTGGAGAAATGTTGTCCATTAGTAGTTTTTCCTTTTCCCTTGAAAATATTCTTTTTCTACCCATGGTTGGAATGTGGTCTTTATTTTTATTGTAAGTTTCATGATTTTTGAAAGTGGTTGAAATGGAGAAATTGAACAAATGTGGTCCATTAGATTTTCCTTTTCCTTATATGGGTTGGAAAGTGGTTTCGATTTTCATTGTAGATTTGGAATTGGTAATTGTTAAATGAGGTTTTTAAATTTGAGTGGTTGATGAAAGTAACTAATTCTCAAATTAGATGAATATGGTTATTGTTTTTCTAGCTAATTTGCTAGATTTCCACAATTATTAGTTTTCTTTTCAATGATAGTTCAAAAATTATTTTTCTCTTTAGTATAAATAAATTGAATTTTGAAAGTAGTTATTCTATTTTTTTTTGTCAATTACACTAATTATTTTAACTCAATTTATATATCTAAATGTGTAAGATTGTGAGATATAGATATTGTATGTGTACTATCATATAATACTCTAATAGAGAAAGACTCCAATCTAAAAAATAAATTCATAATCAAATTAAAATCAATAAATTATCTAACATTACTAGAGTACATAATCCACTTGAATTGGAATTTACATGAATTGTAGATCCATAAGTCCTTATAATCTCTTAATAGTTATAGTACTCATGCAACAATCTATTCACTTGGTTGAATAACAATGTAAATGGATGTTTTCCTATAGGTAAGAATCAACTTGCACAAATGAAACACCATAATTCTTAAACTCAAATAAAACTAATTCAATCTTGGTAATCATCATGTACTTGAACAATATCATGCTATTAAGACCTTGCTATCACCAAACTATCTTTGACATGAATACTACTATTTCTTTTCATGAATCATTACTATGTAGTTAACAAACTTTCATAAAAGGAAATACACTTGCATAAAGAAAATAAACGAAGACATGTAAAATAAAATTCTACCATAATATATTTGAAGTGAGCTCTATTCTTCAAAGAACAAAGTAGGAAATTACTTTATAACATTGTAAACTAAATCGAAGCATACTATTTGTATAACTAAATAATGAAAAACTATGTAAACAGAAATATCAAGAAATTTTGTTCTATTTTATCATAATTTGAAACATACATATGTTCCAAGAGTCTTCCCTTTGAAACAGAAAGAAACTTTTATTTATACATAATGTTGATTTGAAAATAATATAAACAATAATTAATTATAATTGGTTACAACCATTTACCAATAAATAGAGACTAAAAATCAATAATTACAAGATCTTTGCTAATAATTTAAGACTAATCAAGTTAACCTTGCATATGGTTCAAGGTTATTCCACACTCAATATATTTGTTGATGATCTAAATCCATGACAAATCTTCAATAACTAAAGTTGAAATTCAAATTTAATGCTAAATGGTGAAAATATGCACGGTTGGATCCCCAAATATATCCATAATCGTCACCAAAATTATACAAATAACAAAGATTAGTAAAAATATGTCATTTTACTTATATTTAATCATAAACTTAGTTAAAATACTAAAAAAATGCATTAAAAAATATGAAACTTAATCACATATATAAACATTAAAATTATTTTAATACAATGTTAAAAATAAAGGAAAATGATTAAAAATTTGAAAATAAAAAAATAAAATCAATTTTAAAGTCAATAATTACCAATACCTAGGATAAATTTTGGATATAAATTACTGCTCTATTATTTTATTATTGGATTTTTTTTTTTTTAACAATATTTTCAAAATGAATTTTTTTTATTGTAAATTTGGTTTTCTTTTGTTTGGTTAAAAAATTTATCATGTCCATATTAATAAAATATAAGTATCAATTTTCTCGATAAGGTATTGCTTTCCCACCCTTCTTAGATTTTTATTTTTCATATAATGGTTTAACCTGGTTTTTGGTTTTTGTTTTTAATGTAAATGGTTCTTTTATTTTGTTTTTTAATTATAAATTTCAGATTGGTTAAAGTGGTTTTTATATTTGTAATGACTTTAAGTCTTTTTATTGAGCCAAGTCTGGAAAGCTGACCGAAGCATGTATATTGTTTTTAACTAAAGTTTTTAATAATTTATCAAAATTTTTAAGGGATTAAATTTCTTGAGGTGCAATTTTTTTTTAGAGGGAAAGCTGACCGAAGCATGTATATTGTTTTTAACTAAAGTTTTTAATAATTTATCAAAATTTTTAAGGGATTAAATTTCTTGAGGTGCAATTTTTTTTTAGAGTGAAAAGAGATTTGATCTTTCTCTACACATGGTAGATCAAGAGTTCAATTGGATCAAGGCTAGTCTTTCCCACTCTAAATTTTATTTCCCTCTTTAAATACACTATATTCTATAATAAATACTATAGATCAATACGTTATTTTTATTTTAATATATAATTATTTTTATTTTAATACATAGTTTTTTAAAATACCTATTAATACAATTACTTTCCTAATACAACTACTTTCCTACTATTATTAAAACATCATTTTTAACAGCAATATTTTCATTATTTTCATTTTTATGGTAAATTTCGTAATTTTGAAAGTAATTGGAATAACTGTATTGAAAAAATGTTGTCCATAAATTCTTTTTCATCATTGTCTATTTGTTTCTTTTCCTCATATGAGTTGAAAGTGTTCCTTATTTGACCTTAAATTTGGTGATTTCTGAAAGTGGTTCTTCGTTTTATTTTTTATTTCCTTATATGAGTTGGGAATTGGTCCTTATTTTCACCATGGTTAAAAGTGGTTTTTCATTTTATTTTAGTAATGGTTATATAAGGAAAGTGTTCCTTATTTGACCGTAAATTTGGTGATTGCTAAAAGTAGATTTTCGTTTTATTTTAATTTTTTTATATGAGTTGGGAAATTGTCTTTATTTTCAATATGGTTAAAAGTGATTTTTCATAACGATGGTTTTTCATTTATCAAAGAAAATGACTATTTGAATAAATATGGTAATGATTTTTCAAATTAGTATAATACTTTTTTTTAGAATTGTTCGATTTTTTTTTCAATGATTGGAAAATGATGTTTCACTTCATTATAAATTTGGTGATTTTTGAAATTTGTTTTATATATATATATGAATGAGATAAATGTTAGACATAATTTATTAATCTATTATTTTCTATTTTTGTTGGACTTTCGTCATGGTTGAAAGCCATTTTTTATTTTGTTGGTTAGAAAAATATTCAATAAATAAATGTTAGGAAAGTGATTTTGTTTTGTGATTATTTTATTTTGTTAGTGGATTGGGTGACTAATTTTTAAATTAGATAAATGCAAATCAAAGTTTTTTCAGGGAAGCTATTCTTTTTTTATCGTTATTTTATTTTTATTTTTTTCATAGTGGTTGGAAAGTGGTTCTTATTTTTATTATAAATTTTGAGATGGTTTAATGTGATTTTTATATTTTGTTAGTTGGAAAGGTAATAAACATTGGATAAGTATCACATAAGTTGTCTAATTAGTTTATTACTTTTCACTATTGTTTGTTACATTATCTTCTATCTCTAATAGAGGGGGAATGCAAGGACATGGTGTGCATGATTCACCTTTTTATGTCTTCTAAATTTGTCGACTCAATTCTTGGGCCAAGGGGGATACTCTTGATATTTCCTAAGGTAAGTGTTCTTGTTTGTCACCCAAGAAAAACTTATTTAACAAATTAAACTTATATTGGAATTATAATAGAAAAATGTGGTGTATGGAGTCAAACTCTACTATTGTTTTTAGATATGAATAAAATGTCAAATTTTAATATAGAGGAAATTCAAAGGGGATCCAATAAGTAATGGGCTTTTAGTATAATACAACTATGAGAATGAAATTATAATTTATCAGAACATAATCTAGTTAGGCTAGAGAATAACTTAGAATAAATAAATATGGGCTAAGGAGGAGATGGAACTACTTTCCTAGAATATATCCATTAGAAAAAATACCCAATGGGAAAGACACGCATGAATGTGTTATCTTACATTATATAAAATAGGAAATGAAGAGCTAAGACACACATAACTTGCTTGAATTTATTCTTGACAAATGGTAGCAACTTCAATCTTGATTTTATAATAAATCCAATAGATCAATAATCAATTAGCAGTTCCATTTTTTGGGGCTACACTTGTAGTCTCAAACTTGAAACAATCATTTTATCAGACAAAAAATGAACTAGGGGTTGGGATTATAAAACCATTTTCTAAGCCTTCTTGTTTCCCTTTGCAAAAACTGCTACTCAAGAATGCTTAAAATACGAATAAGAATGAAGGAGATGAGAAGTGGAAAGAGGATAAAGCCATTCACTATTACAAATTTGTGATACTTTAGGCAGATCTTTGATATTTGATGACCTATATCTCTATTTCACCCTCTTCAGCTACTATTTCTTTTTCTTGTAACTCTTGAATGAAAGGACGTCCTATATAGAAGAGAAGATTCCCTTATACATCATTGGAGGAAGGAATGCCAAATATTTGGTTTAGAAAGTATCTTTGGGGTCCTCTCTCTCTCTATTTATGATTTAATCTTGTGAGATAGTAAATGAAATTTTTGTTAAATCGTACTTTTCATCCACTATTCTTTCTTAATACTAGGAAATTAGGGCCATGCATTCAAGTTTCATCTTGAAAATGGTTAAGATGCTTATGTCGAGATCCCTTAATAGAGGTATTCTCTTCATAGTGACACATGTTTCTTTAAAGTATAATCCTTCATTTAACTTTGAATCTAGACACATTTAATTAAATTCAAACCTCAATATCGGGGTGCATGATTAAGGAATTAGGCCCAATACTGAACTTAGTCAAGGGTGTGGTTTGAACAATGAAAAATGGGCATAGTTGAGAAATTATAGTTGATCTTGTAATTGGTCAAGGAAATCTTTTGAATAGTGAGAAAGGGGCTTGACTAAAGAATTGAGCTCGATATTGAAATCAAGCCAAGGAAATGACTTAAATAATGAGAGGGGGGATTGATTGAGGAATTGAGATCTATCTTGAAATCAACCAAGTGATAAAAAAAAAACAATGAGAAGGGGGCTCAGTTGAGGAATCTCGCTTGATAATGAAATTAACGAAAGCATCAACTCAAATAATGAGAAGGGAGCTTGAATAAGGAATCAAGCCTAATATTGAAATTGGCCAATGTAGTAGTTCAAACAACAAGAAGAGGGCGGAAATTGAGGAATCAAGCATGATCTTGAAATCTTCCAAGGAAACAATTTAAACAATGAGAAGGTGACTAATTTGTAAATGAGGATGGAATAAAAATTCAAATAGTGAAGAAAGGTTAGGATTTAAAATATTTGTGAAGGGTTCCAAGGGATAATAAGTTAATGGAATTTTGGCTAATTAGAGGGGAACAATGGAGTATGTGAAAATTGTAAAGGCAAAGCTTGGTTTAAATGTAATTAGCCATGTAATTGCTTTGGGTTCAATAAGGTAATAACATTATTTCATTTTGTGAGATCACTCCTACATGTAAGGTGCGAAGATCTGCACTCTAGCGTGTGTAGATCAATGCTTTAATACATTGGGACACGAAGTCAAAAAATTTCTTCTTCTAAAAAAAAATTGGATAGTGGAAACTTATCCTCAAAATAATGTTTGAAAATAAAACTAAATTTTAAAAGGTCAAGAGTAAAATTTAGGGAATTTATTTAAGAAAAATAAATACTTACCTATCTAACCTATTTGGAAAGTAAGCTTAGTATGTTACATGGCATTTTCAATGGAACCATCTATGCAATTTGAAAAATTTATGAGACTTGTGTATGTATAAGGCTAATAGGAGAGTATAAGCCATTGGGATTTTGGAAGCAAAAATACAAGGCGTGACATCCAATATGACCACAAGGAACAAGTGGAAACAAAGGAAAATAATGAATTAGTTACCCATCTCCAATATTCGCTTTATTATTATACTTTAATGAAAGTCTCTTCCATCCATGTTGTAACTAGCCTTCACAAATAATCACTTCTTCAATGCATTTGGAAAATAACTAAAAAGTAACAAATATAGGCAAAGGAGGAAGCATAATTACTTTCCTAGTACATATTCATCAAACATAAATCCAGTGGGTAACGAAACAATGGCTCATTAGCTTATTCAACATTATATAAGATAGGAAATAAAGAGGGAAATAACAAGTGTAACTTGCATGAATTTATTCTTGACTAGAGCTTAGTTTTAATTCGACAATAAATCTAATAGTTCATTAACCAAATAGTAGTTTTATGGGGATGATAGAAGTATCAAATAAAAAAAATCATTCTATTAGTAAAAAAAATCACCATGAGTTGGGATTACAAAGTCATTATCTTGAGCCTTCTTGTTTTCTCTATAGCTCCTACTACTTAGAGAATTATTACCATAAAAAATGATATTCAAGAATATGAGAAGTGGAAGGAGGATAAATCCTTTTGCTACTAAAATATTGTAATGCTCTAGTCATATCTTCAATTTTTTGTGACCTCTATCTATGTTTCACTCTCCTCAATTGATATTTTTTTTACGTTGGAGTGAAAATACCTCCTATGTGAAAGAGAAAATTATCTTACATATATGTCAATTGGAAATAGGCATGGATAGTATTAGTTTAGAAATAATATTTGGTGATGCGAGAGCATCTTCCACAACTCAACCTTATCATTGATCACACAAGAGGGGTCTTATGAATTTACTAAAGATAGTGGGTTCCCTTATTCAAATTTGTATAATATAGAGTAATTTAATAATAGTAGAAGGGTAAATTGCTCATGTAATTATAAGTTGTCTTAGTTCTAGGAGAGAATCTAGAGTTACTATGGAGGTTTTGATGAGCTAATATTTGTATATTTTTTGGCATTTTATTGAAGGGCTTAGATATTTAGGTGTGTTCTCTAAAGAATTTTATAACGGAATGTAAAAGAGGTATGTAAGGATTGGGAGAGAGAAAACTTAGTGAAGGAGTAGAGGACGTGAATAGTGGCAGATCAACCCAGCAATATGATTTCTTGTAAATAAATATATTATAATTTTCTGAAGAGATATTTAGAGAGATTTGAGAGGAGAGAAAGATATTCCAAGCTCTATGTGAAAAGGAAGAATACATAATTGTTGAAGTCATATAAACATTTCCCATCCATATTCAAGGTAATGTATATGTTCTTTGAATTAATATATATTGTGCTTTGTTTGTGAATTGTGTGTATATGAGACCAATCACATGTTTGGTTTGAAGGTTCAGTTTACACCAACAAAAGAATTTAGTCCCATATCTCAAAGTCTACAGTTAAGGGAACATAGGTTGTAGAAGACTGAGGTTGGTGGTGTGAAGTATAAGCTTAATGCATAGATCCAAATATGATTGGGTTAAGTGTTGGATCCATGGATATCTTGTTGGTAACATATCCAAGTTAGTTAACTTTGAAATGAAGATTTTATGAGCAGATCCAATTTGGAACTAGATCTATTAATAGATAGCGTTGTGAAATAATTTTGTCTATATAAGTTTGTCACCTTGCCTTGAGTCATCTTGTTAAATCAAGGTAAAAGAGTTAAACACTACACCCATATCTAGATTGAGAATGAAGGAAGGTGTGGAGCCTAGAACAAAAGGCATATCTGAATGTCGAAAATCCATTTGCTCCATTGAAGAAAAGTAAGAAAAGTGGCAGATTCTAGATCAAAGGACATAACACACTTTTTGAAGTAGAGGTGACCCCCTCATCGACTCTTAGGTGATATCTAAGCCACAAGGAATTTGGCAGTGTAGTTTAGAGTGAAGGGGATCAAGGGTTGGATATTGAATCTCTAGCTCAAACATTACCAAGTCACAAGTTATCCATATTCAAGGATATTTGGACCAACATGTAATTCAAAGAAGAAAGGGAGCATCAAAATTAGTGAAAAGGATATGGAGTGAAGAATTTAAGTTCAAAATTGCAAAGGACCAGATCATGGATCATCTATATTGATAGTTTCATATAAATTTATCGAGACCTAGACCATATCCAAGAGTGCATTAACCAATTGTAGACTAGAAAGTGACTAGATCTCCCACATACTGGATTATGCAAAATTTTGGGTATAACGAGAAATTTTTTATTTTCCAAGGCCAATAGACTAAATTCCTTTCAGGCTAAGACCTTAGTTCTAGCTTATGGTAATATGAATTGATGTGTTTTGGTATCTAAGTGCTAAGGTCTATATAATTTTTGGGATTACATAAATTTTAATATGTTACATATGGTTTCCTTGGGGGTTCCAAAAGGTGCCCATGGAGGTTTATAAAGAAAAAAAAGAGTTTACCTTGATCCATAATCTTGATTGATGTGAGAAACCCCAACCATAGCGATGTTGATTCATTTGCATCATTTTTTAATCAGATACAATGGTTGGAAGATTGTTGCCTATTATTCTTGTAGGTGAGGAATTTCTATGAGTTTACTTGATATCAATGTTGTCAATTATTTGTTGTGTTGGAGTTGATGGGAATTTCACTGCTAGAGATGGAAAACCAAAATGGATACCAACAACAGATAAAGTGTGTTTAATGCAATTTGTGTGTTCCACAAACATGAAATAAAGTATCCCATGTATGAGGAAGGAGGGTGCTTCACAATCCATGGATTATCTTTTCTGTTTCCAAATTGAGAGGACAAAAATGTCAAGGGTGCTAACCACTCCAAATCAAAACATGAGTGTCTTCTTCAACTTCAATACAAGGTGTCCATCCATCCTCCTTCTTACAAATAGACATGTGTATCATAGTTCTTGGAGTTATAAACATGGGCATGGAAATTTTGTAAATGATTATGATGCTAGGGCTTATAGTAGAGCTAATTGTGGTGGACATCCAAGTTGAGATCAAGTAATAGAAGGGAATAATAATAAAACAAAGATGACAAAATTCAACACATTTTTATGAAATAACTTGGAATATTATTAGACTTGGGATGAAGAAATTCAAGTAATATTTAATGATAAGTGAGATGGAGCCACATAAGATATCAAGATCATGAAAGGAGGATTGCCAAGAATCCAAAGCAACACAACATGTGAGGGGGAGGTTGTGAACTTAGGCTGAATATGTGGCTAAATCGAGTGTTGGAGGGTGTAAATAATATTACTGTAAATTAATATAATGTGATATTTTATGGATAGAGTTGTTCTTATGTGATATTTATTTGTGTAAATTTTCTTGTATGGTTGCTCATAATACCAACAATTAGTATCCGAGAAATATTTTAAGATTCATGTGTATTTGATTTCGGATGATTTCTATCATATAGGTAATTTCAAATCTAGATAAGAAATTACAGACTATTGATTGTACAAATGTTTGCAAGAGATACTTGATTATAGAACAAGTGTTTTAGATATGATTGTAGAGCATTGAGTAATTGATTTCCAAATTGCAACTGATTGTTTTCAAATTACAATAGCATGGTAGGATATGATTGAAGAGTTCACATTTGAGGGTAGAAATAATAAGAGAAGTTGGTAGCAAAAGGATATGAAGTAAGTAGTAGAAGTGTGGTTATAAGTAACTAGTAGAAGACAACAACACATATCAAGATAGCACGACAAAAGAAAAGGTGTGGAAAGAATCCTTATAACCAAGAAATTTGTGAAAATGAGAATAAACGAAGTTCTCAAGAATAAGTGTGAATGCAACTAGAGGAATTGTGATAGAGAAAGAAGAGAATGTGAAGCTATTAAGAGAAAATAGAATCTTGTGGAATAATTTTTTATAATAGATAAGACAAGGTATTCGAAAAGTTACACCTTCCAGTTGAGGCTCGATAGAAGTTCTTAAGACAGTTCCACAGTTGATATTCTGGGCAGAATTTTCAAGAGAAGTGAGAAGGGTGTAAAAGCCTAGAAGAGAAAATGAAGGTCAAGAGGTTCTATAGAAGAGAAAAAGAGGATACCAAAATACCAAGATTAGGAGAGAAACTTGGTGAGGAGTTGTAACTCGGTGAAGCATACTTTTTTTGTCGAAGCTACTTGCAACTCACGGTGAGCATGGAGAAGCTCACAACAGATGAAATGAAGATTACTAGAGGTAGATAAATGAAGAGTTCAAAGAGAGGAAGCCATAACAATATGAGAAAAGATGCCAAGGAAGTAGGAAAAATGAAGATAAGTGATGAAGAATAACCCAATATAATGATGATGTTGCTACAAGAAAGTGAAAAATATTAGAAAAGTGAATGGAAGCTAAAGAAAAAGGTCAAATAGAATATTTGATCCATAAAATCATATGGATATTCCACTGGATAGTTCATCACAGTAGATCTGACAATATTATATTAAAAATCCAAAGTTCTACATTATTACTATTTTATTTAATTTCTAGATATGTAGATTTTACTGTAATTAGTGCATGCATGTGAATGGAAATTATGGAGAAAGTTGAGAACGAAAAAATAATCTCACACGCACACATAAGACACAAAATATGATATTGAAAACCCTTTCGGAAGAAAACACAGCTGGAAGGTGAGGTCGCTTCACTCTCTTTCTCTATTTGGAAAGTATGGTTGCATGTACAAAGAAGTAATATGTATGTGGCTTGTGAGCTGCTACAGTAGAAATATCATCTTTGTGTGCTCTACCTCTTGTATCTCCCAGTTATCTCTTCTCATCTATTGAATAAAATGCTCTCGAAAGAATGGAATGCCTCTTCCTCCTGGTGGCCCAGTTATAACATAATCTGATAGCCTACTAGCGGTTAATTTTGACTACATCATCTCTTAACTAGAGTTACAATATAGACCCTTCTAGAGTCTTTTACATCACAAACATGTGGCTAGTGTCCTTTTACATGAATAATAGGGGTTGAGGTGGCATCCTCCCAAACTATAGGTGTGAAAACAAGAATATTAACTTCTGAGTGGCCTAAATTTTGCATACTGACTCTGATTGACGCAATTCTTGCGCCTTTGGAAATATATCTATGTGTAGAACAACATGAGTTGAAGCTATGCCAGCTTATGAAAATTTCCAAAAAATATCATTTGATGCCTCAAAATGCTCTCGGAAGGTTTCAGACCGTGTTTTGCCAAACTGGGTCCCACGAGTAAAAGCAGTCTAGTGAGATGATTCCTCCACTTTTTCCACTATGAATGCATTGAGATGGATGAAAAAAATATAATGATCCAATCCAGATGAATACTAAGAAATTATATGCAAGGAAGTTGAAACATAGGATGAATCTCTTATTGAAAAGAGAGAGGAAAATCAGAGAAGTTAAGTATGAACATAATTTTTTTGAAGAAGGAGTTCATGGTAGTGAACCTCACAAGAGAAGTATGCTTCAGGAAGATGATGAAATTTGGGATGATATTTTTATGAAATGCTTGGACAGTTCAGTCCATCATAAGGAGAACTTGTTAGAGGCATACAAAGAGATAAACAAGTCTCATATTTTTAAAACTAAGAACTTGTGTGAGTATGTGTATTAAGGTATTCACAATATTGGAGCTGGACAAGAAACTTCTATAAAAAAGGAAGAAGAGTATCAAGATGATAGACAACGAGAGAATGGAGAGTTTTCTAAAGAAGACAAGGATAAAGGTAAAAATGAAAGAGCTCAAAAATATTAAAAGAATATAAAGTAAAAAAAGGGTTGCAAGTTTCAAGGGATGGAATGGAAAGTAAACAAAAGGAAATTGTTGTGTGACAAGCTAAAAGGAAGAAAACATCATATTGTTAGCATATAGTGGATTAGAGGATAAGGTAATGATTTTTTTTTCATATTTTATTTAATAAAAATGATCATGTGATGGCAGTTGATTAACAAAGAATTGTTTTAGAAAATGATAAATAAGTGATAAGGGAAAGGACTCTAAAAGACAGTGATGTTAACGTGAGTCGAGATGGTGAAAAAGAAATTTATATAATATTTATATATAAAGTTAGAAGTATATAATTATATAATTTATAAGAGAAAATGTGTTTTAAAACTATAAATGGAATTAATTTATTTAATGGAAAAATCCATAAAATTTTACATCAACATTAGGTTTTAACCTCCCTTATTTTCGTCATACTTTTTCCTTATAATATATTTAGTAACAAACTTCATAAGAATTTACTTAAATACTAAGTGATAATAATTTTTTACTCTATATTGCTTGTTGTAAAAAAAAATAGTTATAAAGTAATTTTATTGAAAATGTGATCAATATTTTATAGTGAATTTGAACTTCATAAATTTTTTAACAAGAAATATGAAAATCCTATATAAAGTGTTTATCTTATATATGATGTACATTTTTCGAAAATATGATTACTATTTATAGTAATATTTTAAGGAAAAATGACATAGTTAAATATTTTAAAAGATGTTGTAATGGTTTACCTCACAACTAATTAAATTAAGTTTAAAGTCTCTCTTTAGTATTTAGAAAGAAGGATTATTATTATTTCCTATACATGGAAAATATGTTTTTATTTTCTATACATGGAAAATATGTTTTTTTTCACTCTAGGTGTATTATTATTATGTTGATAATTATGTCTATTTTGCAATAAGGCTTCTAAAACTTTAACTTAATTATAATAATAATTATTAGGTTGATGGTGGGGATTTAACGTCCATGAAATATTTTAGAATATTCTTAGTAGTATTAAAAAATCGAAGGTTGACATTTATATCCAAAGTAGTTATGCCCCTTTCCCCCTTTTAAGTCAAATTAATTAATTAAAGAAAATGACATATGAATTGTTGGATAAAATTGTCAGTGATGTCAATATCATTACAAACCCTAGGTACATTATGAATCCAATCCTAGGTATATGAAAGGAAATAATTGCAACCCTACGTGTCAAATGCATTGATGAAACCCTAGCAGTTTCCTAAGTGCAAGAAACCTTAGCACTAATGAAAATGATGAAACCCTATGAAGATGACCAAAGTAAGGTATGCATGAATAAAGACCTAACAAACCAATAGATGAAAAGCATATATGATGAAATGCTAGGAAAAGAACCAAAATCTTGAGTATAAGTGTTGATTGGACTTGTGTTTGGTTAATAAGAATTACACATACGATTCCTATTTCCTTTAACAGAAAGTGGCCCTGTCATACAAAATTGGAGTTACAATAAATTCCATTACAAGACTAAGAGTATTCTTGTATTCGTGATGTTCAGTCTCGCTTATTGCCAAAATGGATGGTAGGTTTTGGAATATTTAGAAGATGCCTTTAAGAAAATACAACAAGGTATTTTATGGGAGAATGAAGAAAGTAATAAAAAAAGGTTGTTGAGCAATACCATATCTTTGTTGAAGGATCACAAAGAGAACCTGGTAATGTAGCCTTACAAAAGAATATTTGAAGGAGATAAAAAGTCTTGGAGATACATTCTAAGTAGGCCTTTGAAGTAACCTATGAAGGAGAGGTCCTTAAAGCATCTTGGAGGGATATGTAACAATATATTGAAAATCATTTCAAGACCCTTTTGTTGACTTACTGAAGAAGTTTGAAGAGAACATGTTGTGAAAACCATTAAGGACATCTTTGGAGAAGCATTACTGAAAGCTTGAAGAGTTGTTGGAGTTGAATTTAATGGACTAAGCACCTAGATAACTTTTGTAGAGTTGTTGAAGAAGATCTTGAACTTGTTGAAGATCATATTAGAAATCTTGAAGAAGTAACTAAATCCATATTGACGAATTGAAGCTGAGGGTTGGAGCCCTAGAGGATTAGAGTCCTCACACAAGGTTGGAGCCAGAGCCAATTGAGAGGATTGGAGTCCTCAAGAAGACCAAGTTGTGTTAGGATATTCCGACACATTTGAAGATTGCAGTCTTCATCTAAGGTTGGATCCCTAAAGAAATCATTGGCGTGATTTTATTGATTGGAACTTGAATTATTATAAAAGAGGATTAGATTCCTCGTTATTCTGATTAATAAAAAAAAATTGTTTATTGTTAATTTTGTTTCTTTTTTTGAAGTGACGTTAACTAGCATAAAATAACAATTGTAAAAGAAATATTGATTCCTGCCTCCCCTGGTACTTCCAACACTTGGTATCAGAGCTAGTACCTTCAATCTAAACATAGTCATTGGAAGATAGATCCTTAGAACAGAAATGGAAATTCAAGGAAGAAAGGCTCTAACTTTTTTTAATATTTCTCCCCCTTAGTCAATAGATCACAATAAAATCAGGTTAGTAAAGCTCCCTTGTTGAATGGATCAAACTATAAGGCATGGAGACATAGAATGGAAATATTTTTGATGGCTCAAGGTCTTGAAGTTTGGAAATCTTTGATTACCAGAAGCACAATGGAAGAGAGTCCAAGGATTATAATGCGAAAGAAATAAATACAATCTTGAGTAGTTTACAAGATCCTACAAAAGTCAAGATGAAAAATACTCTTCAGTAAAAGAGCTTAGGGAGAATCTTCAATATATTCACTCAAACTGACGTTTTATCATGACCTGGGATCTAGAAGATGGTGGACAAGGACACAAAGACAATCAAGAGTCAAATGAGGTAGATGAAGGTGCCAATTGCATAAAGAGGATGATGATGAAGAGAATTTGGAAGTAGGAGTTGAAGTAGACCTCAAGGAAAAACTTGTGGTTGCTCTAAAAGAGTTAAGAAAAGTGAAAAATGAAAATGAGGAACTTAAAAAGTAGGTACAAGTTGTTGATTATGACCTTGACAAAAAAAGTGATGAAATTATTATTTTAAAATGTATCAAGTACAATAAAAGGATGAGGATCTGAACAAGATTAAGGAGAAATTGCATAAGAATGAGAAAAGACATAGTGAGGAAGCCATCTCCTTTATAACTCAATTAGAAGAAGCAAAGAGAAGGGAAGACATTTTGACAAGTCATCGCAAATATAAATCTAGGAATTGAGTAAATCCGAAGCATGAACTGATCAATATAAAAAATAAGTCACCTCCCTAAAATATCAACTAGAGAAATCAAGGAAAAAAATACAAGGAGTTGAAGATAAGAATTTAAAGAAATAATTGGGCCTCCTAAAAGGACAAGCTGATGAAGTTGAAAAGGAAAGAAAAACCATGACATGCCAACTAAAAGAAAAATATGAAGATATTAATAGATTTAAGACATATGTCATCTCTTTTAAAGTCCAAGAATGTGAAGCAATAAATATGAAGGAAGAAATGGAGAATCAACTGGCAAAGAAATATGAAGACTCTGAGAAGATGAAAGAAGGGATTATTTCTATAAGGAAATAAGTTGATCAGCTCAACATGAATCTAAAGAGCTCTCAAGCCTTGGATGACATCCTAAGTCATCTAAGATAACCATTTTACAAATATGGTCTTGGAATGGCAGGTGAACCTTCTAGAAAAAATTATTCAAACCCTAAAACATCAAAGAATGTGGAGAAGCTTGAAAGTTGTGCATATTCACCTAGCTCTAAAAAAAGAAAGCAAAGGTGTCATAATAACATTGGAAGGACCTGTACTCTAAGAAGGTATATTGATATTACAGATAGCAATGAATATCAAGGCAGAACAACTTCATAAGTGTGTTGATACCATCTTCATATTCCAAGTATCAAAGTATATTGTTTGGCTATTGTTACTCTCGTAAAAATTTTGGGCATATGGTAAAGGATTGTAGGGCATATAACAAAAAGGATTCCAATAAGTTCCCAAAAATTAAAATTGCAGGGAGATACTCCAATAAATTTACAAACAAAAATTATGCTCCATCATTCATGTACAAAATTGAATGCTTCAAATGCCATAATTCTTGACATATAGCTCAAAATTTCAACTTGAATTGGGCTCTTAGAAAATTTGACGAGTCTTCAACCAACCATGGAAAAATAAATACACAAGTTTGGAGAAGGAAGGATGCTGAAGTAGAAGGAGAACATGTGGAATGTTCCTTGAGTACTCAAGGAATCAATCCATGTTGTTAATCAAATATGGGAATCATAGGAAAACATTATGTTTCTCCAAGGTTCTTCCTATTAGAAAGAAGAAGATCATGCATACTGTTAGGGGGAAAAACTCTATGACAAGAAAATACTAGCATGATGTCTAGGAAAGTAGCCCAATGACAAGTGGGGAAACACAATTCTAGAGGGGTCAACATATGAAGAAGTTGTCATTGATATCAAAGGGGGAGAGAATACTGAAAGGGGCGGAGTATTGCGATCAATGAAAATGGAGGATATTGTTGGATAAAGTTGTCATTGATGTCAATATGATAACAAAACCTAGTTACATTACGAAGCTAGTCCTATGTATATGAAAGGAAATAATTGAAACCCTAGAAGCTAACCCTATGTGCCAAATTCACTGATGAAACCCTAGCATTTCCCTAAGTGCATGAAACCTTGGCATTGATGAAAATGATCAAACTCTATGAAGATGGCATAAGCAAGCTATGTGTGAATGAAGCCCTAAAAAACCAATGGATGAAAAACATATGTGATGGAACCATAGGAAAAACACATAAATCTTAAGGATAAGTGCCAATTGGACTTGTGTTTAGTTACTGAGCATTACACTTATGATTCTTATTGTCGTCTCTAGAAAGTGGCTCTTTCATGCAAAAATTGGAGTTGCAACAAATGCCTTTACAAGATTAATATTATTCCTATATTCGTGAGGTTAGTTTGGAGTTTGGACGAAATGGATGGTAGTTTTTGGAATATTTAGAAGATTCCTTTTAAGAAAATACAACAAGGTATTTTATTGGAGAATGAAAAAAGTAATAAAAAAGGTTGTTGAGCAGTGCCATAACATTGTTGAAGGATCATGAAGAGAACCTAGTAATGTAGTCTTATAGAAGAACATTTGAAGAAGATGAAAATTCTTGGAGATACATTCTAATTAGACCTTTGAACCAGCCTATGAAGAAGAGGTCCTTAAAGCATCTGGGAGGGATCTTGTAGCAGTATATTAAAGATCATTTGTAGACCTTTCTTTTGACTTATTTAAATAGTTTGAAGAGATCCCGTTGTGCAGACCATTAAGGACATCTCTGGAGCTACATTTTTCAAGCCTTAATGAAGGAGAATTGAAGAATTGTTGAAGTTGTCTTTGATGAAATAAGCCCCTAGAGAACTTTTGTAGAATTGTTGAAACAAATCATGGACTTGTTGTAGAGAATATTGGAATACCTAAAGAAGTAACTAAAATCATCTTGAAGAACTGAAGTTGAGGGTTGGATCCCTAGAGGATTAGAGTCCTCACACAAAGTTGGAGCCTTATAGAAGACCAGATTGGAGCTTGAGCCAATTGAGAGGATTGAAGTTCTCAAGAAGACCGGGTGGGAGCTTGTTGAAGTATAGGTTGGATCCTAGTTGATTCAAAGATTTTAGTCTTCCTTTAGGTTTGGAGCTTTGAAGAAATTAGAGGTGTGATTGTAGTGATTGGAACATGAATTATTGTAAAAGAGGATTGGAGTCCTTGTTATTTTGATTAATAAAATTATTTATTTGTTGTTCATTTTGAATTATGTTTTTAAGTGAAGTGATCTTAACTATCATAAAATAAAAATTGTAAAATAATTATTGATTCACGCCACCCCCCCACCACCCCTTATTTCCAACACATGAACAAGTGTCATATGAAATGAGTTATGGTTTTTTTGTCAAGCGGTATTGATAAGTCATGGTATTGACCCATGGTTTTATAATAAAGCCCATTTATGCATGAAGATTCTCCATGGTAAAGTGGGGTGAATCTCCATGGTTAAGAATCTTCTTATATGCTTTTCTAGATGTATACATGTTTAACTTATATATTAAATTTCTAATAATTAAATAATTAATAATAATATATCTTTTAAAGTCATGATTTAGTTAATTTTGGTGATTTACTTTAATTTTAGTAATGTGAGATGTATGATGAAGTAAATGTTTTGATGTTTATAATAAATTGATATTTATCGGTGTTTACTAGCCATTTAATTTATATGGTTGCACTAAGAAATAGTGAAAATAGATAAATATTCTCAAATTATAACCAACGAAGTTGTAGAGGACTTGCAATTGCCTCATTTGGAATCATAAGTATAGGAACAAATAATTTATCATGATAACTTTGAATTTTGGTGATGGAATAACAACCCCTACTTTCAAACAAGTGTTGTTGGCAATGTAGCACTTGCCATTTATGTGGATAGTGACCACTATTAAGTTTGCACATTTACACTTTTACTCCTATAGGTTAAAGCATGGAAGAAAACATAAATAATTGTAGGGAGTAACTGTCAATAGATATATTTATTTCCATCTTGTTCCTATTTTTTTTTTTTTTTATGTAAATACTTAGCTTAAATTATGCTATGCAGTTACTAATGATAAATAGGTTATTTACCTGAGTATGTGCTATTTTTAAAGATTTTAATTTTAGGTGGTTTTCTATGACTCTTAACCATGAAAAATCATTACACAAATATTTAAAAATAATGGCAGCAGAAGGATGATATCAAGGAATAACCATGAGGGCCTAGAGATGAAAAGGTAGATATAAATATGAGAAAGTGCAATCTAGCTAACTTGGCCTTTGGAGGAGCAAGCAAGGGTCATTCTAATCAATAGTGCTAGCCATCTCCATGCCACAATTTGACAACTGTTTACCCTATTGCTTCCCATCATTTGATAAGAAGGTCGTGAGACACAAGTTAATGTCCTTGCAGGCACTAAAACATGAAAAAATATATTTAGGGTGAATTTCTAGCCTTTCTCTATTGGAAATTTTTTCTATTGTAGCTTACTCATGATTTTTACTATTTTATGTTTTGTTTTGATTCAAGAATATTTTTGTATATCGTGTTTTTTTTACTCGATGGCTATTTTCCTTAAATCCAATTGTGTCGTCTAGTTCAGGGATATATATCTCCCAAGGATGCTTAGATTGACTTCATGGCTACATGAAAAATACATTGATTTCATTTTCTAATATTATTCGCCTTGGTAGTTCTCTATTTTAAATGAATATGTTGTTTCAACTAGGGATTGGAATTTGGTTGTGTATTATTATGTAAAAAGAATATTGCAATGGGTTTAAATGAATATTGAGATAGGTGAAGTGTAAGAACAATTTATATAAAAAAATCTCGTAGCCATACTCATATGTACTATAGCAATATTTCCATCGTATCAACTAATTTGGAATAGAATATATTAAGATGGAGACAATTCTTGTAAATAACCATGGCATCAAATCATTTGGAACATAATATTTAATAGTTGTGTTCAATGTTTGTTAGAAATGCTAAGAAATTTTTTTTTTTAATGTATCAAAGATGTCACAAATTTAATAGATAAAAAATTGTGGGTACCAATTCACTTAGGACAACATTGCTCTTTGAGTAATTACAACCCAAGAAAATGAAAATTATTTGCCTTCTAATAAGTGTTATCTTCATATTGTCCATATGATCATGTTATGATATATGCATACAAGGCAAGATCAAACCCTAAATTATTCTATCTTCTACGAGGCTAGAGAAAACATATATTCAACAACTTGTGTGACTATCAAAATTCTTTTGTAGAGCATGCTAGAATTACATGATCTATAGTTGTTGTAATGTTCTAGATCTCTTGAAGTCACAAATACCATAAGACAACAATTCACAAAATACCCGTATGATTATAGAAAGAAAAACTCTGATAAAAATTTTACTTGCTACCAAAAACATCAAATAAATTACAAAGCGAAAACAACCCTAAATCATATGTAAAGGAATAGAAAATATGAAAACATATCGTGACATAGAGAAAGATTGAAAAATTAAAACAATAAAAGAAACACCATCAACTCACTATGCCATATATTTCATGATGACTGAAAGAACCCAAGATGTTTATAGGGAGTTTTCAAAACAAAATTCAAAAACCCATAATGGTTTACTCATATTAAAACTTATTATCAATGAATAATTCGATGTTTTTCAACAATAATGGAATTAATTTTGATTTAACAGTATGAAATGTGACAAAACCAAAAGAAAAATCTGCATGCAAACAATTAGGGAAACTATTTAGATTCTAAAATCGTAAGGCAAGGGCTCTTGGACATAACTTCCTAAACAATATATGTAGTATACATGTTGAATTTATTTGTTTAGGAGAAGCTTCTTTTGTTTGTCATGTTGTTTTAAAGATATGAATACAATATTATTATTTTCTATATCATTCAAATCATTATGTAAAAAATAAAATTGTTTATGTTCAAACATAAGAAGCTTTCATCCTTTAATTGACTACTTACTAAGGGATAAGGACTTACATAAATTTTTGGTGGGTAGTAACCAATATTAAGTTTGCACATTTACACTTTTACTTGTACCAATTAAAGTGTTGAAGAAAATGATAGGCATATTTGTTTCCATCTTGTTGAGATTGATTTTTTATGCAAATACTTGCTTGAGTTATAGTGAGCAGGCGATAAATAGGTTATTTACATTATGGTGGGACGTAACATTCAGTAAACATGTTATTTATGTGAGTATGAACTATTTGCAAGAATTTAAATTTTAGGTATTTTCCTATGAAGCTAAAAATTGTAAACTAATTACAAAAATATTTAAAATTCATGGCATATATTTTGAAACTACATCCATAAACTATGGAAAACAAAGATGAGACACTTATCCCTATGACGCAAAGGTTGCAATAAGACCTTCAAAAGTTATGACCTCAATGTTCGAAAAATATTTTTTTCAATAATATTGAAAAATAAATCTTTGTTTTTCAAAGTTAAACATAATATATTTTTCAATAATATTGAAAGTTACACATTATAACTTGCATTGTTCAATGTTGAACTAATACTGATCAAAAGGAAAATCAATTGTTAGAGCTCTACCTTGGTAGGGACTAACAACTATGTTAGCACACTTATATTTATAATGAAAGTCCAAATAGCAAGAAAATTCATTTTGAGCTAATAGTTCACTAATATTCATTAATATATGGCTATAGAATGTTGAAAAAAATCCTAAGGTGGGAAAATCAAGGTAGGTTTTCAGGTCATCAAGTTTGGTGCAGTTTGAGGAAGAAATTCCTTCTTGAGCCTTTAAGCCCATTTTTTTACAAGAAAAAATAATTATAAATTTTATTTTATTATAAAATGAAAAATCACATTCTTCAAGTACTCAAAGAATGATACAAAGAAAAGAAAGTAGAGGTATCTTTTACACTTACAATATTATAGACTCATTGCACTTACAAAAATTACAACACATCATTAATATATATGTGATTTTTAACACTTGAAAAAATAATCCTCCATCGTACCCTTTTTTGTTGCCTTCTTTTTAACTTCTTCCCTTTTTTTGTTGCCTTCTATTTAACTTCTTCCCACCTCATTGTTGTAGAAGCCACTAAAGATAACTAACTATTAGTCAACACATGGGGGATTGGGATTCTTAGAAGGAACACAATCCTTATCTAAATTAGATTTTTACTAGTTTCATAATGTATTATTATCTAGATGGGCTTCAACTACCATGCCCTCTCTTAATAAGGGAAGCCCTATATCCATTTAGTCTACATTTGATTGTTGGTTTACCTTATTCTAATCAGTGTTAGTGTTTCGTAGCTGATATACCTTATTTTGATTATTGTTTATATTTGAACTTTATTTATGTGAAAAATTCATAGCTTTAACTTTTTTTGGTCCCTTTTCCCTAGAGGATGAGTTCTAGGATGGGGATAAGTTGCTTTCAAATGTATTAGAAGACGATAGATCTTGCACTTGCATGTTGGATTCTCATAATTCAAGACTTATGTGGATTAAATAAAAAATATTTGAAAATTATTTTCTCTAGAAGAGTCTTAATATGGTATATCTCAACACAAATACACATATATGTGCATGATTCAGCCAAGATCTAATTTTAAGTTAGTGTCCAAAGTATTTTAAATATCCTCAACACCTTAGGAAATTGGGAATGTGAACCCAAACTAACGTTCTAGTAATGGGCATATACTCCTAACATGGGTTAGAGTCAAAATATGGAACTAAAGGATTAAGTCTCATACTTCCCCAAAATCATAAACCCTCTTCAAACATGAGTAGATAATCAACATGATTATAAGCTAAATAATAAAAATATCTTTAAAACACAAAGCTATCTCACATTCCTTTGTCCACCATTAATTTCTCCTACACATGCTTCACTTTATAAACATTAGAAGTAAGAGAAAACTTTGAATAAGTTACAAAGAAATTTGTTTTTAGTGCATGTCTCAAAACAATCCCAATACCCACCACTCCACGCAGTATCAATGTCAAAAAAAAATTAAATCTTTACAAATATGAAAAATTGAATTTTATCGTAAGAGATCTTTCGTGAAAAATCTTGCTATTGCGATACTTCAACTTCTATTTTAAATCCACCACATAACTACTACAAAAAAAAATTATGATAATCTAAAACTATCTTTTTTTAGAGAAAAAAAACATCATGGATTTATATGAAGGAAATATAAAGATATGCAATACATTACATTTTTTGGGGGCTATGAGATGCCCTGAGATGCCCAAAACCAGGTACTATATAGTGGAACAGATTTATCCAATTCACGGAATCCTGAAACAAAACCTTACCCATATCTTCTTAACAAATTAGATTCAGTACATTCAGCAGCAGAAGTAAAAAAACACTAAAGAAAACTATATCCATCTTTTAAAGACAAACTCAAAAGCAAAATTCACTTTGACTTGTAACATAATTTTAACTAAATGTAAGATGTTAAAGACAAACTCAAAAGCAAAATTCACTTTGACTTCCAACATAATTTTAACTAAATTTAAGACGATAGAAATCAGAATAAACAATATACACTGTTTATCCCATACTGTTATTATTCTTAACACTGATGACTATTGATGACGGAGCCCTCTCCAAAGTGACAAATGCACGCCCCACATAGAAGCAGGTTTGCTCCGGGAGCTTTTATGTTGATGATCTAATGAAACTGCAAACTTATTTGGTTTCGTTAGACCTTATGTTTAGTTCGTTCATCACTGGTCAGTTTTCAAGGTTAGTTTAATCACTGGAATATGGCGAAAAGGGGAATACTAATAGCTTATACTTTTTTATTTTTGGATAATAGGAATAGTGTATTAATATGGTTGATATAAATTTATGGGTGAAAATCAATTATATTAATAAATATAGTTGTATATGTATTTGATGTATATTAATCATATTGGTAAATTTGTATATATTAATTACATTACTAAATCTATAAATATTAATCACATTGATAAATATAATTATATTTAATATAAATTTTTAAAAAATTTGATATTTAATTTTATTTTTTTTTAAATTATATTTTTAGTTATTACTATTTTAGCACTTCTTCCCTAAATTTCTCGTAATTATAATTCAAAAAGTAAAGATTTTGACAAGTTACTGAAACCATGAAAACAATGGACATGGAGCTGAAACCCTTTTCGTTATCAACATCCAAAGTAACCTGTACTGATTTTTTGAAGAGTCTTAAAATGGATCTTCTCAGTTTCGTATCTTGCCATCATGAGGCCTTTCAAACTTGCATGTGGCCCGCCTGTCACTGATTTTATCATCGTCATTAATTTCTTCTGGTTGGTGCATGTCACCACGATGCGCACAGTGAAGAAATTAAATGAACCATATTCCAGTCAATCCAAAGACTCAATTCAAGAGAATCCAAATGAATGCTCTGCCAAAAGCTTAAAGACGATAAATGAACGATATTCTAGTCAATCCAAAGACTCAATTCAAGAGAATCCAAATGAATGCTCTGCCAGAAGCTTAAAGAAGAGAAGAATGTACACTAACGTTTATTGGTTTCTTCCCAAATGAATGCTCTGCCAAAAGCTTAAAGAAGAGAAGAATGTACACTAACATTTATTGGTTTCTTCCGTGGGATCAGGGGTTAAATTTGACCGGGTACACCTATCCATTATGGAATTTTTTTATCACTGTTTTATTTTCACACTGCTTTTCACATGACTTTTAATATTTACTTTTACAAGTTTTATAACTTTTGCAAATTATATTCGTAATTGCTTTTATATGAAAAACAAAAAATAGTGTACTGTGCAAATATTGAAGTGAATCTAATTGAATTTTGAAGAGTTTAGGGTAAAAGATAGCATATCATTTCCGAAATAGGTTTCCAAAATTTTGTTTTTGGTTTTTTTTCAATAGAAAAAATAGATTATTTCATTATCAAAATAAAAGAGGTTATATTAGTCAAAGTCTTTCTCACTCGTAATACTACCAAAAACAGAGAAAATAATTGCAGCAAAATACAAAAAAATATCCAATGCTATATATCAGGGGAAAACCACTCAACAGAGAAGCAAGAAAACAACAGAGAAAGCTTAGAGTTTGTCAAGTAAAAAGGGGATAACCATTATTGTCTCCTATCCCCGAATGCAAGCTGAATCATCATTATTATTAAAAAATAACCATGTGACGTGGAATTACTAATTGGTGGTCTATCTTTCAATCCCATGAAATACCTAAATCTCCTACACAATTATTTACTTGTATAAGAAAAAACAAACTTTTAATCAATAAATATAATTATTGTTATGGTATAAATATTTTATACTATTTAGTTTAAATTTTTGTTTACATTTCCCAAATTTTTATAAAAAATTCCTCCCCTTTCTTTAAATCTAAAAAAAAATCTAATAGATTTTACAAATTGGTATATTTTTTTCCCTGTTTTTGAGATTTCAATTCAATATTTTTTTCCTTCTTAAAATGTAACAAGATTTAACCCAATTAAAAAAGTAGAGTGTCACTGGTAGAAAATCAATATGCTAGAAACATAGAAACATACACAGGTAACTCTTAATGAATTTGACATTGGCCATAGTATAATTATACCTGGACAAAGCAGCGATGGAAGTAGAGCCTCAACAATCCTACAACCTATGTAATGTATGTTGTCATGGGCTGCCACACTGTCAACTCAAACAAAGGCCGGCCAACTCCTGCTGTAGAATGCCCACCGTAGATCACAAACACACACAGAATAACAGAAGCCATGTCGACCATAGCTTTGGCTTTTCTTTGAAACAGATTCTTTAATCCTACTGCATTATATGAACATTGACTATTATGAGATGCAAAAATTCCAATAAAAACAAGAGCTAGTATATTTTTGATAATAAAACAATCTAATTCCTAAAATGTTTTGCAAATTATCGACATTAAACTTGCTAATATAAATATCAAATAACAAACACAAAATTTTTCAATATTGTAATAACAATCCAACATAAAAGTAAGTTTATGCTTACTTAATTCAAATAAAGGAAATCCACTCGCCTTCCAGATGCGTGACGACTCTCATTGCCAAGCTTTATAGACCTTCAAATGGAGGGACATAATTTTCCAAACTTGTGACTTGACCAACTCCTAATGTTAAATCAGATTAAATGCACTTGAATATAAAGTAGTATCTGACATCCATTATACTTTAATTTTTTCACGTGAAAAATAAAAATATGTATAAATATATTCTTGTATTTCCGTGATACTGCCCAAAAAATTAATATATCTGCTTCTCAGCGATTCACAGCAGTGCAGGCTGGCCAAACAAGGCAGATGGATTGGTGGAAACAAGCCAGGAAAGCATTTACAGTGCCAATTGGTGTAAAATTTTAAATAAATAAATAAACAAGGCATATGGATTGCTGGAAATAGGCTAGGAACGCATTTACAATTGCGTGCCAGTGGTAAATAAATAAATATATAAATAAGTATAAAATTTGAAACTTCCAACTTTTTTATATGCCTATCATTTTGACTTTTTTAAAATTATTTGCAAGTTAACAATGACTTTTTTATTTTAAAATTAACTGTATTTTACGGATAAAAATGGAAAAAATTGGCATTTTAAAGTCTGCGTGGGATCATGTAAGTGGTTTATTAATTTAACGATTAAAAATATGTGGTTTTTATTTGAGAAATTATAAATTTAAATTAAAAAAAAAAAAAAAATAGTTCATACAAAATTATATTAAATAAAATCAAATTAAAAATTAAGATATTTACACTTTAATATGCTTTACTAGTCAAATCACTGATATGAATATGAGACAAGATGTCTTATCCCATAAACAAAAAGTTTGACGTATGAGCCAACTTTGGCCTCAAAATTAAATTAGTGTTATAATTAGCACTACGCCACATTTGTGAGTGATGGAACCCATTTTCTTTCCACTTGCTATGCTATTCTCTTCTCTCCATGCAGTACGTTCTTCCGGTACATATGAAAATATTTCAGAAGCGTTCTCAATGTCTCAGTCTTTTGCTTCTGCCGACCTAATAGCAGGCACGGAATTGACTGGAATTGACTGAGAAAGCTCCCGCCATTTTCGCGTGGTCGGAGCTTCCGGTTGTTTGGTTAATTGGTAATAATTTGGTTTGTCAAAGCATTTCCACCCTACTAATCTTACGTCACACTCTATTCAGCGGAGAGAAATTGATTCGAGTACGTACGATTTTATTGCGGGGGATTAGGTGAAAGAGAATTGTAGAAGGGGACCTTTTGGTTGGTCGGAGGTGAGTTTTGCTCCGTCAAAGCATCTCCATACTGCTAATTTTATGTCACATTCTATTGAGCGGAGAGCAATTGATTCCAGACCGGAAACTAGCTGGTTCATGCTTCGAAGTACAGTGACATGGGCAGGTGAACCAAAGTTTTAGATAGTACGATTTTATTGCGCGGGATTAGGCGAAAGAGAATTGTGGGAAGGACACGCTTTGTAGGAACGGAGAAAGTTGGGTATTCTGAAATTTACCAAATTGGCTTTAGGCTAGGTAGATTTCTAGTTAAGATAGATTTAAATTGACTTAATTTTTATTTTAAATAGGTTACATTCTATATAAATATCATGAGTTCTCAATACCATGTATCATTTCTATGGGTCATTTTTATTTTTATTTCTATTTTATTTTTATAGAATTATTTTTATTTTGTTATTTTTAGTTTTATGTTTTCATTTTATTTTCACTCATTTAAAAAGTTGACATTACATTACATTAATATTTTATAATTTTATTTAATTATTTTCTTCACTTATTAAATTCGAATCTAAATTGTAGCATTGGAATGAATGAGTACCTACAACTGATGTATGCCATTAATCTAAAATGTATGAATCTTAAAAAGTGCTCATGCTTAAGCTTTTAGAGAGAATGAGCTTTCTTAGGGTTGGAGCAACATTTTCTTAAGCTTCTGACAACAACAATGCTGCCATTGCAGCAATTGTAGTCTCTCCGCCTAAGGGTTTTGACAGGGGTAATGAGTACCCTTGGGTGGGACAGGGCAGAGAGATCCCCTCCTCTCGGAGCGTGGCAGCACAAGAATCTAGCGGAAAAACATGAATTCCTTCTACTAATCCTCATGAAGTCGGCGCTAAAGATGGACCTGTAATGGGAGCCTAGTGGCAAGCAAGAATCCGAGGGCAATGCCTTCCAAGAGCAAACAAGAAGCCAAGATTTGTGATCTCCTCTAACAAATTGGAGAATTACGACAAGTACATGAAAGATCACGCCTTGATCTGTAAGTTTATTGGCATCTGGCCCTCGAAAAGAGATCTAATGAAGTGGATCCAGCTAAAATGGCAACCAAAATTCCATATACATCTGAAGCTGGGAGCCCGAGGTTTGTTCACAGTTATATTCTCCGGTGTGGAGGATAAGGAGAGGATTTTTTAAAACAACCCATATTTTTATTACAATGATGGCCTTTTCATGAAATATTGGGAAGAAAGCTATAATCCTGATTAAGAACAGATCATGCTTGCCTTAGTCTGGGTTCGTCTTTTTGCCCTACCAGTAGACTTTGGGAATCCATAAATCCTTAAAGGGATTGGTAATTCTATTAGCATATTTGTGAAAGTCGTTGAATCTACACGTCATGGGAGATATACTTTGTATGCTTGAATATGTGTTTACATGAACATTAAAAAAGCCCCTTCCTAAATTTGTGGAGCTAAAATATCAAGATGAAGTATGGCAGCAGCTCTTGGATTATGAACATATTCCCTTCGCTACAAAAGATATCACGAGTATGGACATCTATATAAAGCTTGCCCATTGAATCAAATGGAACTAGAGGATATGCAACTGCCAAAGGAATATACCTCACCACAAGACAATAATGAGGGTTTTCAAGAAGTTTTATACAAGAAGAAGAGGACGAACCTGTCCCAATCTAGTCCCTCAGTGCAGCCACTGAAATCAGAGAACTATAATAGATTTGGAGTATTGCAAGACCTGGGGGAGAGATCCAAATCAACGGACCAGCAAAAAGATTCGACAAGAGTGAGAGACATGTTGAAAAATACTCCCAAGCCAAAAAGGAAAGCTCAGACAGAACCCTAGGATAAGGAAGAACATGAGCAGTCAGTGGATCCATCCACCGTGGACATTGATGCATTAGAGGAATATCTGAGTGTTGAGGAGCAGGTGTTGAAAATATTACTACATGAATGGCGGAATCTCGATGAGAGGTTTATAGCATAGGACAAAAAGAAGCTCTATCAAGACACCTTTCATCTATCTCAAGTGAAACAAATCCAAAAGCCGCCTGATCCACTAGATCCCATTGGATCTCAAATGGGTAGCACTTAAGATCAAGGCAACCAAATTAAGGGAGGCAAGAAACATGGGAGGAAAAACCTTCAAGAATTGATCTAAATGGTAGGTGATCTGTTAGTCAACTCAGGATGGGTGGTACCGCTATCAACGGTCTTCCACCAAATCAACAAAGTTTCCCAATGATTATAATCTCTTGGAATGTGAGGGGCCTCAACAGTCGAGGTAAGGATAGACATTTACAAGATCGTCTAAAAACAAATAAGCCCCACATCATGATGCTTCAGGAAATAGAGGTCACAGAGGTGATAATTAAAGAAATAATTAGTCGTATGCATCCCAAGTATGAAGTGGTATCTCTAGATGCAAGGAGTAGTGCTAGGGGGATTTCCATTCTCTGGAACCCTTCAAAGATCCTCTTTGATCATTGGCTCGACTCGCTTTACATCCTCTCAGGTAGATTCAGACATATCGAAACTAGTGAGTGGGCATTACTTTAAAAAATCTATGGCCCTCATATTCCATGGGAGAAGGAAGCTTTCCTTTAGAATATAGGTAAGTTTAGGAATATGTGTAAGGAAAAACTTTGGCTAATTGGGGGAAATTTCAATCTTATCACCTCATTGGAGGAGAAAAATGGAGGGATTAGATGGTAGGAACCGAAAATGGATCTTTTTTGAGATTTGATTGTGGATCTGAAACTCGTGGGTATCCTCACTATCAATGGGCTATTTACGTGGAATAACCGTACTGGGGGTTCACACCAAGTCACCTCTCGATTAGATAGATTTCTGGTGTCTGAGGATCTTATTAGTAAGGATATTTTCCTTGAAGCCTCTATTATGCCCTGCGTTGGATCTCACCACTTGCTGATCCAGCTGGAAATGAATCTGAAACTAGGCCGCGGTAACAATCCTTTCAGATTCGAATCGTTTTGGTTGTGGGACCCATCCTTTCTTGACAGAGTAAAGGACTAGTGGGCATCTAGATCTCCGTAGGGCAGAAACTGCATGCATACCTCTCAACTCCACTTTAAGTATCTTAAGCATTAGATAAAAAAGTGGAATAAATTAGAATTTGGACATATCCTAAAAGATCAAGAACACCTTCAAGCTTGCATGTAAAGGGTGCAACAAAAGATGATCACTGAAGGTCGCTCTGGACCCCTTGCAATTGAAGAGGGACAACTCCTAACCCAAATTGAAAAATAAAGAAAGCCGGAGGAAATCCTCTGGAAACAAAAATACAGGGTTCAATGGCTTCGCAAAGGTGAGAGAAACACTCGTTTCTTCCATAAAGCAATGATAAATCATAGGAAACATAATATAATCTTCTCACTCACTGAATCATCGGGGAACTGACTAGTGTGACATGGTGAAGTGGAAACCCTCATGGTCGACCACTTCCATAATATCTCGTCGCACCCATGTCCAAACAGATCGGAAGCGATTGAGAGAATCAAAAGACATGTCCTCTAGTTGGTCAACAGGGACCAAAATCGTGCACTAATGAGGGCCATCACTCTAGAGGAAGTTGAGGTCGTAGTAAAAGTAATGGTTAATAACAAAGCTCCATGGCCTGATGGATTCACCACAGAATTCTTTCAGCCCGCCTGACCCATCCTCAGAAAGGACATTCTGCAGGTGATGGAGGAATCACACAAATCTAGGTAGGTACCTCCCACTCTTAACTCCAATTTTATTGCTTTAATTTAGAAAACGACCCATTCTGAAGACCACAGGGGGTTCAGACCCATTGCCCCATGTAATGTTATTTACAAAATCATCTCAACCATTATGACAAACTGTCTTAAGGCTCTCCTTCCTCATTTTATTTCTCCTGAACAAATTGGATTTGTCCAAGGTCGTCAAATCCTAGACGACATCATTACTTCTCAAGGGGCTATACATTCCCTCAAATGCCTCAAATCCAAAGGTATGCTGATAAAGCTAGATCTCTCAAAAGCTTATGATCGTCTCAGTTGGTCATTTTTGTTGAACATTCTGAAAGCCTTTGGTTTTGACCGTCAATGGATCACCTGAATCTACTCTCTTATATCTACTCTGGTGTTTTCAATTCTTATCAATGGATCCCCTTCCCAAACCTTTAATGTGACCAGAGGCCTTAGGCAAGGAGATCCTATATCTCCCTTCCTTTTTAGTCTGGCTATGGAAGGATTGGGTCGATATATAAAATCTATGCTCAATTGGGTCTTCTCAAAGGAATTCTCTTGTGCGGTAATGATCTTCCTCTATCTCATCAACAATTTGTTGATGACATTATGCTATTCTACCAAGTCTCCCTCAGAGAAGTTACACATGTTAAATCAATCATCCAAGAATTTATGCAAGCTTCTAGCAACTAGACCAATAATGATAAATCAAATACCTTCTTCTTCAATACCTTGGTTCCTTCCCAATCCTTCCTTGCCCATATTTTTGGTTTTCACATAAGATCTATTTCGTCTAAATACTTGGTAATTACCCTAGTGATTAGTTATCTATGAAACTCATGTTGGAAAGACCTTCTCGAGCATATTCAATCTCGCCTTCAACGCTGGTCTTTTCGCTCTCTGAACATTGCTAGGTGGGTGGTTCTTTTGAAGGTTGTTCTCCAATCAATGTCAATGTACTAGCTATCCAGCCTAGTTCCTCCTAAAACTACATGTTCTTATATGATAGTCATTTTCAAAAACAATTTATGGTAGGGAGCCTGGGAAGCCAAAAAATGGGCTCTCCTTTCATGGAACCATCTCAGAAAGCATAAAATGGCACGTGGTCTTGGTCTCTGAGACCCCTTCATCATAAATCAAGTGATGGGCACGAAACTATGGTGGTGCTCGATTCAGGGAGGATATGATCTATCGAAGACTATTTGGAGTAGAAAATATAATATGCCTTCCTCAATGGAGGATAGACTGAGGGTGCAAGATATTCCAAGAGGCTCTTCAATATGGAACTTAGCCTCTGCGAACAGAGATCTAATTCGTAATCAAACTTTCTAGGAAATAATGGATGGGAATAGAGCTCTCTTCTGGAAGGAATCTTGGCAACAACGGGAAAACATCTGCAGCTTCCAGGACCTTGCTGACATCTTCCTCGTTACTAACAGAATCAATAATCTTTCGGTTGATCATTTTTGGAGTCCTCTCTTTCAGGAAAATTGGAGGCAATGGAAAAGGAATCAAGACTGGAATAACCCCCCTTGACTCAAATCAATGGGAAAATTTTGATAAATAGATTTAATCTAGAAATATCATTATTTTTGAAGGATCCGATATCCTTCGATGGGGTTGTAAAACCAAAGGATTTTTTACCATAAAAGAAGCTTAACAAATTACAACAAAGGAACCTAAGGATCAGTATCACCCCCTTTGGAGGAAGATATGGACGAGACATTTTTCGCAAAAAGTAACATACTTCCTGTGGTTAGTGCGTAGTGGTCATATTCTAACCTCGAATCAAATTTAAAAGAGAAGAATCCATGGGACACACTTCTATATCATGTGTGTTTCATAAAGTGAAAATATTGAGCACCTTCTGAACTTATTCCACTTTGTGGTTCAACTTTGGCATAATATTAATTATCTTTTTTGTCACCTAGACAAATATATCACCAGTACTCGGTCTACCATTGAGACTCGGAGGGAAGGAATCTTCTCTAGTCCAGTCTTGAATAGGGAAGCTTGGTATATATCCCTTAGATTCCTCCTTTAGGTAGTGTGGAAAGAAAGGAACAAAAGGATTTTTAAATACCATAAGCTCTCTCATTCAGAGATATCGGATGGGGTCCTGCAAAACATTTCAGAAACTATCTTAGAAGATAAATTACATCTTGATGATTGGAAGGTCGCCCCTGAGGAAGCATGGATCCTTTCTTCCCTAAACCTATCCCCAAAAATTCTTGTCCCCTCGTCCTAGAAGTTAAAGGTGCCTCCTAGTCATCCCCCGTCCTTGGTCCTCCTAATGGTTTCCCCAAGTGAAACTTTGATGGGGCCTCCAAAGGTAACACAGAGATGCGGCCTTTGGAGGGATTTTTAGAGATCCCCGGTGTTAGGTGGTTCAAATATATGCTTCGGATTATGGTATGGCTAGTAAAAATGAAGTTGAATTCAATGTAGTCAAACATGTCTTACTCATATCAAGATGTGAAGGGTTCAGAAGGATTGTATTCAAAGGTGACTACACAATTTTCATTGATACAATAAAAAATCTTAATCAAGTTACCATGTCGGAAAATATTATAAAATGCTGGAGGATAGCCCGTTTGATTCACGAAATTAGTGAAATTATCCAGGGCTTTGAATACATCATTCCCTTGGCACGCTTGACACACTAGAAAGAAAATTGTAAAATTCTTAGTGAATTCGGGATGCCTTCATCCAGACAAGAATATAGATCACCCCTAGGGATGTGAGTCTATGGAATATGGGTTGGAACAATTGATTCTAATTTTGGACTAGGATTCAGCTTCTAATCATGCCCCACGATCAGGGTGCAAGCCAGCTGGGGATCTGCATATGGATCATAGTCATGTTCAATCCCATTAGTACAAGAGATAATGGGTGGCGTCACCCATGCCCTCACAAAAATTATCAACTCAATGTAATGGACGACCACAGACCACAGTAGATCTCTGATGTGAAGTTTGGCATAGTATTAATTCTCCAGGTGGTGGGAGTTGGGAGATACATGCACCCATCTCTCTGGTATTTAGTCGAGTTTTATAGAAATCTTCGAAGGTCTAAGAAAATAGTGTTTTGGTTCGAGGAGTCTGGAGAGCGGGGAAGAAAATCGGTTGTGGCTAGTCTCAGTAAGTAGATGACGCAATTGGTCTGATATTTTCTTATACTTATGCTTTTCCCTGGGTTGGGGGCTGACATTAGTTATGTGCCTTGCGTGTGGAGGGGAAAAGGAACAATGGTGAATTGGAAACTTTATGTGATAGTATATACTGACTTTCTCGACCATGTTATGTCTATTTCCATCTTTTATGTCACTATGTTATCTCGTATGGGAATGTTTCGTAGGTTCTAGGTCTTAATTACTTTGTTTTCTTTGAATACTGCACGTGACTTACATAATTTTGAGTTTAAATTCAAATGGATAACCCTATGGAAATGAAGGGCAAGGGAATTTTTTCCAAGCTAGATCTGTAGATTCTGGGCTAAGGAGTGTAGGGAGGCTATTGTTAAAACTCAGAGGGGGCCTCACATTCTTGGTTGGTTCATGTTTTCCTTTGTATATTGGTTCAGGTTGTCGATTCATGGTGTGGTGCAATGCGAAAAGGTCATGCTCCTGCTCTTCAGTCCTCCTCCTTGGTTTAAGTATAACTTTCATTTCCTTTTGCTTTTATGTCTCGCTGTTACACCAAGTCTACATAAGCCGCTTCTCCCTCCGGCCTCTACGCAGTATGTTATTTCTCGAGCGAGGGTAAGTTTGAGTAAGTTGATGAAGGGTGGTCTAATGTTGTCCATGATGGTTAAGTATCCTCTAGGTGTTGATGTCTCTGGGGACGGACGTTGTGGTCGTAAAACATAGGTAGATAAAGGAAAAAAAAGAGGCTCAAATTTAAGCAATTCTTCAAGACAATGCAGAAGAAAATAATATGTCGAGATCTTGCAAAACACTGTCTAGGCTTATCACTAGGGGACTCCAGCCCAGGTGAAGCAATTGATCTCGTCTTGAGAGGTAGAATTAAATCATAAGGCAGAGATAGATCTCTTTCCAGAGGATTGGAGTGGTATGATCCTTGACCCTAGTCATACTCGCTGACGCCTCACTCTGTACAAACAATTTGTACACCTATTCTTGATGATGAAAAGCATTATTGCGAAATGCATGACGTCCTCTGTAGCAATTTTTGTGGGCATGGATCCTGATATCAATGAGATCTAGAAGGAACTACAGTTGATTCAACTCCAACTCCAGTAGCAAAACACTTCCCTTATTCACATTGAAAGCCACATTCCTTATTTTCCTCAATTGGAAGTGCCAAACTCAAGTGAAAATACCGAGCTCTCGTGGAGTCTATTATCACTTAAGAATTCCAATGCCAAATGTCTCACATTAGTTTGATGGTAAAGGTCGGTGCTAGTCTAAGTTTGAGTTTTTGTTTGCCTTAGAGTCTGAGTCTTAGGAGTCCACTATGCATTCTCATTCACCACTGGTCTCATAATTCACACAATTTCCATGTGTCAACTCTGTTCAAAGGTTATTATGTGCTACAAAGCTCTTTAGGTGATTTCGTAGTGCATAAGCCAGTTTTAGGTGTTTTCGCAGCGCAACTGTCTAGGTGATTTCGTAGACCCGATCTAGGTGATTTCGTGCTGATCCATAGAAAATCTCACTCAGCTGTCATATTTATCAGAATCCTCATCATTAGGTCATTAGCTGTCTTGGTATGCACAGGTTGCAAGTTTCAAAAAGAAGAAAAGAAAGGAAATACATTTATGAACTCCAAAGTTTTATTATGAAAAGGTAGTCAACTTCCACGAGATCTCTAGAGCAACTGAAAGCATATTTTGGAAAATTGAAAGAGGTTTTTATTCCTAACAGACTGAACTAGAAAAACCTCCTTCAGTTTCCTCAAATCCATTATTATCTGAGAGAAATTAGTGACCAAAGTTGCGCTACGAAACTGCTGTAGGTGCAGTTTTTCATCTCCTGTTTGACACCTGTTTTTCAAAGACACATTCTGGGCGATAGGGAATGTGTTTCAAAAAACCAAGAGAGGTTTTTGTTCAGCATGGATTGGTTCACAAAAGCCTCCTTCAGTTTTTTCAAATACATTTTTTGTGAGAAGTTATGAGCTCTGTCCCAAGACCTATTTTTCAGCCAGAACAGAAGCTTATATCTCATGTCATCTTCACTTACCATTATATTGGCAATGCAAGAAAAAGGAAGAAAGGCATCATGATTTAGTTCCAGAAAGGGGTTGGGAAATAAATCTAGATCAACTTCATACAATTGTAGACAACAACACGGTGGCAATGGTTATTATCAATCCAAGCAACCCATGTGGCACTACTTTTACCCATGATTATTTGGCTAAGGTTGCAGAGACAGCTAAAAGGTTAGGTTTGTTAATAATCTCAGATGGAGTATATGCTCATATTTTCTTTGGTGAGAAGCCATTCATTCCAGTGGGATTTTTTGCATCAAATATACCAATAATTACCCTTGGGAGCACTGTGGAAACAACAAATATGAAGGAGAAGTTAACAAGGCTCGCTACATGCCACAGAATTCATTTTGTCAATGCAGCGAAGACAGTGAGCTCAGATGTTTATGTGTTTGATTACAACAAGCATCCATCAAAGGCTCCTCAAGAAAGGGTTTGCAATCCTGAATTGATATTGAAAAGTCATTCTAATGAAGGATATCGTTTGACATGGAGTTCTCTCAAAGAAGGTCACCTACTAAGTTGCGCTACGAAACTCCTGTAGGAGCATATTATGAATTAGTGGACCAATTTTGAGAGACAAAGGGAAATATTTTCAAAGGGGAATATCTGAAAAAGATCAATTACAAAGTTTCAACATTCAGCAAGGGAAAAACAAGTAGCAGAAGGTCAAAGACAAGAATAAAAAAGAAACTCTAGAAAAGAGGAACTTTGTCTCCTAGTTTCTACCAGTCAACTTCTAGAAGAGTTTCTGAGCAGTTTAAAACTCATCTCTGAAAATTGAAAGAGGTTTTCATTCCTAAGATACTAAAGTACAAAAACCTCTTCCACTTTCTTCAAATCCATTATGAGCTGGGAGAAACGGGTGACTAAAACTTGCGCTACGAAACTGCTGTAGGTGCAAGTTTTTCACAGGCATATTTCTCTGTTTGACACAGGTTTTTCAAAGACACATTCTGGGCGGTAGGAAAGGTGTTTCCAAAAACCAAGAGAGGTTTTTGTTAAGCACGGATTGGTTCACAAAAGCCTCCTTCAGTTTTTCCAAATACAATGTTTATGAGAAGTTATGAGCTCTGTCCCAAGACCTATGTTTCAGCCAGAAGAGAGCAAGGGACAATTTCCTAGTTTCTAGGAACAACAAAAGGATGAGTCATCAAGGGCCAGCTGGAAGGTTATGGGCTTCATCAAATTCGACTTCATGGAGTTTTATGTGTCAAAAAGAGAGTTTAATTCCTAGATAAGGTTGTTTTAGTCATAATAAGGAGTTACACTCCTAGTTGTATTAAGTCTCTAGGACTACTAGTTAGTTGTCAAATGCATTTAAAGTTTTGTTTTATGGTTAGAATAGGTGTCACTGATGGCAAATTCGAATTCCCCTCATGATGGAGGAAGGAATCCAAGCATGTAAAGAGCTCTATATATAGAAGAACATTTGATGTACAAAGGGTTGGAAAATTTTATTGAAAAACTTGTATTTGGCATATGTAAGACTCATTTACAGTAATACATGCTTACCTTTACTTCTCAGGATTCATGAAGGATTTCTTATGTTCAGAAGATGTGATGTTGTCCTTTTCTTAGTTTTTTACAGTGGTATGGATGTATAATCACTCAGAATTCACTGAATGTGCTCTGACTTCCTGTATGCATCTATAAACTGTGTGGTCCCATATGAGTGTATGTTCTGAATATTTAAATGCTGAATGCCCTGACTTCCATGTAAAGTTAAGATCATTGTTATATTGAGGTGTTGTTGACTCCATAGGCCCAATGGATAGTCATTTAATATGTTTCCAACATTCATATTTGTCACAGTTGTTCTACAAGAGTTAGCCATCTTATCTTAATCAAAATCATTAACCCATCTAGAGAGAGCCCTCTCAGGTTGAGGAGGCTAAGCCTCAGCCTAAAGTAGGTTTGAAATAGTTACTTAGAGTCAACCTGACTAGCAGCCTATCAGGGTCTGATTTTGAGATAACAGAGTCCTTAGATAAGTAGATGGTGGAAGGTTCCTCTCTGATATCATTTTTTATTTCGTTTTGATGTATATTTTGGGTAGCATTTCAATTTATAATTATATGGTTTGTAGATGGTTTCCATAATATAATTCCTATAAGCCTTTGGTATATAGACTCAGATTGTTTAAGTTTTGGATGGCATATTTAAATATGGTTCGGTGGGCAGGTGACATGGTTTCCCGTTGGGAGGTTGAGGCCACCAAACACTTCCTATGGTTGTAACCTGCTTGATGATTTGAAATGAATTAATGAATAGGTAATACCAATATTACAACAAAAAAAATTGAACCCAAATTAAAGTTTAGACGTCATAGCTAAACTATCAGATAATTGCAAGTCAACCTTTCAATTTTATATCATAATGTAATTAATATTCCCAATTACCTACAAAATCAATTTCTCTAGTTTTATATCTTAACCTAATTAATATTCTTTATGAATACATAATATTTCACAAAGAGAAAAGAAAGAGAGCATACAAATGGGAAGGGAAGAAAATTCAGTGGGTACAGTCAACTATATATTTTCTATAAGAAATAATTATTGGTTAAAAGGTTTGGTTAAACAGTTAGATAATATAGTATCTAGTTATTTGACTATAATTTAATTGCAAATTTTGATTTATTTTAATAATTTTATGGAAATTAATGAGAAAAATCAATAATTTACTTAACTCATATTGTTTTGATTTTCATAATATTCCAATATCAACTTATAACACCCTCCTCCCACATCCACCAAAGTAACAATGCCAACCAGGGTAAACATGAGATAAGAGGCTACTATGATCATATTTGACCTCCTAGGTTACCTTAAGGAAGTGGAATCGATGGAAGATAACACACAGTCATCCAACACCATCCACATAATCTTTAGGAGACAAGTCAGCCACTGAGACAACGTGTCCCTAGGTCCTACTATTGTTTTAACCAACTTAGGCAAGAGTAACTCTCCCCAGGCACTACTAAGGCGAGCTATAATGCTCCCAGACACTTCCCAAGCGAGTTAGTCTCTAGGCTAATGCTCTGTTTTGCTAACATTTTGGGATTTGATCCACCTTTTTCGGCCTAGAACCCGGGACACTACCTGGAATGGGATGATCAATTAAAATTGGTAAAAGTACAAGGAAACAAGGATGAAAAATAAATAAGCTGAACAAGATCATAACCAGACTCCTACTAGCCATGACATGTATTTCGTCAAACATAACATCAACATGTAACCTAGAGGTGTAAACAAAAAAATTAAGTGTAGGGATCTCATATTTATCTGAGAATCACCATGAACCATTGTTTCCTCATATCATTTGTTGTCTTAACATTTATTACGTCATAGATACATTATCCATTCAGATACAAGTAAAAACATGCTAGGAGACATACATAGTTGTCGTCACAAAATATACATATAACCAACATAGTATGAAAAAAAATAAAATGGACATATCAACCATCAAAATTATGTATACATCACTACTTTTACACACAAAAATCAAGGGAATGAATTTCTCATTAATGAATGCAATGAATGCAACAAGATTCCACTTGACTATATATTGGCTTAGTCAAGTCTCTCTTTATCAAGTCACCCCAGTTCCATATTCCAAGCATGAGTGTGGGACTCATAGAACACATCAAAAACATCAATCAATGTGGATGCCACTAGAGTTCTTTTCCTACAACGTGAGGAATTTGAGTGCCTCCTAGTCTCTGAGGCTCTACTGTGTATCCACAGTTTGATCTAAGGATCACTAGGCCCTACAACGAGACACACTTTTCAAGATTTACTATGCATTCCATCCCAGAACCACTAGGCCTAATTGAGAGAAAATCCACATCTTGGATTTATCGTATATCCCACCATTCACTGGCAAGGATTCCTAGGCCCACCGAGGCACATAATCTGGATTTACTGCAGTCCACAGTCCAGTTCAGAGGTTCCTAGTCTAGTGGCTTCATGATCCTAAGTCTGGTACAGGGACCATTACACCATGTGTTTGTTAATTTTGAGATCCACCCCACTCAGCTTCGAATCCAATTTGGCCATCCGACATAAACCGAATGAGAGAACCCATCTCATCAAAGTTATCAGGAAATGGCAAGGCTAGGCTAAAAATACTGTCACACCTGACAAAACCCATACCATGGTAGAAAAGAAAAACATGCAATCCCATGCATGCCAAATCTAGCACAAAAAATACACATGCAAGTTGATACTTGCAATGGAGCTTGTTGTAGTTGCTTGATCCTCCCTTTCCTTGCTTGGTCCTTGCTTCCTCCCTCCTTGTTTTCCTTTCTTGCTCCAATGCGAGAGTGCTCCAAGAAAACTCTAAGTGTCCAAGAGTATGAGAGAGAGAGAGAATGATGAGAGTGCTCCAACACTGAAATGAAAAAAGGTTACCAATTGATCCTTAGAAGCCTTTTTATGAATGGGACCTCTATTTTCTTCATTTTCCATTATTTTCTTCATTTTCGTCCGCACATGAAACCTATCACCTTTCACCTCCTTTTTCTCCTAATTTCCATTATTTTAATAAATAATTGGCCAAAATGCCATTTTGTGTTTCCAAAGCCTTAACCATTTCCTTTTCCAATTTCCTTAGCCACAAACAACCAAATGAACACACACTAGGATTTTTTGCCCAACATTTAGCTTGGAATATGTGTCCCATCAACTGTCACGTTATTGTTTTTAACTTTTATTACATGGAATTTTCACCAGGGCTATTACATAACCCTCCCCCTTGGGGGACACAATCCTCGGTGTTCACTCAAACATATACCTCAGCAACCTGCTGAAAGAATACATACTACTCATGGAGCTTTATAACACAACTCATTACGGTATTTACAATGATCATCCTACTAAGTGACAATCCATATAACATCATAACATCATGATAACATAACCACATGATAGCATAGTAACATGACAACATAATCATAATGACATGATATCGATACCGCATAGTGGAGCTTTCTAACATAGCTCGTTACGGTTTTTACATCCATATACATGTGTACATATAGCAACATCATCATAAATATAGATATCAAAACATATGTCAAAACATGTACCAAAGAATATGTCAAAACATATACTAAACACTATATCTAAGCATATATCAAAACATCATATAGCACATATCAACCATAATAAGGCATATATCGAACGACCATAAAACATATACCAACCACCATAAAGAAAATACCAAGCCACCATAAAGAAAAATACCAAACCACCATAAATAAAATACCACACTAGCATATCAAAGTTGCTTTTCCTCAACTGACAAACAAGGAAGGATACATAGTCTACATCTGAACCACCATCTCCCATGTAGCTTCATCGAGCCCAAAGTGTTTCCATTGCACTTTAACTTTCTCGATTGCTTTGTTCAAGAGCATTAACACCCTTTTCTACAATATACACTAAGGCTTTGGCTGTAATTCTCCATCTAGTTCCAATTGCGATACAAACTAGTCAGTCACATGATCAACATCCTTAACCTACTTCTTAAGCAAATATACATGGAAAATATCATGGAATTTCACTATTATAGGTAGTACAAGTCGATAGGCTACCAACCCAATCCTCTCAATGATACTTAAGGGTCCACAAAACCATGGTGCCATCTTGGCACATGATCCAATCTGCAAGGATCTCTTCTTGGGTTTGATGCACAAGTCTAGCTATTCCCCAACTTGGAACTCCATGAACAACCTGTTCCCATCTGCATAACTCTTATTCCTATCCTGTGATACCTTTAGATTCTTATTGATCGTTTGCATTTACTATTCCATGTCTTCCAACATATCTGGTAAAATCAATACCCTGCTAACCGAATCACTCCAACTGATAGGGGTGTTGTAACTCCACCCATACAATGCCTCAAAAGGACTCATCCTCAATGACTTCTGATAACCATTGTTGTATGAAAAATATACCAAAGGGAGATACTCTTACCACTTTCATTGCTGATACATCACATACATCCTCAAAATATCCTCCAATATTTGGTTGACCCTCTCTGTCTGTCCATCGGTCTACAAATGATAAGCTACGTTGAAGGCCAACTTGGTTAAAAAACTTGCAAACAACTCCTTCCAAAGCTTGGAAGTTAACTTCAGATCCCTATCTAAAAAAATATTCTTTGGAACACCATGTAGTCTAACCAAATCTCTAATGAACACTTGTGCCACATCACTAGCTGAGTACGTAGACTTCACTGGAATTAAGTGTGAAACTTTCATTAACCCATCTACAACAACCATGATGGAATCATGTTGCTTCACCGTCTTTGGCAACCCTATGATGAAATCCATGGAAATGACTTCCCATTTCCATTTTGGAATCACAATCGGATGTAGCAATCCACTTGAATGTTTACACTCTTCTTTCACTCAATGACAATAGAAACACCTTGCAACAAACTTTTCTACATCCCTCTTCAGGTTCGGCTAATAATAAAACTTCTTTACCACTATCAGTGTCTTTTGATAACCTGGGTGACTTGAATATGGTTTCACATGAAACTTCCTCAATATCAACTTGTTGATCTCACTTCTATTTGGAACATATATCTTGTCTTAGAACTTGACCAATCCATCCATTGTAAGACAATAATCCATACCTTGTGCACTTGCACTTGTACCTGTACCTATACCTTTACTACCACCCTACTGCAACCTATGCACAATCTCCATGTGCTTGACATCCTACGGACCTACCTGTAAGATCTTATCCTGTAAGTTCGTCCCATAGGAGCTCATATCTGCCAAGCGATGTAATTGTACCCATCTACTGAGAGCATCTGCCACCCAATTTTCACTACCTCTGATGTACCTGATATTGAAATCAAACTCACTGATCATGGCCAACCATCTAGCCTACCTGGCATTTAGATTTGGCTAGTCAAATAAATACCTCAGCCCAATATGATCAATCATAGGCACAAATCTCTTGCCAAGAAGATAGTGTCTCCACATCTTCAATGCATGTATGATCGCTGCTAACTCCAGATCGTGTGTCAGGTAGTCTTGCTCGTGCTTGTTTAGTTTATGGGACTCATAACATACCATCTTTCCATCCTGCATAAGAACTCCACCAAGCCTCTTTTGCAAGCATATGTGCATGCCAAAAACTCTTTCTCTGGATCTGCAATTCATAGCACCAGTGCATGTGTCAAAAACTTCTTAATATGCTCAAAGTTATCCTCACACCCCTCTCTCCATTCGAACTTATTACCTTTCCTTTGTAATGATGTGATAGGATAAGAAATCTGTGAGAAGTTCTTGATAAACCTCATATAGTAACTAGCTAGACCCATGAAAGATATTACCTCATCCACACTCTTAGGAGCTACCCATTTCATGTTGGCCCTTATCTTCTCTGGATCTACTGCAATGCCTTCCCTGGAAATAACATGTCCCAAGTAGTGTACCCCACTTTGAAAGAAGCTACACGTTTTGAGCTTAGAATACAACTAATGCTCCCTCAGCAACCTCAATACTGCTACTAAATGCTCAACAAGCTCTTCCTCATTTTTATAATATATTAGTATATCATCAATGAACATAATAACAAAATTACCCAAATATGGACGCAACACACTGTTCATCAAACACATGGATGTATTTGCCGAATTAGTTAAGCCAAATGGAACAAAAATAAACTCATAATGCCCATAATTGGTCCTGAACGCAGTCTTGTAAATTTCCTCCTCTTTGCTGCATACTTGATGGTATCCTGATGTTAACTCAATCATCGAGAACATCGCTGCTCCCTTCAGCTGATCGAACAAGTCATCAATACTCGACAAAGGGTACCTATTCTTGATAGTCACTTTGTTCAACTGTCTGTAGTTAATGCATAATCTGAGGGTACCATCTTTCTTCCTCACAAACAAGACTGGTGCACCCCATGGTGATAGACTTGGCCTAATGTATCCCTTGTCCAACATTTCCTTTAATTGCAACTTTAACTCAATCAGCTTAGGTGTGCTCATCCTGTAAGGTGCTTTTTATGTTGGAGGTGTCCCTAGCACTAAATCAATATAAAATTATACCTCCCTATGCGGTGGAAACTTTGTAATGTCCTCAGGAAATACATCCTGAAACTACTGCAAAACCAGGTACCTACTCAAGACATTTGCATCCTCAAGCTCCTTACCCTTATCACTAGAAATGTGTATTGCAAATAGTTTGCACCCCTTCCTACAGCTACGGTTTTCTTTCATAACTATCACCATCCTAACTGATGTGGAATTTTTCTTACCTCATAAGACTCTTAGTTCTCCATTGTCATCAACATACTCAATATCTATGTCATAGGAGTCTACCTTGGTTCTATGAAGATACAACCAATCCATGTCCAACAACAAACTGTATGATCCCAATGGTAATACATTCAAATGTGCTATAGTATGCATACCATTTAAATCAAATGCACAAGCTCTTACATAATGATGAACTCACTTTTTTATACCTGTATCCAACTACACTATCCAAAACTCTGCATGCAATTCCTTACTCAAACCACACTTATCCACCAAGTGATAACTAACATAGCTATAATTAGATCCACGATAAATCAAAATAGAAATAACTTGATCACAAAGCTTATTGTCCATCTCAATGATAGATGCCTGGTGTTCTACTTTCCTATTGTCCACTACTTCAAAAAAACGTGGGATACTTTGACCAACATCCCCAACAGTGTTCCTCTAATGTGCACTGTATATATTAGGCCTTCCACTTTGATTTTGCAGACAATCTCTCCTAAGGTGTTCATCACCACATGTTCAACACTCCAACAAAAAAGTGTCCTCACCTCTATGTTGTTGTTGCTGCTGTTGTGACCCATGCTGCTGTCTATCTGCATTAAACTTCTTTTGCAGTGCCACATTTTTTTTCTCATCTACATTCTGAGGCCTTGTTCTCTTTGGCTACCATTTACCTCTACCCTTTCCTTTCCTTTCCATCCATGTTGGGATTCATTCTTACACTTTGATTGTTCATAGAAATCCTTAAATTTCCCAATGACTTCCTCAAGTGACCAAGGCTCATCATAATCGATCCGATCTCTAAATGCTAATGGAAAACCACTGAGAAACTCTGAACTTTAGCCTTCTCATCAGTAAGATACAGTACATATCTCAATAGCTCCAAAAAATTGGTCATGTACTCTTCATATGTCATTGATCCCATATTTATATCATATAGTTATTTAGCCTTACTATCATAGTACCTTTTTGACAGGTACTTCTTCCTGAAAAGCCTCTTGAACTCCCACCAACTCAAGTCATCTGTCTTGATGTCTCTGAACCGCTTAACATCTTCTCACCATATGTATGCTTTACCTTTCAAGCTAAAGATATTTATTCTAGCCTTCATGTTATCCTGTGTACTCATGCAACTCAGAATTTGTTCATCCCAATTATCCAAGCCTCTACATCTTCCAACTTCTTCACATCTCCATCAAAAGTAGGTGGCTTCGCTTTCTCGAATTCATCCGGAAAGTATCCCCTATCATTCCTCCTGTAAGGATGATAATGATGACGATCATGATGTCCATCCTCCTCTCCACGGTTGATCCAAAGCGACCCTTGTTGCTGCAAGTCCAATAAACTTTGAAGAAGTATAACATTAACCTCCTCTTGTTTCTCTTGTGCATGTATGATTTGTTCTTTATCTGCCTTGAAAGTCCTTATCTCTTCCTTTAATTTTCCCAGTGTAACTACCAAATCAGAAGGATTTCCAACACCATATTGCTCTTCAGATTCATACTGAGAGTCTTTGTAGTCAACCATCTTGCTAGCCATTTGAGATTTCTTCCTGCAATACATAATATGTCATATAAACCAAATCAAAATAAACCGATGTACCTTATTATAGCTCAGGGAGGATACCTTGTCTACAAGATCACCAAATGAGCATGATACATGTATAACATAATCATAACAACATATAGACATACACAATAAATGTATCCAGACATAAGAATCACTCTAGTTAGGGTCTAGTCATAAATGCAAGGCCATATCAACAATGCATGCTATGACCTCATGCATGACAACAACCATCACTCCGTTGTACACATTGCCACATGCAACCAAAAATATGCATAAGGAATGCCAAAACAACTACACATATGCATAAGTGCATGTAGTCGAGCATAAGCAATCAAATCTTGTAATCAACCAACAAGACTAATACATGTGCAATCAAAATATTCAAGAATGTAGCCTAACATACACGGATGTAAGCAGGAGACATAAAATCAACATATAAGTGACATATAGTCCATATACAATCAGTCACATAGTTATGACAAATGTATTCCACAAAATCAATATCAAATTCACCATGATAATAATACTATAACCATAGTCAAGCATCAAGAAAATGCAACAAGAAAATGGTGTGGAAGTGTAAGAGACACACATGCAATTGACATGCATGCATGATCGATACACTGCCCATATAGTCTGAGACTCGAACCATGCTTTGATACCACTCTGTAACACCCTCCTCCAACATCCACCGAATTAATGATGCCAACTGGGGTAAACATGAGATGACATGCTACTATGATCATATTCGACTCCTAGGTGACCTAAAGGAATTGGAATCAATGGAACATCACACACAGTCATCCAACATCATCCACAAAACCTTCAAAAGATGAGTCGACCACTCTGACAGCCTGTCCCTGGGTCCTACTATTGTTTTAACCAACTTAGGCCAGATTAACTCTCCCCAAACATTGCTAAGGCAAGTTCTAATGCTCCCTAGACACTGCCCAGGCACATTATAAGGCTTCGCAGACACTGCCAAAGAAACTTAGTCTCTAGGATAATGCTTTGTTTTCCTAACATTTCGGGATTTGATCAACCTTTTTCAGTCTAGAGCCCGGGACACTGCCTAGAATGGGATGATCACTTAAAATTGGTAAAATTACAAGGGAACAAATATTAAAAAGCAATAAGTTGAACAAGATCATAACTAGACCCTTACTAGCCATGACAAGCATTTCGTCAAACATATCATCAACATGTAACTTACAGGTGTAAACAACAAAATTAAGTGTAGGTATCTCATAATTATTTGAGAATTTCCATGAAACATTGTTTCCTCATGTCATTTGTTGTCTTATCATTTATTAGATCATAGATATGTTATTCATTTAGATACAAGTAAGAACATGTTGAGAGCCATACATAGCTGTTATCACAAAATATACATATTACCAGCATAATATGAACAAAAATACAATGGAAATATAAACCATCAAAATCCATGTATAAATCACTACCTTTACACACGAAAATCAAGGGAATGGATTTATCATTAATGAATGCAATGAACCAACTAGAGATGGGACTACGATGTTCCACTAGGCCATAGATTATTTGAGCCAAGTCTTTCTTCAGAAAATCACTCCCGTGCCATATTCCATCATTTTTGTGGGACTCATAGAACACATCAAAAACAACAATCAATGTGGATGCCACCAGAGTTCTCTACCTAAATCATGAGGAATTTTAGTGCTTCCTAGTCTCTCAGGCTTTACCATGAATCGATAGTTTGATCTAGGGATCACTAGGTACTACACCGGGACACAATTTCCAAGCTTTACTATGCATTCTATCCCAGAACAACTAGGACCAATGGAGAGAAAATCCACCTCTTGGCATTTATTGTATATCCCACCTTTCACTTCTTCAAAGAAAAGAATGTCACATCATCTGAACATCACCATGTACTCTTACTTATTTGTGTATAAACCATGTTGGTGTTTAGTCGATGGTTTACTAAACACAATTCGACAAAACATGCTTCTTCAAACAACTAACTTTCAAGTCAAGAAAAAGCATGTACAACAACTTGATGTTTTACAACAAGAATTCCACATTCTCATGAAACAATTCGTCACATCTCCATTTCATCTTTGGAGAAAAAATAAACTCTTACAAGTCAATATAACACACATGTAACAATCAATTGACCACACCAACTAACACTCATGTATGTGCAAATGATCGACATTCTCAAGTTGACAACATACATGTTAAAAAAGCAATCAACCAAGACAAGTCAATCACTAATGCATGTTCAAGCACAATGAAACTATAAAAAATTCCACTGTTCACACACACAAACTCTCATGCATGTATAAAAATTCTCAACTCTCTCACAAGTATGAGAATCCCATTGGTATGTACGAGCACTTAAAGAGATGAGAGGACCAAATTTGCTGCAATAAAGTGAGTCAACATACTCCACTTTCGAACACCTTCCTAGCGTAAGTGTGCACGTTCAAGAATGCAACATGCATGAAAATTTGTAGTTGCAAATTGACATCTTTGCTGCATCTAAGTGAGTCAACGTAACTGTACTTTTCCAACATCTTTCTTCATGCAATATGCAACATACTTTTAGGAGAAAATAAATGCATCAATAATTCCAAATTTACATCAATTATAAAAAGAAATGTAAGGCATTAATTGGTTAAGAAATATAACCATCTCTTTCCAAACCATTTGAATGGCGCTTCTTTCTGTTGAACTTCATCATGTGTATCATCCTAACCCACATAAGTTATGGAATCCTCTTTTCCATTCTTTCCAAAATCTCTCTCCACCTTCTTCAAATGTCGTAGATGACTTGTTGGATGTAAAGTCCAACACTTGTCTATAATATGACCCTACTTATGGCAATGAGTGCAAAATAATTTCATCCTCTTTTCAACATGGTTTCCATTATCCAATGCATTTCTATCTCTTTTGTTTCGAAAGTTTCTTATGTATGGATATCCTCTTCAAACACCTAGAAACAATATGGTTATTTAAATCACAAAGGGAACATGTAAATTTTCTCCAAATCTTATGTGAAGATTTACCATGTTTATCATAATCGAAAGACACTTGATTAAAGGTAGATTTATACCTTGCACATTTACCTCTGTCGCCTTCTTGATGAGGTGAATTTTATGAGGTAGTGGATCTCTTTGGAATAGCAACAATTTTTTGAATGACCATAGATGTTTCAACATCCTCTTGTTTTCCATTTCCACTAGTTGCATGCTTATGAACATCTTCTTGTAAAGTTGGTATAAAACTTTTGCATTCCTCATGAACACAAACGTCAAAAGCTTGAGGTAACAAACTTGTAATGAAAGTCGTTCTTGGAACACCTTCATGTGCCTCCTTGGCTTTGTAGCATTCTCCATCATGTTGTCCGTAACCAAGATCCAAATACCTAAGCCTTTCCTCAACAACAATTGGCTCAGCTATGCCTTGTGCATCTTTTCCTAACCGTTTACCTTCATAGCCTATCTTCATCAATAATTTGGACCGTATTACTCTATCATGTCTTTCAAAAGGACTAAAACATTCATTTTGAGAGGAAATTGAAGATAAACTTGAATTGCATACCTCATTTTCATGAAAATACTTGGCTAGGGTTTCCTTGGCATCATGGAGTTGAATCTCCATCTCATGCATCTTTTCAAGAAGCTCTTGCTTCTCCTCCTTCATGACCATCAACTCCTCTTGAAGTATAGTGTTTTCCTTCTTATCCTCATATAGCTCGTACACCATATCTCTCATGATGATAAGCTTTTGCAACATCTCTTCATCAAAGAATCTTGCTAAGGAAGATGGATTAGAAACATCACTTGTTGAAGTTACCATCACATAAACTTGCACACAGTTAAATTCTCCTTGCACAAATAAAGTACCAATAGCTAATTTTCTAGCTAACCTTGGAAAACCATCTCAGGGTTAAAATGAGCTAACAATGCTCTTATACCAACTTGACGTGAAACGTTGGGAAAACTTGTTAATGCTATGCAAGCTCCCTCATCAGTAATTTAAAATGTGTTTAGGATCATCTCAAATTAACGAAAATGTGAATGATTATGTTTTCAGTATTGAGTGTCTTTTATGAGCAATTTGTGAGATTAATTAGATCTTTAAAACACATATACAGAAAGTAAAATTTCAGAGAAATAAAACATAGATAACTCATAACACAAAGTTGATAGTGTAGTTCACCCCTCCTAGGCTACATCTCCTTGGACTTACTTCAATGGCTGTGCCCTCTTTGGATTAATGGTCAATTCTCTGATTACATGCACTTGCTGTTTTCCAATGGCTTGGAAACTTGCTCCATTGGAGTCAAAAGAACCAAAAAACCCAAAAATTACTCTCGATGCTCTGCAATTGGACTTCAACTGATCTAGGTTTGACCTCTTCTTTTTGTTGCCCTAGGCTTCCTTAAACTTAAACGTAGAAAAATCGCCCACAAAATTGTCTTTCCGCCTTTGCAACCTATTTCATTGTGTTCATATCATCCAAAACATCTAGGAATGACTCTTTTTGAGTGAAAATTGGTTAAAAACTGCCTAGGTTATGGTTTCTTCATTTTTTTCTAAGGAAATCTCCACCAAAATTGGAGAAACTCCAGTTAACTCCACAAAAATGGAGGAATTACGGATTTAGCTGACCTACCAAACTACCACCAACTAAATCCCGCTTAATTAAGGGTTAATCATGGCTTAATTAGCAATAATCCTTCATGGTTAGTGTTAGCGCTAGGCGCCAATTTGCAACTTGGTCACATGGGAGGTTAAGGTTAGTGGTTCCTCCTCCAAACTCCAAAGTTTAACACTTTAAATATAAAGTGTGCCCTTAGTTGGTTAAGAACCAGTAGTGTGGCATAGTGGTAATATGTGGGGATTATGTAGGCGAGGGAATGGTTTTGACTCCCCAGCCTGCCAATAAAATTTTAAATGACCATTGAGAGGGCATGTGGCAACCTCTATGCTTGCTATGTGTCACCCTCGCATTGCTCCACCCAATCCCATTGACCAATAATGTGCTGATAAGTGTCAAAATCTAATTGAGCCATATGTCAAAATATTCTAGGACTATTCTTTTTGCTGACTGGGTTGTGCGGATGCCTAGTTAGCATCCCAGTCAGCCTATGCCCAAAATTTCCCCTGTTTGATAAAATGATCAGAAGGCTTAACTTTCTCATATGGACTCCATTTTCAGTGAAACGAGTTGTGTTGGGATCGTATTGCTAAGATGGACGCAATGATCTAGGTTCTAATTGATTTCGATGAATTTGATTTTTGATCAAATTTTTACCCCTAATCCAGATTATGATCAGCCATGCCATGGTAGAAAAGAAACAAATGCAATCCAATGCATGAAGATTAGAATCTGTATTAGGGGCAAAAATTTGCTCAAAAATCAAAGTTCTTGGAATCACTCAACACCCAAACGACCGTGTCTGTCTCGGCAATATGATCCCAATGCAACTCGTTTCAATCAAAATGAAGCTCGTATGAGAAAGATAGACGCTTTTGTCTATTTTGTCAAACAAGAAAATTTTGGGTGTAAGCTAACTTGGATGATGACTAGGAATCCATACAACCCAGTTAGCAAAAATAATATTCCAAAGAATATTCCTTAGAATATTGTCAGAATATTCCAACAGGTGGCTCAATTGAATTTTGAAAAATTTTGGCATGTTATTAGTCAACAGAATTTTTGGTGGACCAATGAGAGGCTGACACATGGCAAGATTGAAGGTCACCCCATGCCCTCTCAAACGTCAGCTAAAAGTTTATTTGCGGTTCAACAGAGTCGAACTTGTGACCTCGCCTGCATAAGAGCCACGCTCCACCACTACGCCACACCATGTCACTTAACATATAATGGGCACAATTACTATTTAAAGTGTAACATGTGGCAGATTTGGGGGAGGAGAGGGCTAGCTCTGTAGGCCAGCTCCCTCTACATGTGACCTCACCTCATAACCAAAGGTCGGTGCTAATGCTAACCACGTGAGTTTAATTCACTCAGCAAGTTTAATGGTAATTAAACCATGATTATCACTTAATTAATTGCGGATTAGGTTGGTGGTAGTTTAGCAGGCCCGCTAAATCCGACATTACACCAAATCTGGTGGGGTTAACTAGAGTTTCTCCAGATTTGGTGGAGTTTTCCTCAGGAAAACTGAAGAGACCATAACTTCTTCAATTTTTGACCAATATTGGCTCATGAAGAGTCATTCCTAGATGATTTGGATGCTATGAACATAATGGAACAGGTTGTAGAGGTAGAAAGGAACGTTTGTATGTGATTTTTCTATATTGAAGTTTAAGGAAGCCTAGGGCCACTAGGAGAGGAGGTCAAGCCTAGATCAACTGAAGTCCAATTGTAGAGGTTGGAAAGTCATTTTTGGGGTTTTTGGGTCTTCTAAATCCAATGGAGTAAGTTACAAGGCCATTGGAGCACTGCAGGTGCATTTGATCAGAGAATTTACCATTAATACAATAAGGGCCTAGCCATTGAAGTAGGTCCAAGGAGATGTAGTCTAGGAGGGGTGAACTCCTTTATTAGCTTTGCGTTATGAGTTTGTTGTGTTTTATTTCTTTTCAATTTACTTCGTGTATATGTGTTTTTAATCAAGTACTTAACCTCATAAATTTCTCATAAAAGGCACTCAACACTTGATAGATAATTCCTCACATTTTGGTTAATTTGAGACGATCCTAAACACCTTTTTTTTTAATACTAATGAGGGAGCTTGCATAGCATTAAATTTTTACCCAATATTCAGATAAAGTTGGTATCAAAGGATTTTTAGTTCATTTTTAACCTTGAGATGGTTTTTCGAGGTTAGCTAGAAAATTAGCTATTGGTTTTGTATCTGTGCAAGGAGAATTTAACTCTATGCAAGTTTATGTATGTAAGATGGATGCTCTGAGATGCTTCTTTATTGAGAAACGTTTTGAATATTTGTGAATCTTTTTTATGCATTACAAGTGTGATGGTAGCTTCGGCAAGTGATGTTTTTAATCCATCTTCCTTAGCAAGACTCTTTTATTTAGAGATGTTGGAAGAGCTTATCATCATGAGAGATATGGTGCAAGAGATGATTGAAGATAGGAAGGATAACACTATACTTCAAGAGGAGTTGATGGCAATGAATGAGGAGAAGCAAGAGATTCTTGAAAATATGCATGAGATGGAGATTCAACTCCATGATGCCAAAGAAACCCTAGCAAATTATGTGCATGAAAATGAGGTATGCAATTCAAATTTATCTTCAATTTCCTCTCAAAATGAATGTTTTGGTGCTTTTGAAATACACACTAGAGGAATACGGTCCAAATTATTGATAAATATGGGTTATGAAGGTAAAGGGTTAGGAAAACATGCAGAAGGCATAGTTGAGCCAATTTTTGTTCAGGAAAGGCCTAGGTATTTGGATCTTTATTATGGACAACATGATGGAGAATGCTCCAAAGACAAGGGGGCACATGAAGGTGTTCCAAGAAGGAATTTCATTACATTTTCATCACCTCAAGCTTGTGAATTTTGTGTTCATGAGGAATGAAATTTTTTTATACCCACTTTGCAAGAAGATGCTCATAAGCATGCAACTAGTGGAAATGGCAAACAAGAGGATGTTGAAAGCTCTAAGGTCATTGAAACCATTGGTGGTATTCCGAAGAGAGCCACGACCTCATAAAATGCACCTCCTCAAGAAGGTGACAAAGGCAAATGTGCAAGGAATAAATATGCCTTTAATCAAGTTTCCCTTGATTATGATAAACATGGTAAATCTTCACATAAGATTTGGAGAAAATTTACATGTTCCTTTTGTGGTTTGAATAACCATACTGTTTCGAGGTGTTGGAAGAGGATAGACATACACAAGAAACTTTAAAAACAAAAGAGGCAGGAAGCCAAAGGTCCATTGGATAATGGAAACCATGTTGAAAAGAAGATGCAATTATTTTGCACTCATTTCCATAAGCAGGGTCATCTTGTAGACAAGTGTTGGGCTTTCCATCGAACAAGTCATCCATGACATTTGAAGAAGGTGGAGAGAGATTTTGGAAAGAATGGAAAAGAGGATTCCATGATTGATGTGGGTTAGGATGATATACATGATGAAGTGCAACTAAAAGAAGCACCATCAAACTGGTTTGGAAAGAGATGGTTAGATTTCTTAACCAATTAAAGCCTTGCATTTCTTTTGATAATTGATCCAAATATTGCCTTATTGATGCATTTCCTTGATATTTGGATGCATTTCTTTTCTCCTGAAAGTATGTTGGAAAAGTAGAGTTATGTTGACTCACTTTATTGAAACAAATTTGGTCATTTCAGCTCTTGAAATACTCATACATACTAATGGGTTTCTTGTACTTGTGATTATACTTTTGAGAGAGTTGAGAATTGTTATTCATGAGAGTTTGTGTGTGTGAACAGTGGAATTTTTAATAGTTTCATTGTGCTTGAACATGCATGGATGATTGACTTGTGTTGGTTGATTTCTTTGTTAACATGTATGTTGTCAACTTGAGAATGTTGATCATTTACAAAGGCATCAACGTCGGCTTGTGTGGTCGATTGATTGTTACATGTATGTTATATCGACTTGGAAGAGTTGATTTTGTCTCCAAAAAGGAAAGGGAGATGTGACAAATTGTTTCAGGAAAATGTGGAATTATTGTTGTAAATCGTTAAGTTGTTGTATATTCTTTTGCTTGATTTGAAAGTCAATTGTTTGAAGAAGCATGTTTTCTTGACTTGTGCTTATTTGATGATTTATACACCAAGATGTAAGAGTACATGATATTGTTCACATGATGTGACATTTGTTGCTGATCCAAATGGAAAATGGAATCAACCCATGGTACTCATCCACCCATATTATTCATTGACCCATGGTATTGTAAATGGCATTTGCCCGTGGTATTGTAAAATCCACCCATGGTATTCATTCACCCATGGAATTTACCCATGGTATTGTAAATGGCATTTGCCCGTGGTATTGTAAAATCCACCCATGGTATTCATTCACTCATGGAATTGACCCGTGGTATTGTAACTGAAAGAAACTATAAGTAACAAGTCACACTTTGTAAAAGGACAAATTGTCCGCCACAATGTAGCCTTTACAGTTATTATCGGTTTTAATATAAAGTTTATTTGTGGTTTTTTTTATTGGGCATTCTCCTCTTTTTCTTTTGGAAATTCAAGTTTTCAGATCTTGGGGGTCTCTACCCCAAGATCCATTTCAATTTTTTAGATATTGGGGGCCTCCTCCCAAGATCCGGATCAATGGTATCAGAGCAGGTTATGACTCCATAGGAATTAGGGTTTGATGCATATTCCAGTTTCAAATTTTGCAGCAATATTCAACAAACTCCAGGCATGTGCTACAACCTGCACAGAGCACTTTCTTGGGTCAAGCAGGAAGAATTTTTCTTTTCTCATTTTTTTGCAGGATTTTTTTTTTGGGCGGCGACTTTGTAGATCAGATCTGAAACATTTTGTAGAAAATTTACAAAAACAAATACTAGATCTGGATTCCTCTCAAAAAATCACCCAATTTCAAAAAAAAGGGGTCGAATCCGAGTTCGGATGTGGGAGATATCGTTGATTTAAAATTAGCTATTTTATTAGATTTTTGTGACGATGGAACTGTTGCAGCGCGAATCAGAGATCTCAGAGTATCCAGATAAGGATTTCCAACTCATGGGAAGATGCAAAATGATCCTTCTGCTTCTAAAAATAGGTTATAATAAATATTCTATGTTATATTGGCCAAGTTATGTCCATTTTAATTCTGGAGCAGCATTCAGAGTGGGTTTCCATTGGAGACGTGCCCTCCCACCCCAATTTAATAGGCACCTTCTTCACATTCATCAGTTTCAACATAGCAGAATTCGGCTTGGGTTATTTGGAGACGTGCCCTCCCACCCCAGGTCATGTAGACACCTGCTACTTCATCAGCAACCAACATCATGGTTATGGGTCAACCACATAAAATCCTTGTGATCGAAGTCCATTTGCTAGGTTGCACACTGTTAGAATCACAGTTGGTCACAAGCATTACAGGGTATCTCTATCCTCGGATCTTCGTTTATCAGGGTTTTGGGTTAACCACATAAATCCCTTATCTTCAGTGGCTCTTCATATTCAACAAAGGCTTCGCAGGAGGGAACTTTACGCAATGGGACCATTGCTTCTTAAGAAGGGAGGAATGATCCAAATGGAAAATGGAATCAACCCATGGTACTCATCCACCCATATTATTCATTGACCCATGGAATTTACCCATGGTATTGTAAATGGCATCTGCCCGTGGTATTGTAAAATCCACCCATGGTATTCATTCACCCATGGAATTTACCCATGGTATTGTAAATGGCATTTGCCCGTGGTATTGTAAAATCCACCCATGGTATTCATTCACCCATGGAATTAACCCGTGGTATTGTAACTGAAAGAAACTATAAGTAACAAGTCACATTTTGTAAAAGGACAGATTGTCCGCCACAATGTAGCCTTTACAGTTATTATCGGTTTTAATATAAAGTTTCTTTGTGGTTTTGTTTATTGGGCATTCTCCTCTTTTTCTTTTGGCAATTCAAGTTTTCAGATCTTGGGGGTCTCTACCCCAAGATCTATTTCAATTTTTTTGATCTTGGGGGCCTCCTCCCAAGATTCAGATCAGTTGCTTTGAAGAAGAAAAAGGAAGAGGTCATCAAGTTATATTCTTGCATGAGGGTTTTTCAAGGTTAATGGTGTTTCTTGTGACAAGATGTCGTAGGATTTTCGAAGGCCCACACTTGAGAAAAAGGCTCATGATTAGCCGTCATTCTCAAATCATGACATGAGAAACATGTTAATACTGGAGGATGATGGAATCAAGAAGCGAAAGTGGACAAAAATGCCAAAAATATTTGCAGCCATTGTAGACCATTTGATGTGTTGACACCAAGAAGTGAAAGAGGTGGTGAATGCATTCTTCCAAGTGGAATTTGGAACCATGGAGGTAAAATAATGGTCATTTGTTTTCTTGTTACTACTGATATTGGAACTCATTGTTGTAGTTCACTCAGATGGGCTTAACTTGGAAAATTGGTTTCCAAGGAGAAGCTTGCATCGAATGCATGTGTTGCAAAGGAGGAACATGATTCTTAGTAGGAAGACCATCAGTTAGCTTTCCAAGCACCGAGGGATCGCTTTGGTACAACATGGTGTTTAATCACCTAGCAGCCAACAAGTGTTGGATTGGGTAAGTAGTAAAAGGAGAACATTGGTTGAAGTACCAAGCCATTTGCAAGGCAAGGCATGTCAGTGAACCCAAGTGGTTGTCAATGAGATTTTTCCAAGTAGATTCAGTTGATAAAACTTGGGAAGGAGAAAAGTATTCAATTTGAATCAGGTAACCAAGTTTTGTGGGTCCATAATCTTGTCAGTGGGAAGGAGTGATTGGAATCTAGATTAGGGGAAAAAATTTACGCAATCAAATTGCTCGGAATCGATCAAAGCTTGAATGACCACATCCGTATTGGTGATACAATCCCAATGCAACCTGTTTCACTCAAAGCAGAGCTCATATGAGAAAGATAGAACTTTCTATATATTTTGTCAAATATGCAAATTTTGGGTACATGCTGATTGGGATGCTGACTAGGCATCAATACATCCCAGTCAACCAAAAGAATATTCCTTGGAATATTCCGATAGGTGTCTTAATCGAATATTTACAATTTTTGGCATGTTATTGGTCAACAGAATTTTTGGTGGACCAATGAGAGGCTGACATGTGGCAAGCTTGGAGGTTGCCACATGCCCTCTCAAAGGTCGGGTAAAAGTTTATTTGCAGGTCAACGGAGTCGAACCTGCGACCTTGCTCACACAAGCCCCATGCTCCACAATTATGCCACACCATGTTACTTAAGATATAACGGAAATGAATACTATTTAAGGTGTAACATGTGGCGGATTAGGGGGAGGAGAGGGCCAGCCTTGCTGGCCAACCCCCTTTGCATGTGACCTTACCTCATACCCAGAGGCTGGTGCTAACGCTGATCGCGCGAGTTTAATGCACTAAGTGAGTTTAACGGTAATTAAATCATTATTATCACTTAATTAATTGTGGATTAGGTTGGCGAAAATTTAGCAGGCCCGCTAAATCTGACATTACTCCAAATTTCGGGGGGGGTTAACTGGAGTTTCTCCAGATTTGGTGGAGTTTTCTTAGGGAAAACTGAAGAGACCACAACTTCGTCAATTTTCGACAAATTTTGGCTCAAAAAGAGTCATTCATAGATTATTTGTATGATCTTAACACAATGGAACATGTTGCAGAGGCAAAAATAAACTTTTGTACATGATGTTTCTACGTTGAAGTTTAAGGAAGCCTAGGGCCACTAGGAGAGGAGGTCAAGCCTAGATCAGCTGAAGTCTAATTGCAAAGCTTGGAAAGTCATTTTTTGGGTTTTTTGGTTTTATGAATCTAATGGAGCAGGATTTAAAGCCATTGGAGCACTATAGGTGCATGCAATAAGATATTTGACCATTAATCCAAAGAAGGCCTAGCCATTGAGGCAGGTTCAAGGAGATGTAGCCTAGGAGGGGTGAACTCCTTTATCAGCTTTGTGTTATGAGTTTGTTGTGTTTTATTTCTCTACAATTTTCTTGTTGTATATGTGTTTTTAAAAAGCTAATTAACCTCATAAATTGCTCATAAAATACACTCAACACTTGACACATAATTCCTCACATTTTGGTTAATTTGAGACGATTCTAAACACATTTTTTTTTAATACTGATGATGGAGCTTGCATAGCATTAAATTTTTTTCCCAACATTCAGATCACGTGCCAAATCTAGCAAGGAAAATATACGTGCAAGTCGACAACTGCAATGAAGCCTGTTGTAGCTGCTTGATCCTAACTTTCCCTGTTTGATCCTTGCCTCCTCTTCCCTTCTTTTCTTTTCTTACTCCATTGTCAAAGTGCTCCAAGAAAAATCTAAGTGTCCAAGAGTATGTGAGAGAAAGAGAGAATAATGAGAGTGCTCCATCACTAAAATGACAAAAGGTTACCAACTGATCCTCAGAATCCTTTTTATGAATGAGGCCTCTATTTTCTTCATTTTCCATTATTTTCCTTGATTTTCTTCCTCACATAAAACCTGTGGCCTTTCACCTCCTTCTTCTCCTAATTTCCATTATTTTAATAAATAATTGTGCCAAAATGCCATTTTTCCTTTCCAAAGCCTTATTCATTGCCTTTGCCAATTTCCTTAGCCATAAACAACCAAATGAACACACACTAGGATGTCTTGCCCAACATTCAACTTGGAATAAGTGTCCCATCAATTGTCATGTTATATTTTTAACTTTTATTACATTGAATTTTCACCAAGGCTGTTACAGAACCCTCCTCCTTGGGGGACACCATCCTCGGTGTTCACTCACACATATACCTCAGCAATCTGTTGAAAGAAGATATGTTGCTAATGGAGCTTTATAACACAACTCGATGTTGCATTTGCAATGAAAGATCTACTCAAAATTCATGACAACATGAAAACATACCGCATAGTGGAGCTTTATACCATAACTCATTACGGTATTTACAATGATCATCCTACTGAGTGCCATCCCATATAACATCATAACATCATGATAATATAACCACATGATAGCATAGTAACACGACAACATAATCATAATGACATGATATCCATACCGCATAGTGGAGCTTTATAACATAGATTGTTATGGTGTTTACATCCATATACATGTGTACATATAGCAGCATCATCATAAATATGGATATCAAAACATGTACCAAAGCATATATCAAAACATCATATAGCATATATCAACCATCATAAGGAATATATCGAATCACCATAAAAAATATACCAACCACCATAAAGCAAATACCAAACCACCATAAAGCAAAATACCAAACCACCGTAAAGAAAATACCAAACCACCATATCAAAGCTGCTTTGCCTCAACCGAAAAACAAGGATGGATACATAGCCCTTATCTAATCCACCATCTCCCATGTACCTTCATCGGGCCCAAAGTTCTTCTATTGCACTTTAACTTGCTCAATTGCTTTATTCTAGAGCATTAGCACCTTTTTCTGCAATATACACTGAGGCTCTGGCTATAATTCTCCATCTGGCTCCACTTGCAATGCAAACTATTCAATCACATGATGAACATACTTAACATACTTTTTAAGCAAAGATACATGGAAAACTTCATGGAATTTCACTGTCAAAGGTAGTGCAAGTCGATACGCTACTGGCATAATCCTCTTAATGATACTCAAGGGTCCACAAAACCGTGGTGCCAATTTGGCACATGATCCAATCTGCAAGGAGCTCTTCTTCCGTTTGATGTGCAAGTATACTTGTTCCCCAACCTAGAAATCCTTGAACAACCTGTTCCTATATGAATAACTCTTCTACCTGTCCCATGTTACCTTTAGATTCTTCTTGGTCACTTGAGTTTCATGTTCCATGTCTGCCGACATATCTAGTCCAATCAATACCTTGATACCTAGATCACTCCAACTGATCGGAGTGTCGCAACTCTGCCCATACAATGCCTCAAAAGAACTCATCCTAAATCACTTTTGATAATTGTTGTTGTATGGGAAATCTACCAAAGGGAGATGCTCTTCCCACTTCCATTGTTGATGCATCACATACATCCTCAACATATCCTCCAATATTTGGTTGACCCTCTATATCTATCCATCAGTCTGCAAATGATAATCTATGTTGAAGCCCAACTCATTGCCCAAACCTCCAAACATCTCCTTCCAAAACTTGGAAGTGAACTTCGCATCCTATCTGAAACAATCTTCCTTGGAACACTGTGTAGTCTAACCACATCCCTGATGAACACCTATGCCACACCACTAGCTGAGTACGTAGACTTCACTAGAACAAAGTGTGCAACTTTCATTAACCTGTCTACAACAACCATGATGGAATCATGCTAGTTCACTATCTTCAGCAACCCTATGATGAAATCCATGGAAATGCCTTCCCATTCCATTTGGGAATCATGATTAGTTGTAGAAATTCACCTGCATGTTTACACTCTAATTTCACTCAGAGATAGTTGAAACACCTCGCCACAGACTCTGCTACATCTCTTTTCAGGTTCAACCAATAATAAAACTTCTTTACCGTTGTTTGTGTCTTCTGAAAACCTGGGTGACCTAAATATGGTTTCTCATGAAACTTCCTCATGGCCACCTTCTTGATCTCACTTCTATTTGGAACATATATCCTATCTTAGAACCTGACCAATCCATTGACTATAAGGCAATAATCCATACCCTATGCATCTGCACCTGTACATGTACCTGTACCTTTACTGCCACCCTGCTGCAACCTATGCACAATATCCATATACTTGACCATGGTAAATTTTAGGGGCAAATTTTAGCCCAAGGGAAAAATTTAAGGGGTTTTTCATTTTAGAGGAGTGAAATTTTTATAAAACACCCATTTCATATATTTAGCCCAACTTTTATTTAAAAAAATTTATTTTTTTTCATTTTAGCCCAAACGAAAAGGGTCAGATAAATTATGAAAAGACTTATTTCACCCGATTCACCTAGTTTGGGAGGTTATATTCCATTACAATCGCCCAATTTTCTGCTTTGCAATGTTAAATTTGTTTGCAATCAACCATTTTCTGGTTTGGGAGGTGGTTTGGGAGCTTGTATTTGGTCACAATAAATAAAAATATAAATAAAATGGTGGTATAGTAAATAAATAAAACCTATTTTTATACTTACTCCAAAGGTATGGTAAATAAATAAAAATATAAATAAACTAGAAGTATGGTAAATAAATAAAACCTCTTTTTATATTTAGTCCATAACCCTCTTTCTATTTAAGAAGTCTAAAAAAAAAGGTTTTATTTAAGTGAATCCTATGGGCCAAATACCATATTTATAAAAGAGGTATGATAAATTAATAAAAATATAAATAAAAGAGAGGTATGGTAAATTAATAAAACATTTTTTTATATTTACTCCCTAAGTCACCTTATATTTACAAACGCTCAAAAAATATGTTCTATTTAGGTGAAGCCTATGGGCCAAATACCACGGGCCAGATTATTATTAATACCATGCAGAAAAAAATTATTAACCCTAACATTAGTATTAATAAAAATAAATATGGCACATGGTATTGACCCATGGTATTCACGTGGAATGTAGCCTATTTAAAGGGGGGAATTAAACCATTACAGAGCCATATTTACTCTGGATCTACTAAGCCCCAAGAGGGATCAAATACTGTGATATGCAAACTAGCATAGAGCAAAATAATATTTGATCCCTCTCGGGGCTTGATAGATCAATAGTAAAAATGGATCTTGTAATTTAATGCCACTGAAATATTTTAACTTGGTTAAAATAAAAAAATAAAATAAAAATAAAATATTAATTTTATTAATTTTTATAAACTACTAATAGTAGTTTTTAAGCTCTAGGTTTATGATAACCCATGGTATTGACCCATGGTAATACCATGGTATTCATGTGAGCATATAATATTTAAAGGGGAAATTCTATCAGCTTAGATCCATCTTAATTTCGGGTCTACCAAGTAGGGATAAATAGATTTTATCCCTCTGAGAGTGGTAGATGTCGAGTTAAGATGGAAATATGTTGATTTTTATGATAATGAAGATATTAAATACACTCAGGAAATTATATTGTAAAAAACATCTTAAGTTGAATGGTTAAAGCTACATTTAGTCACTTCACAAAATTTATTAAAAAATACCAATATCTCCATTAATATTGGCTTTTTTCTGATTTAACAAAAAAAGAAATCAAAACAGTGAAATCTTATCACTCTTTCCCACCATTTCAAACGTTCTCAATATGATATATTCATGAAAAATTTAAGGTACTGATGTTGGATTAGTTGTTTGAAAAATATGTTTGTTTGTACAACCTTTCAGTCACTGCCCAGATTTCCCACCATTTTTCAAACATTCTGAATATGTTATCTTCATGAAAAAGTTAAGGTACTGATGTTGGATTAGTTGTTTGAAAAATATGTTGGTTTGTACAACCTTTCATCTTCTCTGCTATTCTTAGTTTGTCGTAATGATCTATAGGGGTTGGGCCACTGCACCATACTGTCCTAAAAGGCAGAGATTATGCACCAAAAAGGAAATTAATCCACACATTACAACATTGTTAAAAAATGCAAGACGTATGAAGGTAGTGAATTATTCTAATAAGAAATTTATATTGGGAGAGACGTAATTAAAATATATTATTTAATTGAATATTTCCAATTAAAATGATAATAAATCTACATTTATATATTTATATATTGATTGTAGGCTCCTGACAATGGTCACTTCTTTCCATTAGATCCCCTTCAGGACTTTGGGATACCTACTACTTTCTTATATTATATAGTTGGGGCTTGCTACTCGTTGGCGTGTTGGGGTAAACAAACTTAACGTGTTTTCTTTTATCTCGCAGTTGGAGTCTATGGAATAAAAAAGAAATTTGATAGCTTGACAAAAGTGGTAGCTTGACAAAAGTGGTAGAGAAAAGATTAATCTCTCCTACCTTGATAGAACTGGTGGTCAAGATCAACACGTACAAGAACTTTCTTGTGGAATATTATCAAAACTAATAGAAGGATATGAAAGAGTGTACTGCAAGAACCTTGATAAACACGACCACTGAAACTTGCAACATTGCTTGTAGGAAGAGAAAATTATGTTTCTTTTTTCCAAACATGTATGTTTGTATATTATAGTTTAATGAATATGTTTTCATATTATCATATATGGTTTCATATTTTAACAAAACATTCACCAAGACTTCATAATTTTTTATTATTTAGTGAAAGATTTGCCAAGATCATACAAGATTTTATAATTCAGTGAAAGATTCACCATGAATTTACAAGATAATATAGTCTGGTGAGAGGTTCGCTAAAAACATTATATATGTATATTATATTATTGATAAAATCACCTCCCATTTTTCCTATGTATCATGGGAATTCGCTCATTTATTATACATATAACTTTAGGGTGGTTCTTAAAATTTTCCCTGTACTTGACATCCTACTGACCTACCTGCAAGATCCTATCCTGTAAGTCCGTCCCATAGGAGCTCATAGCTGTCAAGTACCTATACCTATTTAGTAAGAGCATCTGCCACCTTGTTTTCTTTACCTTTGATGTATATGATCTCAAAATCAAACTCGTTGATCATGGCCAACCATCTAGCCTTCGTGGAGTTCATATTTGGCTAGTTAACCAAATACCTCAACCCAATGTGATCACTCATAAGCACAAATCTCTTACCAAGAAGATAGTTTCTCCACATGTTCAATGCATGTATGGTCACTTCTAAGTCAAGGTCATGTGTCGATTAGCTCTGTTCATGCTCATTTAGTTTCTGGGACTCATAACATACCATATTTCCGTCCTGCATAAGAACTCCACCAAGTCCTCTCTTGTAAGCATATGTGCATGCCAAAAACTCTTTCTCTGGATCTGCAATATTTAGCACTAGTGCATGTGTCAATGACTTCTTAATATGCTGAAAGCTATCCTCAAACTCCTCTTTCCTTCAAAATTCTTACATTTCCTTTGCAATAATGTGATAGGATAAGAAATATGTGAGAAGTTCCTGATGAACCTCCTATAGTAGCCTGCCAGACCCATGAAAGATCATACCTCATCCACACTCCTAGGAGCTACCCATTCCAGGATGGCCCTTATCTTCTCTGGATCTACTGTAATGCCTTCATTGGAGACAACATGTCCCAAGTAGTGTAATTCACTCTGAAAGAAACTACACTTGTTGAGCTTAGCATACAAGTAATGCTCCCTCAACAACCTCAATACTGCTGCTAAATTCTCAACATGATCTTCCTCGTTTTTAGAATATATCAGTATATCATCAATGGACACAATAGCAAAATTATCCAAATATTAACACAACACACTATTAATCAAACACATGAATGTAGTCGGGGCATTAGTCAAGCCAAATGGAACAACGAAAATATCATAATCCCCATACTTGGTCTTGAACATAGTCTTGTAAATTTCCTCCTCTTTGATGCGTACCTAATGGTATCTTGATCTCAACTCAATCTTCAAGAACACCATTTCTCCCTTCCACTGATCAAACAAATCATCAATCCTCGACAATGGGTACCTATTCTTTATAGTCAATTTGTTCAACTATCTGTAATCAATGCATAATCTTAGGGTGCCATATTTCTTCCTCACAAACAAGACTGGTGCACCCCGTGGTGATACACCTGGCCTAATGTATGACTTGTCCAACATTTCCTTTAACTGTAACTTTAACTCAATCAACTCATGTGTGTTCATCTTATAAGGTGCTTTTGATGTTGGAGCTATCCCTGACACTAAATCAATAGAAAAGGATACCTCCCTATGTGGTGGCAACTCTGTAATGTCCTCAGGAAGTACATCATGAAACTGTTGCAAACTTGGGTACCTTCTCAACACATCTGCATCCTCAAACTCCTTACATTTATCAATAGAAATGTGTACTGCAAATAGTTTTCACCCCTTCCTACGGCTACACTTTGCTTTCATAGTTGTCACCATCCTAACTGATGTGGCCTTCTTGTTACCTTGTAAGAATCTTGGTTCTCCATTGTCATCAACACACTCAATAGCTTTGTCACAACAGTCTACTGTGGTTCTATGAAGATACAACCAATCCATGCCCAACAACATACTGTATGATCCCAATGGTAATACATTCAAATGTGTTGTATTAGGCATACCATTTAAGTCAAATTCACAAGCTCTTACAAAATGATGAACTCACTTCTTTGTACCTGTAGCGAACTACACTAACCAAGAATCTACATGCAATTCCTTACTCAAACCACACTTATCTACCAAGTGAGGACTAACATAGATATAATTAGATCCAAGGTAAATCAAAATAGAAATAACTTGATCACAAAGCTTACTGTCCATCTCAATGATAGATTCATGGTGTTCTTCTTGCCTGTTGTCCATTATTGCATAGATATGTGGGATATTTTGACCAACGTCCCCAATGGTCTGCGCCTCATGTGCATTGTATATCTTAGGACTTCCACCTTGATGTTGCAAAAAATCGCTCCTAAGGTGTTCCTCACGACATTTTCAACACTACAGGCAACAAGTGCCTCACCTTTATGTTGTTGTTGCTGCTGTTGTGCCCCATGCCACATTTTATTTCTCATCTGCATTATGAGGTCTTGTTCTCTTAGGCTGCCATTTACCTCTACCGTTGACGTTTCCTTTCCATCCATGTTGGGATTCATTCTTACTCTTTGATTGTTCATAGAAATTCTTCAATTTCCAAATAACTTCCTCAAGTGAGCGAGGCTTATCATACTCGATCAGATCTCTAAATGCTAATGTAAAACCACTGAAAAATATTTGAATTTTAGCCATCTCATCAGTAAGATACGATACATACCCCAATAGCTCCAAACATTTGGTCATGTACTCTTCATATGTCATTTATCCCATATTGATGTCATAGAATTATTTAGCCTTACTATTATAGTACCTTTTTGAAAAGTACTTCTTCCTGAAAAGCCTCTTGAACTGCTGCCAACTCAAGTAATCTATCGTGATGTCTCTAGCCTTGATATTATTTGCGTACCCATGCAACTTAAAGAATTTTTCCATCCCAAGTATCCAAACCTCTTCATTTTCAGCATCTTCACATCTCCATCAGAAGTAGGTGGCTTCGCTTTCTTGAATTCATCCGACAAGTATCCTCTATCATTCCTCTTGTAAGGATGATCGTGATGACATTCATGATGTATATTAGAAACATAACTAGAATAGTACCTGTACTCATTGGCCCTCCAATCCGAAGTATCCATCGACTTGCCATATCTCATGGTATCAGATCTATCTGACCTATGTCTACTAGGAGATCTGCTTCCATATGCTCCATTAGTTCCATCCTCCTGTCCATGGGTCATTCAAAGCGACCCTTGTTGCTACACATTTGACAAACTTTGAAGAAGTATAGTATTAACCTCTGCTTGTTTCTCTTATGTCTATATGATCCAATCATTATCTGCCTTGAAAATACTTATCTCTTCCTTTAAGTTTCCCAATGTAACTACCAAATCAGAAGGACTACCAACACCATATTTCTCTTCGGATTCATAGGGAAAGTCTTTGAAGTTAACCATCTTGCTAGCCATTTCAGATTGCTAACTACAATGCATAATATGTCAGATAAACCAAATCACAATAAACCGATGTACCTTAGTATAGCTCAGGGAGGATACCTTGTCTGCAATATCGCCAAATCAGTGTGATACATGTATAACATAATCATAACAACATATAGACATACGTAATAAATGTATCCACACATAAGAATCATTCTAGTTAGGGTCTAATCATCAATGCAAGGCCATATCAACAATGGATGCTATGACCTCATGCATGAAAACAACCATTGCTCCATTGTACACATTGCCACATGCAACCAACAATATGCATAAGGAATGCCAAAAGAACTACACACACATAAGCACATGTAGTCGAGCATAAGTGATCAAATCTTGTAATCAACCTACAAGAATGATAAATGCATTCAAAATATTCAAGAATGTAACCTAACATACAGGGGTGTAAATAGGCGACATAAAATCAACATATAAGTGACCTATCATCCATATACATTCAGTCACATAATTATGACAAATGCATTCCAGAAAATGAATATCAAATTCACCATGATAACAATACCACAACCATAGTCAAGAATCAAGAAAATGAAACGAGCACATGGTATGCAATTATAAGAGACACACATGCAATTGACATTCATGCATGATCAATACACCACCCTTCCAGACCGAGAGTTGATCCATGCTCTGATACCACTCTGTAACACCCTCCTCCCACATCCACCAAAGTAACGAAGCCAACTGTGGTAAACATGAGACAAGAGGCTACTATGATCAGATTCGACCTCCAAGGTGACCTTAAGGAAGTGGAATTGATGGAAAATCACACAGAGTCATCCAACATCATCCATAGAACCTTCAGGAGACAAGTCATCCACTCAGACAGCCCGTCCCTGGTCCTATTGTTATTTTAACCAACTTAGGCCATAGTAACACTCCCCGAGCACTGTCAAGGTGAGTTATATTGCTCCTCAGACAATGCCTAAGAGAGTTATAACGCTCTCCAAACACTACCCATACGAGTTAGTCTCTAGGCTAATGTTTTATTTTTCTAGCATTTCGGGATTTGAGCCACATTTTTTAGCCTAGGGCTCAGGACACTGCCTAGAATGGAATGATCACTTAGAATTGGTAAGAATACAAGGAAACAAGGATGAAAATTCCATAAGATGAATAAGATCATAACGAAACTCCTTCTAGTCATGACAGACATTTCGTCAAACATATCATCAACATGTAACCTACAGGTGTAAACAACATAATTAAGTGCAGGGATCTCATACTTATCTGTGAATCGCCATGAACCATTGTTTCCTCATGTCATTTTTTGCCTTATCATTTATTACATCATAGATACATTATCCATTCAAATACAAGTAAAAACATGTTGATAGCCAGACATAGTTGTTGCCACAAAATGTACATATAACCATCATATTAGGAATAGAAATACAATGGAGATATCATCCATCCAAATCCATGTATACATCACTACTTTTACATACGAAAATCAAGGGAATGAATTTCTCATTAATGAATGAAATGAACAAACCGGAGATGGGACTGCCACATTCCACCTGACCATAGATTTGATGAGCCAAGTCTCTCTTCAGCTAGTCACCCCTGTGCCATCTTCAAAGCATGAATGTGCGACTCGTAGAACACATAAAAAATACCAAGAAATGTGGATGCCACCAGAGTTCTCCACCTAGACCGTGAGGAATTTGAGTGCCTCTTAACCTCTCTAGATTTACTGTACATCCATAGTCTGATCTAGGGATCACTAGGCCCTACAACGAGATACACTTTGTAGGCTTTACCCTAAATTCCATCCTAGAAACACTAGGTCCAACGGAGAGAAAATCCACCACTTGGATTTACCGTATATCCTGACATTCATCAGCAAAGACTCCTAGGCCCACGGAGGCACACAATCTAGATTTACCGCATCCCACAATTTGGTTCAGGGGATACTAGGCCAGTGGCTTTATGATCCTCAATCTAGTTGAGGGACCACTAAACCATGTGTTTCTCAATTTGGACATCTACCCCACTGAGCTTCGAATCCAATCCGACCATCCCACAAAAACCTAAGGAGAGAACCCATCTCATCAAAGCTATCAGGTAATGGATAGTCTAGGCTGAAAATACTGTCACACCTGGAAGAACCCATGCCATGGTAGAAAAAAAACTCATGCAATCCCATGCATGCCAAATCTAGCAAGGATAATTCACATGCAAGTTGATACCTGCAATGAAACCTGTTATAGATGCTTGATCCTTCCTTTCCCTACTTGATCCTTTCCTCCCCTTTCCTTTTTTTCCTTTATTGCTCCAATGCCATAGTGTTCCAAGAAAAATCTAAGTGTCCAATAGTATGATAGAGAGAGAATAAGGAGAGTGTTGCAACACTGAACTCAAAAAAGGTTACCAACTGATTCTCAGAAGCCTTTTTATGAATGAGGCCTCTTCTTCATTTTCCCTTATTTTCCTTCATTTTCCTCCTCACATGCGACCTCTGATCTTTCACCTCCTTTTTCTCCTAATTTCCATTATTTTAATAAATAATTATGCAAAAATACCATTTTTCCTTTCCAAATCCTTATGCATTGCCTTTCCAAATTTAGTTAGCCATAAACAACCAAATGAACACACACTAGGATTTCTTGCCGAACATTCAACTTGGAATAAGTGTTCGATCAACCGTGCTTATTGTTTTTAACTTTTATTACATGGAGTTTTCACTAGGACTGTTACATAACTATTCGATTAAAAATAACACTATTGAATGGATTGGAAAATAACACTCGTGTAAATAACTTCAAAGTATGAAATATCTCCATCATCATGGCCAACGTATGTGATTAGAGGGAAAATGAGTAGAGTGTGCTCATAACTTCAATATTAGGTGAGTGGAAAAGAAAGGGAAAATGAAGAGAGCGTGCTCATAACATATGTGGAATCTTCGAGAGATCAAGTCTCGCTGTATATAGGATCATGAATAAAATCCAAGGATAATTTTAGGGGCGAATGTTCGCCCTTTGGCGAAATTAAGGGGTTTTAAATTTTTAGTGGGCAAATATTTTGTATCATAGTACATTTTTACAAATCACCTCAAATAGCCCACCTTATTTTAAGGGAGAGGGTAAAAAAGGTAAATTTAGCCCTTCAAATTAGGACTTACAACCTTCCATTTGCCCATTTTCAAGAATAGGTTTTATTTAAGTGAATCCATTCCCCCATTTTCAAGAATAGGTTTTATTTAAGTGAATCCTATGGGCCAAATACCATATTTATAAAAGAGGTATGGTAAATTAATAAAAATATAAATAAATGAGAGGTATGGTAAATACATAAAACGTTTTTTATATTTACTCCATAAGTCACCTTATATACATGTAAGGGTGTAAACAAATAAAAATATAAGTAAAGTGGAGGTATGGTAAATAAATAAAACGTCTTTTTATACTTACTCAAAAGGTATGGTAAATAAATAAAAATATAAATAAACTAGACGTATCATAAATAAATAAAACCTCTTTTTATATTTAATCCACAACCCTCGTTCTATTTATGAAGGCTCAAGAAAGAGGTTTTATTTAAGTGAATCCTATGGGCCAAATACCATATTTGTAAAAGAGGTATGGTAAATTAATAAAAATATAAATAAACGAGAGGTATGGTAAACAAATAAAACATTTTTTTATATTTTTTCCATAAGTCACCTTATATTTACGAACACTCAAAAAATGGGTTATATTTAGGTGAAACCTATGGCCAAAATACTATGGGACAAATACCATGGACTAGATTGTTATTAATACCATGCAAAAAACCATTATTAACCCTAATATTAGAATTAATAAAATTAAAAATGGCACATGGTATTGACCCATGGTATTCACCAAAATGGCACATGGTATTGACCCATGGTATTCACCTGGAATGTAGCCTATTTAAATGGGGGAATTAAACCAGCATGTAGCCTATGCTAAGATTCACTAGGACTTTACAAAGTTTTATTATTTAGTGAAAGACTCACCAAGATCTTACAAGATTTTATAATTGAGTAAAATATTCGCCATGCCTAGTGAAAGATTCGCCAAAAAATTATATATACATATTATATTATTGATAAAATCACCTTCCATTTTTCCTATATACCATGGAGATTCGCCCATTTATTATATTTATAAATTTAGGGGGGGTTCTTAAAATTTTCCTTGATAAAATCTGCAACAAAAATTATCTTATTGATACTGAAACCATGATATTTATACAACTAAAAATTGAGGGGCCACAATTATTTCTGAATAACTTGTCCATAACTGATTAACCAGAAATACATGAAAAACTATCATCTAATACTAATTAATAACATACAAGGTAATGATGAAGGATTAGTCAACATTCCCCCTTAATACGAAAGGATATATGACATGCCAAGTAAAATTATGAACTTTTACATTTTTTTATGACCCAATGCTTTGGTAAAAATATTTGTGATTTTCTCTAAAGTATGACAATGTGTCATATGAATGGTTTTGGCTGCTACATGATGTCGAATCAAGTAATATTTTGTGTTGATATGTTTAGTTCGATCATATCAATAACTATCTGAATAACCAGTGAGATGGAAGTATGAGACTTTAGAATATTTGATGCCATACAATTTAGTTCCTATTTGAGCACTCATTTTGCTGCAACTCAATGACCTGCATAGGGAAGATCCATAAACCTGGAAAGTATACCTACAACAAAAGCTTTGTCAGGACGAGTAGTAGTAAGACAAATCAAACTTCCAACAAGTTTCCTATATTTTGTTAGGTCTTCAATTTATTTCCTTAATTTGAAGTCGGATTTAGGTTTTGCTCCATTTGAAGTCAGATTTAGGTTTTTATTTTATTTTTATTTTTTTCTGAGATATAAAAATATGTTGAGGTTTTGGTCAACTTCAATTCCTAAATAATGATGAAGTAAACCCAAATCTATCATATCAAAAACCTTTTGTTGCTCCTTTTTAATAGATGCTATATAATCATCATTGTTCCATGTGATCATTAAACCATCAACATAGATAGCTAGATATACAATTGATCTTCCAATTTCCTTGACAAATAAAGTTGTATCATCTAGATCGTAATGTCTATAAATCAACTTGAGAATATGCTCATATAGTTTTTCATACCAAGCCTTGGGTGCTAGTTTCAAACCATACAAGGATTTCACCAATTTTCATACCTTCTGCTCTTTCCTTTTAACATAAAATACCTTTGGGTGAAACATGTAGACATATTATTTTAGGTCTCTAATTAAAAAGGCATTTTCTACATCCATATGATGTATTTCCCATCCTTTTTGAGTTGTAAGAGAAAATAAAGTTCTAATAGTGTCCCTTTTAGGTGTAGGAGAAAATGTTTCTATATAATCAACACCTTCATTTCGTGCATATAGCTTTGCTACAAGTCTTTCTTTAAGCTTGTCAAGTGAACCATCTTCCTTATACTTAATTTTACAAATCCACTTACAACTAATGGGTTTGATTCAAATAGGAGGATCCACCAACCTCCAAGTGCCATTTTTAATGACAGCATCATACTCCCTTTGCATTGCATATTTCCATTCATTACAACTATCAGCTTCTTCAAATGTAGTAGGTTCATTAACAACATACTTATCAAATTCACAATCATAAGACCTATGCTAATTCTTACCTGAACTTGAAGTGACATCTCCTTATTTTCATTTATTATGTTTAGTATAACTTAAAGTATCAAATTCATCATACTTTCTCAGAAATGTCTTGATCTGAGTTGATGTTTGTAGTGATCATTGTGGTGGTTTCTCATGTTGAAGAACAAGCTCTTCAAGAGCAGTTTCTGAAACATTACTATCATCGAATTTTTCTTCAGCATAAATATTATCATCATCCATTTTTCCTTCATTTTGTGTGAAAGACGGAAAATTTGTTGAAGGAAAATCCGCAGATTGATCTAGAATGGGAAACCCCCTTTAGGATGTGGAAGATCATTATCTTATTCACATTCAAACTTTTTGGAAGTGAATTTATCCAAATGACTGAGTTGTCTATCAATAGTGGAAGCATATTTAGAAGATTCAAGAAACATTACATCTCATGAAATAATAAATTTCCTGTTCTCTCATTATAACATGTAAGATTTGGAAGTATTATAATAGCCTAAGAAGAGATATTTGTGACTTCGTGCATCCAATTTGTTGCGCTGATGTTTAGGAATAAATGCATGGCATAGAGATCCAAAAACTATAAAATGTTGAACAACATGAAGACGATTATACCACATTTCATAAGGAGACTTATTGTTGATGGAAGAAGAAGGACAACGATTGTGAATATAGACTACACAAAGTACTGCTTCTTCGCAAAACATCAACTTAAGATTTTTAAAAAACGTCTTTGATCTGATTATATTTAGCAAAATTTTGTTCATACTCTCCACAACACCATTTTGTTGTGGGTTATAAGGAATTGTAGTTTGATGTTTAATGCCATTATCTTTCAAATACTTTTCAAATTCATGATATGAGTATTCTCCACTATTATCAAATTGTAGATTGCCAATATCAAGTTGAGTTTCATTTTCAATCCTTAAATGAAAATTTTTAAAAGTTTTAAAAACTTGTGATTTCTCTTTCAACATATAGACCCAACACATCCTCAAGTCATCATCAGTAAAAGTTAGCAGTTATTTATTACCATTGGCAAATGGAATAGGCATATGCCCACATAAATAAGAATGTATGAGACCTAACTTCTTGGAAGCTCTAGAAGTAGAGTTATGAAAAGGCCATTTACATTGCTTGCCTAAAATACAAGAATAACATGGAGAAAGTTTTCTTGGAATAGTAGGAAAGCCCTTAATGCCTTGTTATTTCATAATACTAATACTATCGTAATTTATATGACCAAAATGAGCATGCCACAATAAGCTAGAAGATAAAGTATCACTATGCTGAGCCAAATGATCAGAATTGATAGTAGAAGATTGCAATTTCCCTCCACTGTTGTAATGTTGTTTTTATTTAGATTGAATTATGCTAGTAAAAATGGAGGAAAATCCATGAGGTACATTGAAATATTATGTAAAGAAATATTTTTATTAATAAATAAATGGAATCTAAGTACTTAGGAATGAGAAACTGGAAAATGAGATTCTTGCAAAAAAAATAAAAACAAAAGTCTCATTGATAAATGAGATTGAAATAATTCTTTGAGGATAAAAAAAAAATCTAGAAAACGATTTAATGGATAGGAGAGAAAATCCAATGAATCACTTATCTAGTGAAAGATGCTAAGCCTGGATAAGAATAAAGCATTGTGGGAGAGAAAAGTGGGATTTTTAGGAGAAGAAGTATTTTAAGGAAACACTTAGGCAGTGGAAATTAATCATAGAAGAAAGGTATGAAATACCAATGGAAGGGATCAATAGAGGTTGTTGATACCCTGGCAAGTGAGTCCCAACTCGGGGGTGAACTGGAGAAAATCAGTTCAAGGTTGGGTGGTAAAGGTGTCGGTATCCCAAGTGTGTGTTCCTCACGTGGTGATATTGGTTAGGTTGTTGTTGTATTGATTTACTTCTTTAATGAGTGAAATTTTGGTTAAATATTGTTGGTGGGAAGGTTTTCAATTTATTGTAATAGTCTTCTAAGATTGGATAATATAGTCAAGATAAATATATGCCTGTGATTTTGAATTCAGAATTTTTTTTTTGAAAATTTGAATTCAAGAAAAGATATGTCGAATATTTTGAATCAAGACAAAAATATTTTTTTAATTTTGAATTCAGAGAAAGCTATTTCTGTGATTTTAAACTCAGATACTGGTATTTTATGTGATCATGAATTTGGATAAGATTAATTGAGTTTTATTTATGTTATGCATTTATCAGGTTGAATCTCCTATAAAGGTTCTTGTAAGATTCCTTCTTCTTGTTGTTCATCATTTTCCACTTGTTATTCTTCATGCTCCTAAATTTGTTGTTCATTTTCTTGTATTGGTGGTATGTTTTCCTACTGCTCTTCAAACCTGTCAATAACCTTCTTGACCTCCAACTCACCTATAGTCCTCTTGAACATTTCTGACTCATTAAATATAACATTCCTGCTTCTAATAATTTTATGTTTGACTGAATCCCATAGACGATAACCAAAATGTTCATCTGCATATCCCAAAAAAATGCATTTTATAGATTTATCATCTAGCTTTGTTCTATTTTCTTTGGGAATATGTATGAATGCTTCACATCCAAAGATTTTCAAGTGAGAATAATTCGAATTCTTACTAGTCCAAACTTCTTCAGGGATACCAGCATCCAAGGCTGTAGTTGCAGATCTATTTATGAAGTAGCAAGCGGTCCTGACTGCTTCAGCCCAAAAATTCTTCTCCAAACCAGAATTGGACAACATACTTCAGACCTTTTCCATAATGGTCCGATTCATCCTTTTTGCAACACCATTCTGTTGAGGAGTACTAGGCACAGACTTGTCATGCTTTATGCCAAACTTGTTACAATATTTCTTCAATGCATTTGAGCAATATTCTCCACCATTATCTGTTCTTAAACACTTCAGCAATTTGTTATTCTCCCTTTCAATAGAAACATGGAATTTTTGAAATATTCCAAACACTTCATTTTTATTTTTCATAGGTATGCCCAAACCTTCCTGGATGCGTCATCTATAAATGTTACAAAATATGATGCTCCTCCTAATGATTTGATGTTAACAGGCCCAAACAGATATGAGTGTACCAATTCTAACACATTTTTATTTCTGTCATGGCCACCTCTAAGGAATGAAACCCTTCTTTGTCTACCATATATACAATGCTCACAAAGATCAAGATTGTAGGATTTCAAACCTGGCAATAAATTTCTATCAACAAGTATTTTTAAGCCCTTCTTGCTCATGTGACCCAAACGCTTATACCACAGATCTGCTGAATTTCCTTGTTTTGTGACAACAGCCAAATCTTATTTTCCTATCAATGTCTTCAATGTGTATAATGTTCCTATCTTGGGTCCTTTCGCCATGACTAATGCACCTTTGCTAATATTCTAGCCTCCTTTTCCAAATCTTGTGGAATAGCCTTCATCATCCAGTCATCCCATAGAGATTAAACTCATGCACATTTTTGGTACATGCCTGACTTGTTTCAAAAATATATCTTGTCCATCTTTCATCTTGATCTGGACATCTCCCACAACAACAATACTGCAAAAATGGTTATTCCCCAAATGCACTCTACCATAATCACTAGGATTATATGAAACAAAACTATATTTGTATGGGGTTACATGATGAGATGCCCTAGAGTCAAGGATCCAATCAAAGCTACTACTACATGTATATACACATGCATCCTCTACTGAAACAATAAACAACACATCACCATCTATGGCTACAACAATAGTCTCACCTTCATTTGTGCTGGATGACTTGTGATTTGTATTGGATGTCCTTTGGTCCTTTTGTCTTTTCTTCCAGAATCGACATTCTTTCTTCATGTGCCGAGATTTGCCACAATGAAAGCAGATGATCCTTCCTCTCCTTGATTTTGATCGGCCTCTCGATCTTGATTGCCCTTGCTAGCCTCGATCCATTCTCCTACCATGATCAGATAGAGCTAGAGCTTCTCCTCCCTTGTTTTCTCCAATTGACTTGCATCGCAGTTCCTAATTCATTAAACTGTTGCTGACATCATCAAACTTCAGGGTCCCTGTAGTTGTTGAAGTGCTCATAGCTAAATTAAATTTTCCCAGCTATCTAGCATAGAACACATTAGAAAAATAGCTCTAATTTCATCATCTAAAATGATTTTAACACTGGCAAGCTGATTAGTAATAATATTAAATGCATCCAAGTGCTCAACAACTGAAGCACCCTCCTTCATTTTGAGATTATAAATCTTCTTCATCAAGAACACTTTGTTTGATGTTGTGTTCTTCTCATATAGATCATGGAGCTTCTTCCATAATCCTTCTGCTGTCTTTTCTCCAGACACATTGAAATAAACATTCTTTGCTAAATATTGGTGGATTGTTGCAATTTCCTTTCTATCTAGCTTATTCCACTCTTCATTTGTCATCAATGAGGGTTTCTTTGTTGTTCCCTCAATCAACAAATATTGATCCTTTAAAATCAGTATATCCTCCATCTGTGATTTCCATAGGGCAAAATTAGCCCCACTCAACTTCTCCATATCTGTAACTGTTATCTCCATTTTCAATCAAATTCACGCTCCAAAACACAAAAAACTCCACTTAAAAATAAAACTTTAATTATTACTCTTTAAAATTTAGTAATAATGACCTTCCTCCTTTTAAAATACCCTTTTCAAAATTCCTGCTCCTTTTTAAAATATACTTTTCAAAATTCCAACATATAATTATATATGTTTCATAATAAATATAAAAGACATATATAACGTTTTAACCTTTTCACATTTCACACATACATATGTTGGTTTGAGAAAAAACTTAACGTATACGTGCAAGCTTGATGTAAAAAAAACTTACGAACAACATGTTTCAACTCCAAACTCCACGTATCTCCACATTTAAAACTCCAACAACACGTTTCAACATAGGTCCATGACTTGCAACCATTGTCTCTTAGTTCCAGCGTTCCTCAGCTATTTCTTGGATAGATCCTTCAAAAGCTCTAGGGGTAACAACCAACGTTTTAATGAATGCTCCCAGAGTAAGGCGATGGCACTAAGCAGCTTGCACAATGGATATTTAACCCTAGCTCTAATACCAGTTGTTAGATTAGAACATACATAACACACAGTGGATTTATACTTAGAGACCTAGATGGCAATAGTAGAGAATAATTCACAGAGACAAACAAATGGAGAAACAACAAGATTACTCAGCTAGAAACGACATAATATATAAAACAATTGCTCGAGAACAGAAATCACTTTGCATTACATAACAGGCTTGGGCCTTGGCTTGCTTTCCTTGGCTAGAGAAATTACAAATTTATAGAGGCAGAAGAAGGATCTACAATCCTGTATGTGATTCATATGGAGATCTAGAGTGATCTAGAAGCTAATGGTGATGGAGAAGAATCTAGAATCATGCATGTGATTCTAGAAACTACTAGCGGTGTAGAAAGATCTAGAATCCTACATGAATTTGGCTTCACACTTAACACATTAGTTTTTCCTTTTCCTTTGAAAATAATATTTTTTTACCCATGGTTGGAATGTGATATTTATTTTTATTGTAAGTTTCATGATTTTTGAAAGTGGTTGAAATGACGAAATTGAACAATTGTGGTCCATTAGATTTTTATTTTCCTTATATGGGTTGGAAAATGGTTTCAATTTTCATTCTAGATTTGGAATTGGTAATTGTTAAATGTGGTTTTTAAATTTGAGTGGTTGATGAAAGTAACTAATTCTAAAATTAGATGAATATGGTTATCGCTATCTATTACTTTCCCACATTGTCATAAACATTCTTTTTCACCAATGGTTGGAATGTGTCTTTAAATTTTATTGTAGGTTTCAAGATTTTTGAAAGTGGCTCAAATGACCAAATTGGAGAAATGTTGTCCATTAGTTTTTCCTTTTCCCTTGAAAATATTCTTTTTCTACCCATGGTTGGAATGTGGTATTTATTTTTATTGTAAGTTTCATGATTTTTGAAAGTGTTTGAAATGGCGAAATTGAACAAATGTGGTCCATTAGATTTTCCTTTTCCTTATATGGGTTGGAAAGTGGTTTCGATTTTCATTGTAGATTTGGAATTGGTAATTGTTAAATGTGGTTTTTAACTTTGAGTGGTTAATGAAAGTAACTAATTCTCAAATTAGATGAATATGGTTACTTTTTTTCTAGCTAATTTGCTAGATTTCCACAATTATTAGTTTTCTTTTCAATGATAGTTCAAAAATGATTTTTCTCTTTAGTATAAATAAATTGAATTTTGAAAGTGGTTATTCTATTTTTTTTTTTCAATTACACTAATTATTTTAACTCAATTTATATATCTAAATGTGTAAGCTTGTGAGATATAGACATTGTATGTGTATTATCATATAATACTCTAATAGAGAAAGACTCCAAACTAAAAAATAAATTCATAGTCAAATGAAAATGAATAAATTATCTAACATTACTAGAGTACATAATCCACTTGAATTGGAATTTACATGAATTTTAGATCCATAAGTCCTTATAATCTCTTGATAGTTATAGTACTCATGCAACAATCTATTCACTTGGTTGAATAACACTGTAAGTGGATTTTTTTCATATAGGTAAGAATCGACTTGCACAAATGAAACACCATAATTCTTAAACTCAAATAAAACTAATTCAATCTTCGTAATCATCATGTACTTGAACAATATCATGCTATTAAGACCTTGCTATCACCAAACTATGTTTGACATGAATACTACTATTTCTTTTCATGAATCAGTACTATGTAGTTAACAAACTTTCATAAAAGGAAATACACTTGCATAAAGAAAATAAATGAAGACATTTAAAATAAAATTCTACCATGATATATTTGAAGTGAGCTCTATTCTTCAAAGAAAAAAGTAGCAAATTACTTTATAACATTGTAAACTAAATCAAAGCATACTATTAATATAACTAAATAATGAAAAACTATGTAAAGAGAAATATCAAGAAATTTTGTTTTATTTTATCATAATTTGAAACATACATATGTTCCATGAGTCTTCCCTTTGAAACGGAAAGAAACTTTTATTTATACATAAAGTTGATTTGAAAATAATATAAACAATAATTAATTGTAATTGGTTACAACCATTTACCAATAAATAGAGACTAAAAATCAATAATTACTAGATCTTTGCTAATAATTTAAGACTAATCAAGTTAACTTTGCATATGGTTCAAGGTTATTTCACATTCAATTCTAAATCCATGACAAATCTTCAATAACTAAAGTTGAAATTCAAATTTAATGCTAAATGGTGAAAATATGCATGGTTGGATCCCCAAATATATTCATAATCGTCACCAAAATTATACAAATAACAAAGATTAGTAAAAATATGTCATTTTACTTATATTTAATCATAAACTTAGTGAAAATACTAAAAAAATGCATTAAAAAATATGAAACTTAATCACATATATAAACATTAAAATTATTTAATACAATGTTAAAAATAAATGAAAATAATTAAAAAATTGAAAATAAAAAAAATAAAATCAATTTTAAATTCAATAATTACCAATACCTAGAAAAATTTTGGATATAAATTACTGCTCTATTATTTTATTATTGGATTGTTTTGTTTTTTTACAATATTTTCAAAATAATCTTTTTTATTGTAAATTTGGTTTTTTTGGTTTTGTTAAAAAATTTATCATGTCCAGATTAATAAAATATAAGTATCAATTTTCTCGATAAGGTATTGCTTTCCCACCATTCTTAGATTTTTATTTTTCATATAATGATTTAACCTGGTTTTTGGTTTTTGTTTTTAATGTAAATTGTTCTTTTATTTTGTTTTTTAATTATAAATTTGAGATTGGTTAAAGTGGTTTTTATATTTGTAATGACTTTAAGTCTTTTTATTGAGCCAAGTCTGGAACGCTGACCAAGCATGTATATTGTTTTTAATTAAAGTTTTTAATACATTTTCAAAATTTTTAAGAGATGAAATTTCTTGAGGTGCATTTTTTTTTAGAGTGAAAAGAGATTTGATCTTTCTCTACACATGATAGATCAGGAGTTCAATTGAATGAAGGCTAGCTTTTCCCATTCTAAATTTTTTTCTCTCTTTAAATATACTCTATTCTATAATAATTACTATAAATGAATACCATAGATCAATACATTATTTTTATTTTAATATATAATTATTTTTATTTTAATACATAGTTTTTTAAAATACCTATTAATACTATTACTTTCCTACTATTATCAAAACTTCATTTTTAACAGCCATATTTTCATTATTTTTATTTTTATGGTAAATTTCGTAATTTTGAAAGTAATTGGAATAACTGTATTGAAAAAATGTTGTCCATAATTTTTTTTCATCATTTTTTTTTCATCATTGTCTATTTGTTTCTTTTCCTTATATGAGTTGAAAGTGTTCCTTATTTGACCAAATGAAAAAGTGTTCCTTGTTTGACCTTAAATTTGGTGATTTCTGAAAGTGGTTCTTCGTTTTATTTTATTTCCTTATATGAGTTGGGAATTGGTCCTTATTTTCACCATGGTTAAAAGTGGTTTTTCATTTTATTTTAGTAATGGTTTTATAAGGAAAGTGTTCCTTATTTGACCTTAAATTTGGTGATTGCTAAAAGTAGATTTTCGTTTTATTTTGTTTCTTTATATCAGTTGGGAACTGGTCTTTATTTTCAACATGGTTAAAAGTGATTTTCCATTTTAATTTAATGATGGTTTTTCATTTTATTCTAGTGATCAAAGAAAATGACTAATTAATTTTCAAATTGAATAAATATGGTAATGATTTTTCAAATTAGTCTAATACTTTTTTTTAGAATTGTTCGATTCTTTTTCAATGATTGGAAAATGGTGTTTCACTTCATTATAAATTTGGAGACTTTTGAAATTTGTTATATATATATATATATATATGAATTAGATAAATGTTAGAGATAATTTATTAATCTATTATTTTCTGTTCTCGTTGGATTTTCGTAATGGTTGAAAGCCATTTTTTATTTTGTTGGTTAGAAAAATATTCAATAAATAATTGTTGGAAGTGGTTTTATTTTGTGATTATTTTATTTTGTTAGTGGATTGGGTGACTAATTTTTAAATTAGATAAATGCAAATCAAAGTTTTTTTAGGGAAGATATTTTTTTTATCATTATTATTATTATTATTTTTCATAGTGGTTGGAAAGTGGTTTTTATTCTTATTATAAATTTTGAGATGGTTTAAAGTGATTCTTATATTTTTTAGTTGGAAAGATAATAAACATTGGATAAGTATCACACATAAGTTGTCTAATTAGTTTATTATTTTTCACTATTGTTTGTTACATTATCTTCTATCTCTAATAGAGGGGGAATGCAAGGACATGGTGTGCATGATTCACCTTTTTATGTCTTCTAAATTTTTCGAGTCAATTCTTGGGCCAAGGGGGATACTCTTGATATTTCCTAAGGTAAGTGTTCTTGTTTGTCACCAAAGAAAAACTTATTTTAACAAATTAAACTTAGATTGGAATTATAATAGAAAAAAGTGGTGTATGGAGTCAAGCTCTACTATTGTTTTTAGATATGAATAAAATGTCAAATTTTAATATAGAGGAAATTCAAAGGGGATCCAATAAGTAATGGGCTTTTAGTATAATACAACTATGAGAATGAAATTATAATTTATCAGAACATAATCTAGTTAGGCTAGAGAATAACTTAGAATAAATAAATATGGGCTAAGGAGGAGATGGAACTACTTTCCTAGAATATATCCATTAGAAAAAATACCCAATGGGAAATACATGCATGAATATGTTATCTTACATTATATAAAATAGGAAATTAAGAGCTAAGACACACATAACTTGCTTGAATTTATTCTTGAAAAATGGTGGCAACTTCAATCTTGATTTTATAATAAATCCAATAGATCAATAATCAATTAGCAGTTCCATTTTTTGGGGCTACAGTTGTAGTCTCAAACTTGAAACAATCATTTTATCAGAAAAGAAAAATGAACTAGGGGTTGGGATTATAAAATCATTTTCTAAGCCTTCTTATTTCCCTTTGCAAAGCTTGCTACTCAAGAATTCTTAAACTACAAATAAGAATGAAGGAGATGAGAAGTGGAAAGAGGATAAAGCCATTCACTATTACAAATTTGTGATACTTTAGGCAGATCTTTGATATTTGATGACCTATATCTCTATTTCATCCTCTTCAGCTACTATTTCTTTTTCTTTTAACTCTTGAATGAAAGGACATCCTATATAAAAGAGAAGATTCCCTTATACATCATTGGAGGAAGGAATGCCAAATATTTGGTTTAGAAAGAATCTTTGGGGTCTTCTCTCTCTCTCTTTATGATTTAATCTTGTGAGATAGTAAATGAATTTTTTGTTAAGTCATACTTTTCATCCACTATTCTTTCTTAATACTAGGAAATTAGGGCCATGCATTCAAGTTTCATCTTGAAAATGGTTAAGATGCTTATGTCGAGATCCCTTAATAGAGGTATTCTCTTCATAGTGACATGTGTTTCTTTAAAGTATAATCCTTCATTTACCTTTGAATCTATACACATTTAAATAAATTCAAACCTCAATATTGGGGTGCATGATTAAGGAATTAGGCCCAATACTGAACTTAGTCAAGGGTATGGTTTGAACAATGAAAAATGGGCATAGTTTCAAGAAATTATAGTTGATCTTGTAATTGCCCAAGGAAATCTTTCGAATAGTGAGAAAGGGGCTTGACTAAAGAATTGAGCTCGATATTGAAATCAAGCCAAGGAAATGACTTAAATAATGAGAGGGGGGATTGATTGAGGAATTGAGATCTATCTTGAAATCAACCAAGTGATAAAAAAAAACAATGAGAAGGGGGCTCAGTTGAGGACTCTCGCTTGATAATGAAATTAACGAAAGCATCAACTCAAATAATGAGAAGGGAGCTTGAATAAGGAATCAAGCCTACTATTGAAATTGGCCAATGTAGTAGTTCAAACAACAATAAGAGGGCGGAAATTGAGGAATCACGCATGATCTTGAAATCTTCCAAGGAAACAATTTAAACAATGAGAAGGTGACTAATTTGTAAATTAGGAAGGAATAAACATTCAAATAGGGAAGAAAGGTTAGGATTTAAAACATCTGTGAAGGGTCCCAAGGGATAATAAGTTAATGGAATTTTGGCTAATTAGAGGGGAACAATGGAGTATGTGAAAACTATAAAGGCAAAGTTTGGTTTAAATGTAATTAGCCATGTAATTTCTTTGGGTTCAATAAGGTAATAACATTATTTCATTTTGTGAGATCACTCCTACATGTAAGGTGCCAAGATCTACACTCTAGCGTGTGTAGATCAATGCTTTAATACATTGGGACACGAAGTCAAAAAATTTCTTCTTCTAAAAAAAATATTGGATAGTGGAAACTTATCCTCAAAATAATGTTCGAAAATAAAACTAAATGTTAAAAGGTCAAGAGTAAAATTTAGGGAATTTATTTAAGAAAAATAAATACTTACCTATCTAACCTATTTGGAAAGTAAGCTTAGTCTGTTACATGGAATTTTCAATGGAACCATCTATGCAATTTGAAAAATTTATGAGACTTGTGTATGTATAAGGCTAATAGGAGAGTATACGCCATTGGCATTTTGGAAGCAAAAAGACAAGGCATAACATCCAATATGACCACAAGGAACGAGTGGAAACAAAGGAAAATAATGAATTAGTTACCCATCTCCAATATTCGCTTTATTATTCTACTTTAATGAAAGTCTCTGCCATCCACATTGTAACTAGCCTTCACAAATAATCACTTCTTCAATGCATTTGGACAATAACTAAAAAGTAACAAATATAGGCAAAGGAGTAAGCATAATTACTTTCCTAGTACATATTCATCAAACATAAATCCAATTGGTAATGAAACAATGGCTCATTAGCTTATTCAACATTATATAAGATAGGAAATAAAGAGGGAAATAATAAGTGTAACTTGCATGAATTTATTCTTGACTAGAGCTTAGTTTTAATTCGACAATAAATCTAATAGTTCATTAACCAAATAGTAGTTTTATGGGGATGATAGAAGTATCAAATAAAAAGAATCATTTTATTAGTAAAAAAAATCACCATGAGTTTGGATTACAAAGTCATTGTCTTGAGCCTTCTTGTTTTCTCTATAGCTCCTACTACTTAGAGAATTATTACAATAAAAATGATATTGAAGAATATGAGAAGTGGAAGGAGGATAAATCCTTTTGCTACTAAAATATTGTAATGCTCTAGTCATATCTTCAATTTTTTGTGACCTCTATCTATGTTTCACTCTCCTCAATTGATATTTTTTTTTACGTTGGAGTGAAAATACCTCCTATGTGAAAGAGAAAATTATCTTACATATATGTCAATTGGAAAGAGGCATGGATAGTATTAGTTTAGAAAGAATATTTGGTGATGCGAGAGCATCTTCCACAACTCAACCTTATCATTGATCACACAAGAGGGGTCTTATGAATTTACTAAAGATAGTGGGTTCCCCTATTCAAATTTGTATAATATAGAGTAATTTAATAATAATAGAAGGGTAATTTTCTCATGTAATTATAAGTTGTCTTAGTTCTAGGAGAGAATCTAGAGTTACTATGGAGGTTTTGATGAGCTAATATTTGTATATTTTTTGGCATTTTATTGAAGGGCTTAGATATTTAGGTGTGTTCTCTAAAGAATTGTATAAGCGGAATGTAAAAGAGGTATGTAAGGATTTGGAGAGAGAAAACTGGGCGAAGGAGTAGAGGACATTAAGAGTGGCAGATCAACCCAGCAATATGATTTCTTGTAAATAAATATATTATAATTTTTTGAAGAGATATCTGGAGAGATTTGAGAGGAGAGAAAGAGATTCCAATCTCTATGTGAAAAGGAAGAATACATAATTGTTGAAGTCATATAGGCATTTCCCATCCATATTCAAGGTAATATATATGTTCTTTGAATTAATATATATTGTGCTTTGCTTGTGAATTGTGTGTATATGAGACCAATCACATGTTTGGTTTGAAGGTTCAGTTTACACCAACAAAAGAATTTAGTCCCATATCTCAAAGTCTACAGTTAAGGGAACATAGGTTGTAGAAGACTAAGGTTGGTGGTGTGAAGTATAAGCTTAATACGTAGATCCAAATAGGATTGGGTTAAGTGTTGGATCCATGGATATCTGGCTGGTAACATATCCAGGTTAATTAACTTTGAAATGAAGATTTTATGAGCAGATCCAATTTGGAACTAGATCTATTAATAGATAGCATTGTGAAATAATTTTGTCTATATAAGTTTGTCACCTTGCCTTGAGTCATCTTGTTAAATCAAGGTAAAAGAGTTAAACACTACACCCATATCTAGATTGAGAATGAAGGAAGGTGTGGAGCCTAGAACAAAAGGCATATCTGAATGTCGAAAATCCATTTGTTCCATTGAAGAAAAGTAAGAAAAGCGGCAGATTCTAGATCAAAGGACTTAACACACTTTTTGAAGTAGAGGTGACCCGCTCATCGACTCTTAGGTGATATCTAAGCCACAAGGAATTTGGCGGTGTAGTTTAGAGTGAAGGGGATCAAGGGTTGGATATTGAATCTCTAGCTCAAACATTACCAAGTCACAAGGTATCCATATTCAAGGATATTTGGACCAACATGTAATTCAAAGAAGAAAGTGAGCATCCAAATTAGTGAAAAGGATATGGAGTGAAGAATTTAAGTCCAAAATTGCAAAGGACCAGATCATGGATCATCTATATTGAGAGTTTCATATAAATTTATTGGGACCTAGACCATATCCAAGAGTGAATTAATCAATTGTAGACTAGAAAGGGACTAGATCTCCCACATACTGGATTATGCAAAATTTTGGGTATAACGAGAAATTTTTTATTTTCCAAGGCCAATAGACTAAATTCCTTTCAGGCTAAGACCTTAGTTCTAGCTTATGGTAACATGAATTGACGTGATTTGGTATCTAAGTGCTAAGGTCTAGATAATTTTTAGGATTACATAAATTTTAATATGTTACATATGGTTTCATTGGGGGTTCCAAAAGGTGCCCATGGAGGTTTATAAAGAAAGAAAAAGATTTTACTTTGATCCATAATCTTGATTGATGTGAGAAACCCCAACCATAGCGATGCTGATTCATTTGCATCATTTTTTTATCAGATACAATGGTTGGAAGATTTTTGCCTATTATTGTTGTAGGTGAGGAATTTCTATGAGTTTACTTGATATCAATGTTGTCAATTATTTGTTGTGTTGGAGTTGATGGGAATTTCACTGCTAGAGATGGAAAACCTAAATGGATGCCAACAAGAGATAAAGTGTGTTTAATGCAATTTGTGTGTTTCACAAAGATGAAATAAAGTATCCCATGTATGAGGAAGGAGGGTGCTTCACAATCCATGGATTATCTTTTCTGTTTCCAAATTGAGAGGAAAAAAATGTCAAGGGTGCTAACCACTCCAAATCAAAACATGAGTATCTCCTTCAACTTCAATACAAGGTGTCCATCCATCCTCCTTCTTACAAACAAACATGCATATCATAGTTCTTGGAGTTATAAACGTGGGCATGGAAATTTTGTAAATGATTATGATGCTAGGGCTTATAATAGAGCTCATCGTGCTGGACATCCAAGCTGAGATCAAGTAAGATAAGGGAATAATAATAAAACAAAGACGACAAAATTCAACACTTTTTTATGAAATAACTTGGAATATTATTAGACTTGGGATGAAGAAATTCAAGTAATATTTAATGATAAGCAAGATGGAGCCACATAAGATATCAAGATCATGAAAGGAGGATTGCCAATAATTCAAAGCAACATAACATGTGAGGGGGAGGTTGTGAACTTAGGCTAAATATGTGGCTAAATTGAGTGTTGGAGGGTGTAAACAATATTACTGTAAATTAATATAATGTGATATTTTATGGAAAGAGTTATCCTTATGTGATATTTATTTGTGTAAATTTTCTTGTATGGTTGCTCATAATACCAACAATTAGTATCAGAGAAATATTTTAAGATTCATGTGTATTTGATTTCGGATGATTTCTATCATATAGGTAATTTTAGATCTAGATAAGAAATTACAGACTATTGATTGTACAAATGTTTGCAAGAGATACTTGATTATAGAACAAGTGTTTTAGATATGATTGTAATTATTGTAGAGCATTGAGTAATTGATTTCCAAATTGCAACTGATTGTTTTCAAATTACAACAACATGGTAGGATATGATTGAAGAGTTCACATTTGAGGGTAGAAATAATAAGAGAAGTTGGTAGCAGAAGGATATGAAGTAAGCAGTAGAAGTGTGGTTATAAGTAACTAGTAGAAGACAACAACACATATCAAGATAGCACAAAAAAAGAAAAGGTGTGGAAAGAATCCTTATAACCAAGAAATTTGTGAAAATGAGAATAGAGGAAGTTCTCAAGAATAAGTGTGAATGCAACTAGAGGAATTGTGATAGAGAAAGAAGAGAAGGTGAAGCTATTAAGAGAAAACAGAAGCTTGTGGAATAATTTTTTATAATAGATAAGACAAGGTATTCGAAAGGTTACACCTTCCAGTTGAGGCTTGATAGAAGTTCTTAACACAGTTCCACAGTTGATATTTTGGGTAGAATTTTCAAGAGAAGTGAGAAGGGTGTAAAAGCCTAGAAGAGAAAATGAAGGTCAAGAGGTTCTATAGAAGAGAAAAAGAGGTTACCAAATTACCAAGATTAGGAGAGAAACTTGGTGAGGAGTTGTAACTCGGTGAAGCATACGTTTTTTGTCGAAGCTACTTGCAACTCACGGTGAGCATGGAGAAGCTCACAATAGAAGAAATGAAGATTACTAGAGGTAGATAAATGAAGAGTTGAAAGAGACAAAGCCATAGCAATATGAGAAAAGATGCCAAGGAAGTTTGAAAAATGAAGATAAGTGATGAAGAATAACCTAGTATAATGATGATGTTGCTACAAGAAAGTGAAAAATATTAGAAAAGTGAATGGAAGATGAAGAAAAAGGTCAAATAGAATATTTTATCCGTAAAATCATATGGATATTCCACTGGATAGTTCATCACAGTAGATCTGACAATATTATATTAAAAATCCGAAGTTCTACATTATCACTGTTTTATTTAATTTCTAGATATGTAGATTTTACTGTAATTAGTGCATGCATGTGAATGGAAATTATGGAGAAAGTTGAGAACGAAGAAATAATCTCTCACACACACATAAGACACAAAATATGATATGGGAAACCCTTTCGGAAGAAAACACAGCTGGAAGGTGAGGTCGCTTCACTCTCTTTCTCTATTTGGAAAGTATGGTTGCATGTGCAAAGAAGTAATATGTATGTGGCTTGTGAGCTGCTACAGTAGAAATATCATCTTTGTGTGCTCTACCTCCTATATCTACCAATTATATTTTCTCATCTATTGAACAAAATTCTCTCGAAAGAATGGAATGCCTCTTCCTCCTGGTGGCCCGGTTATAACATAGTCTGATAGCCTACTAGCACTTAATTTTGACTACATCATCTCTTAACTAGAGTTACAATATAGACCCTTCTAGAGTCTTTTACATCCCAAACATGTGGCTAGTGTCCTTTTACATGAATAATGGGGGTTGAGGTGGCATCCTCCCAAACTATGGGTGTGAAAACAAGAATATTAACTTTTGGGTGGCATAAATTTTGCATACAGACTCTGATTGATGCAATTCCTCCGCCTGTGGAAATATATCTATGTGTAGAACAACATGAGTTGAAGCTATGACAACTTATGAAAATTTCCAAAAGATATCATTTGATGCCTCAAAACGCTCTCGAAAGGTTTCAGACTGTGTTTTGCCAAACTGGGTCCCAGGAGTAGAAGAAGTCTAGTGAGATGATTCTTCCACTTTTTCCACTATGAATGCATTGAGATGGATGAAAAAAATATAATGATCCAATCCGGATGAATACTAAGAAATTATATGCAAGGAAGTTGAAACATAGGATGAATCTCTTATTGAAAAGAGAGAGGAAACTCAGAGAAGTTGAGTATGAACATAATTTTTTTGAAGAAGGAGTTCATGGTAGTGAACCTCACAAGAGAAGTATGCTTCAGGAAGATGATGAAATTTGGGATGATAGTTTTATGAAATGCTTGGACAGTTCAGTCCATCATAAGGGGAACTTATTAGAGGCATACAAAGAGATAAACAAGTATCATATTTTTAAAACTAAGAACTTGTGTGAGTATGCGTATTAAGGTATTGACAATATTGGAGCTAGAAAAGAAACTTCTATAAAAAAGGAAGAAGAGTATCAAGATGATAGACAACGAGAGAATGGAGAGTTTTCTAAAGAAGACAAAGATAAAGGTAGAAATGAAAGAGCTCAAAAATATTAAAAGAATATAAAGTAAAAAAGGGGTTGCAAGTTTCAAGGGATGGAATGGAAAGTAAACAAAAACAAATTGTTGTGTGACAAGCTAAAAGGAAGAAAACATCACATTGTTAGCATAGAGTGGATTAGAGGATAAGGTAATGAATTTTATTTCATATTTTATTTAATAAAAATGATCATGTGATGAAAGTTGATTAACAAAGAATTGTTTTAGAAAATGATAAATAAGTGATAAGGGAAAGGACTCTAAAAGACAGTGATGTTAACGGGAGTCAAGATGGTGAAAAAGAAATTTATATCATATTTATATATAAAGTGAGAAGTATACAATTATATAATTTATAAGAGAAAATGTGTTTTAAAACTATAAATGGAATAATTCATTTAATGGAAAAATCCATAAAATTTTACATCTCCCTTATTTTGGTAATATTTTTTCCATATAATATATTTAGTAACAAACTTCATAAGAATTTACTTAAATAATAAGTGATAATAATTTTTTACTCTATATTGCTTGTTGTAAAAAAAAATAGCTATAAAGTAATTTTATTGAAATGTGATCAGTATTTTATGGTAAATTTGAACTTCATAAATTTTTTCACAAGAAATATGAAAATCCTATATAAAGTGTTTATCCTATATATGATGTACATTTTTCGAAAATATGATTACTATTTATAGTAATATTTTAAGGAAAAATGACAGAGTTAAATATTTTAAAAGATGTTTTAATTGTTTAAATTACAACTAATTAAATTAAGTTTAAAGTCTTTTTTTAGTATTTAGAAAGAAGGATTATTAATATTTCCTATACATGGAAAATATGTTTTTCTTCACACTAGGTGTATTATTATTATGTTGATAATCATGTCTATTTTGCAATAAGGCTTCTAAAACTTTAACTTAATTATCATAATAATTATTAGGTTGATGGTGGGGATTTAAAGTCCATGAAATATTTTAGAATATTCTTAGTAGTATTCAAAAATCGAAGGTTGACATTTATATCCAAAGTAGTTATGCCCCTTTCCCCCTTTTAAGTCAAATTAATTAATCAAAGAAAACGACATATGAATTGTTGGATAAAATTGTTAGTGATGTCAATATAATTACAAACCCTAGGTACATTATGAATCCAATCCTAGTTATATGAAACGAAGTAATTGCAACCCTACATGTCAAATGCACCGATGAAACCCTAGTAGTTTCCTAAGTGCAAGAAACCTTAGCACTGATGAAAATGATGAAACCCTATGAAGATGACCAAAGTAAGGTATGCATGAATAAAGCCCTAACAAACCAATGGATGAAAAGCATATATGATGAGATGCTAGGAAAAGCACCAAAATCTTGAGTATAAGTGTTGATTTGACTTGTGTTTGGTTAATAAGAATTACACATACGATTCCTATTTTCTTTAATAGAAAGTGGCCCTGTCATACAAAATTGGAGTTACAATAAATTCCATTACAAGACTAAGAGTATTCTTGTATTCGTGATGTTCAGTCTCGCTTATTGCCAAAATGGATGGTAGATTTTGGAATATTTAGAAGATGCCTTTAAGAAAATACAACAAGGTATTTTATGGGAGAATGAAGAAAGCAATAAAAAAAGGTTGTTGAGCAATACCATATCTTTGTTGAAGGATCACAAAGAGAACCTGGTAATGTAGCCTTACAAAATAATATTTGAAGGAGATGAAAAGTCTTGGAGATACATTCTAGGTAGACCTTTGAAGTAACCTATGAAGCAGAGGACCTTAAAGCATCTTGGAGGGATCTCTAGCAATATATTGAAAATCATTTGAAGACCCTTTTGTTGATTTACTGTAGAAGTTTGAAGAGAACATGTTTTGAAAACCATTAAGGACATCTTTGGAGAAGCGTTGTTGAAAGCTTGAAGAGGTTTTGGAGTTGAATTTAATGGAATAAGCCCCTAGATAACTTTTGTAGAGTTGTTGAAGAAGATCTTGAACTTGTTGAAGATCATATTAGAAATCTTGAAGAAGTAACTAAATCCATATTGACAAACTGAAGTTGAGGGTTGGAGCCCTAGAGGATTAGAGTCCTCACACAAGGTTGGAGCCAGAGCCAATTGAGAGGATTGGAGTCCTCAAGAAGACCAAGTTGGAGCTTGGTGAAGTATAGGTTGGAGCATGGTTGATTTGAAGATTGCAATCTTCATCTAGGGTTGGATCCCTAAAGAAATCATTGGCGTGATTGTATTGATTGGAACTTGAATTATTATAAAAGAGGATTAGATTCCTCATTATTCTGATTAATAAAAAAAAAATCATTGTTAATTTGTGTCCTGTTTTGAAGTGATGTTAACTAGCATAAAATAAAAATTGTAAAAGAGATATTGATTCCCACCTCCCCTGGTACGTCCAACACTTGGTATCAGAGCTAGTACCTTCAATCTAAACATAGTCGTTGGAAGATAGATCCTTAGAACACAAGTGGAAATTCAAGGAAGAAAGGCTCTAAAATTTTCGAATATTTCTCCCCCTTATTCAATAGATCACAATAAAATCAGGTTGGTAAAGCTCCCTTGTTGAATGGATCAAACTATAAGGCATGGAGACATAGAACGGAAATATTTTTGATGGCTGAAGGTCTTGATGTTTGGAAATCATTGATTACCGGAAGCACAATGGAAGAGAGTCCAAGGATTATAATGCGAAAGAGATAAATACAATCTTGAGTAGTTTACTAGATCCTACAAAATTCAAGATGAAAAAATACTCTTCAGTAAAAGAGCTTAGGGAGAATCTTCAATATATTCACTCAAACTAACGTTTTGTCATGACCTGGGATCTAGAAGATGGTGGACAAGGACACAAAGACAATCAAGAGTCAAATGAGGTAGATGAAGGTGCCAATTGCATAAAGAGGATGATGATGAAGAGAATTTGGAAGTAGGAGTTGAAGTAGACCTCAAGGAAAAACTTGTGGCTGCTCTAAAAGAGATAAGAAAAGTGAAAAATGAAAAAGAGGAACTTAAAAAGTAGGTACAAGTTGTTGATTATGACCTTGACAAAAAAGTGGTGAAATTATTATTTTAAAATGTATCAAGTACAATAAAGGGATGAGGATCTCAACAAGATTAAGGAGAAATTGCAGAAGAATAAGAAAAGACATAGCGAGGAAGCCATCTCCTTGATAACTCAATTAGAAGAAGCAAAGAGAAGGGAAGACATTTTGACAAGTCATCGCAAATATAAATCTAGGAATTGAGTAAATTTGAAGCATAAATTGATCAATATAAAAAATAAGTCACCTCCCTAAAATCTCAACTAGAGAAATCAAAGAAACAAATACAAGGAGTTGAAGATAAGAATTTAAAGAAATAATTGGGCCTCCTAAAAGGACAAGCTGATGAAGTTGAAAAGGAAATAAAAACCATGACATGCCAACTAAAAGAAAAATATGAAGATATTAATAGATTTAAGACATATGTCATCTCTTTTAAAGTCCAAGAATGTGAATCAATAAGTATGAAGGTGTTATCACAAAATCAGCCCCTGATAGGCTGTTGATCAGGTAGACCTTGTGTAACTCTTTTCAAACCAACTTTTGGCTGAGGCTTAGCCTTCTCAACCTGAGAGGGCTCTCTCACTGGATTAAAGATTTTACTTTGAAGATTAGATGGCTAATTCTATGGAAAATTCGAACAACAATGTATAAATGGTTGAAATACCAATTAACAAACTTCCATTGGGCTATGGAGTCAAAGTGTGTTTCAGTACAACAGCAAGATCAATTTCACATGGAAGTCAAGGCATAAAGGGTTTAACATAAAAGCAAAACAGAGATATAACATAGAGAACACAGCCTACAAACACATGAAGGAAGTTAGAGAATCATTAAATGAATTCTAAGTAACATGTGTCTATACCACTTCAAGTAAGTATATGAAGGAAGCCATGATGAAAATCAAACATTGAAACCATTTCTGAATCGTGAGTAGTGAAAGCAACTCTTTGTATTAACCTGAAAACATACAGTCACATACAATAGCACAATGTGCTTGTTTCTTTGAAAATTGCCATCCCTTGGTGTATTACATCCTCTCCAATATATAGAGTTCATTACATGAGTTAGATTCCTCCTCCAGCATGAGGGGAATTCAAATTCATCCTACTATGACACCTATTGATACTTAAAACTAACTATTAAATGCAAATGATAGCTAACTAGCAGTCCTAGAGACCTAATACAACTAGGAGTGTAACTCCTTATTATGATTAAACCACCTCAACTAAACATTAAATGCATTCTTTGACAACTGTAACCTCATGAAGTCAAATTTTATGAAGCCTCCCACGTTATCACCTGACTGCTGATGACAAACCTTAGAAATTAGGGAACATGTTTCCCAGTTTTTAGGTTTAGGATCCTTGAAAGTTGGCACGTGGGACAGAGCTTTTATCTCCTCATTCGTGACACATTTTTTGAAACTGAAGGAGATTTTTGTATTCCATGATGTGTAAAACAAAATCCTCTGTTGGTTTTTTAAAACACTTCTCCAACTATCTAGAATATGTCCTTGCAAAACATGTGTAAAACAGGAAAAAACCATTTTCTGAAATTAGGGTCTCAATGAAAGCTTAGTATCTCCCAACTGAAAACACTTATGAAGAAAGTGAGATAGGTTATTGTAGATAGAGAGTTGATGAAAAGAAAAATCACTCAAAATTCCAAAATACATTTTCCTGTAACCAGAAATTGATCTTGAAAAAGACTGCTAAAACGAGAAGACAAAGCTTGACTTTCAGCAGTTTCGTAGCGCACGTTTAACCATACATTCCTCCCACCTAAGAACGAATTTGAAGAAACTGAAAACGGTTTTTGTAGTTCAGCATGTTAGGAAGGAAAGCCTCTTTCAGTTTTCAAAATTGAGTTCTTAGATGCTCACGAAACCTTCTGGAAGTTAACTAGTGAAAGAAGAAAACAAAGTTTTTTATGCTGAAACAGGCCTTTTCAGGGGTTTCCTAGCGTGCTACGAAAACTCCTAGTTTAGAATCCACGATTTCGTAGTGAAATCAGTGCAAATTCTGGGTTTTGCACTACGAAAACACCTAGAGTGAGTTTTACACTATGAAAACCTTGACACAAGTTTGACACATGGAATTTTAGGTGATGTGGGACCAATGATGGGCAAGAACGGAGTGTTGACCCTATTTGACCATACCAATAAGACTCTTTTCTAGATCTTAGACACGAAAAAAACCATGGAAAGACTAGACCAAGACTAACATCAATCCTTTGGGATCAAACTGATGTCAAAACACATGGTGAGGCTTTTAGGACATGGAATGAGGCTGTGAAACTTTTTTTTTGGAAAAGAGAATGACACTTATTGAGATTAGATGACTCAAAACATATAAGACTATGACTAGAAACAACTTGGCAGACTTTCCAAAGCTTAGAAACAAAAATTTTAGGGTGATAACAGAAGGAAGAAATGGAGAATCAACTGGCAAAGAAATATGAAGACTCTGAGAAGATGAAAGAAGGGATTATTTCTATAAGGAAATAAGTTGATCAGGTCAACATGAATCTAAAGAGCTCTCAAGCCTTGGATGACATCCTAAGTCATCTAAGATAACCATTTTACAAATATGGTCTTGGAATGGCAGGTGAACCTTCTAGAAAAAATTATTCAAACCCTAAAACATCAAAGAATGTGGAGAAGCTTGAAAGTTGTGCATATTCACCTAGCTCCAACAAAAGAAAGCAAAGGTGTCATAATAACATTGGAAGGACCTGTACTCTAAGAAGGTATATTTATATTACAGATAGCAATGAATATCCAAGGCAGAACAACTTCATAAGTGTGTTGATACCATCTTCATCTTCCAAGTATCAAAGTATATTCTTTGGCTATTGTTACTCTTGTACAAATTTTGGGCATATAGTAAAGGATTGTAGGGCATATAACAAAAAGGATTCCAATAAGTTCCCAAAAATAAAAATTGAAGGGAGATACTCCAATAAATTTACCAACAAAAATTATGCTCCATCATTCATGTACAAAATTCTAATGCTTCAAATGCCATACTTCTTGACATATAGCTCAAAATTGCAACTTGAATTGGGCTCCTAGAAAATTTGATGAGTCTTCAACCAACGATGGAAAAATAATTACACAAGTTTGGAGAAGGAAGCATGCTGAAGTAGAAGGAGAACATGTGGAATGTGCCTTGAATACTCAAGGCATCAATCCATGTTGTTAATCAAATATGGGAATCATAGGTAAACATTATGTTTCTCCAAGGTTCTTCCTATTAGAACGAAGAAGATCATGCATACTGTTAGGGGGAGAAACTCTATGACAAGAAAATACTAGCATGATGTCAAGGAAAGTAGTCCAATGACAAGTGGAGAAACACAATTCTAGAGGGGTCAACATATGAAGAAGTTGTCATTGATATCAAAGGGGGAGAGAATACTGAAAGGGGGGAGTATTACGATCAATGAAAATGGAGGATATTGTTGGGTAAAGTTGTCATTGATGTCAATATGATATTAAAACATAGTTACATTACGAACCTAATCCTATGTATATGAAAGGAAATAATTGAAACCCTAGAAGCTAACCCTATGTGCCAAATTCACTGATGAAACCCTAGCATTTCTCTAAGTGCATGAAACCTTGGCATTGATGAAAATGATGAAACTCTATGAAGATGGCATAAGCAAGCTATGTGTGAATGAAGCTCTAAAAAACCAATGGATGAAAAACATATGTGATGGAACCATAGGAAAAACACATAAATCTTAAGGATAAGTGCCAATTGAGCTTGTGTTTGGTTACTAAGCATTACACTTATGATTCTTATTCTCCTCTCTAGAAAGTGGCTCTTTCATGCAAAAATTGGAGTTGCAACAAATGCCTTTACAAGATTAATATTATTCCTATATTTGTGAGGTTTAGTTTGGAGTTTGGACGAAATGTATGGTAGTTTTCGGAATATTTAGAAGATTCCTTTAAGAAAATACAACAAGGTATTTTATTGGAGAATGAAGAAAGTAATAAAAAAGGTTGTTGAGCAGTGCCATAACATTGTTGAAGGATCATGAAGAGAACCTAGTAATGTAGCCTTATAGAAGAACATTTGAAGAAGATGAAAAGTCTTGGAGATACGTTCTAATTAGACCTCTGAACTAGCCTATGAAGAAGAGGTCCTTAAAGCATCTGGGAGGGATCTTGTAGCAGTATATTAAATATCATTTGTAGACCTTTTTTTTTGACTTATTTAAATAGTTTAAAGAGATCCTATTGTGCATACCATTAAGGACATCTCTGGAGCAACATTTTTGAAGCCTTGATGAAGGAGCATTGAAGAATTGTTGAAGTTGTCTTTGATGAAATAAGCCACTAGAGCACTTTTGTAGAATTGTTGAAATAGATCATGGACTTGTTGTAGAGAATATTGGAATACCTAAAGAAGTAACTAAAATCATCTTGAAGAACTGAAGTTGAGGGTTGGATCCCTAGAGGATTAGAGTCCTCACAGAAAGTTGGAGCCTTAAAGAAGACCAGATTGGAGCCTGAGCCAATTGAGAGGATTGAAGTTCTCAAGAAGACCAAGTTGGATCTTGTTGAAGTATAGGTTAGATCCTAGTTGATTCAAAGATTTCAGTCTTCATTTAGGTTTGGAGCCTTGAATAAATTAGAGGTGTGATTGTAGTGATTGGAACTTGAATTATTGTAAAAGAGGATTGGAGTCCTAGTTATTTTGATTAATAAAATTATTTATTTGTTGTTCATTTTGAATTATGTTTTTAAGTGAAGTGATCTTAACTATCATAAAATAAAAATTGTAAAATAATTATTGATTCATGCCCCCCCCAACCCCCCCTTATTTCCAACACATGAACAAGTGTCATATAAAACGAGTTATGGTTTTTTGGTAATGCGGTATTGATAAGTCATGATATTGACCCATGGTTTTATAATAAAGCCCATTTACGCATGAAGATTCTCCATGGTTAGGTGGGGTGAATCTCCATGGTTAAGAATCTTCTTATATGCTTTTCTAGATGTATACATGTTTAACTTATATATTAAATTTCTAATAATTAAATAATTAATAATAATATATCTTTTAAAGTTATGATTTAGTTAATTTTGGTGATTTACTTTAATTTTAGTAATGTGATATGTATGATGAAGTAAATGTTTTGATGTTTATAATAAATTGATATTTATCAGTGTTTACTAGCCATTTAATTTATATGGTTGCACTAAGAAATAGTGAAATTGGATAAATATTCTCAAATTATAACCACTGAAGTTGTAGAGGACTTGCAATTGCCTCATTTGGAATCATAAGTATAGGAACAAATAATTTATCATCATAAATTTGAATTTTGGTGATGGAATAACAACCCCTACTTTCAAACAAGTGTTGTAGGCAATGTAGCACTTGCCATTTATGTGGATAGTGACCACTATTAAGTTTGCACATTTACACTTTTACTCCTACATGTTAAAGCATGGAAGAAAACATAAATAATTGTAGGGAGTAACTGCTGATAGATATATTTATTTCCATCTTGTTCCTATTTTTTTTTATGTAAATACTTAGCTTAAATTATGCTATGCAGTTACTAATGATAAATAGTTTATTTACCTGAGTATGTGCTATTTTTAAAGATTTTAATTTTAGGTGGTTTTCTATGACTCTTAACCATGAAAAATCATTACACAAATATTTAAAAATAATGGCAGTATAAGGATGATATCAAGGGATAACCATGAGGGCCTAGAGATGAAAAGGTAGATATAAATATGAGAAAGTGTAATCTAGCTAACTTGGTCTTAGGAGCAGCAAGCAAGGGTCATTCTGATCAATAGTGCTAGCCATCTCCATGCCACAATTTGACAACTGTTTACCCTATTGCTTCCCATGATTTGATAAGAAGGTCGTGAGACACAAGTTAATGTCCTTGCAGGCACTAAAACATGAAAAAATATATTTAGGGTGAATTTCTAGCCTTTCTCTATTGCAATTTTTTTCTATTGTAGCTTACTCATGATTTTTACGATTTTATGTTTTATTTTGATTCAAGAATATTTTTGTAGATCGTGTTTTTTTTACTGGATGGCTATTTTCCTTAAATCCAATTGTGTCATCTATTTCAGGGATATATATCTCCCAAGGATGCTTAGATTGACTTCATGGCTACATGCAAAATACATTTCTTTCATGTTCTAATATTATTCGCCTTGGTAATTCTCTATTTTAAATGAATATGTTGTTTCAACTAGGGATTGGAATTTGGTTGTGTATTATTATGTAAAAAGAATATTGCAATGGGTTTAAATGAATATTGAGATAGCTGAAGTGTAAGAACAATTTATATAAAAAAATCTCAGTAGCCATACTCATATGTACTATAGCAATATTTCCATCATGTCAACTAATTTGGAATAGAATATATTAAGATGGAGACAATTCTTGTAAATAACCATGGCATCAAATCATTTGGAACATAATATTTAATAGTTGTGTTCAATGTTTATCAGAAATGCTAAGAAATTTAGTTTCTAATGTATCAAAGATGTCACAAATTTAATAGATCAAAAATTGTGGGTGCCAATTCACTTAGGACAACATTGCTCTTTGAGTAATAACAACCCAAGAAAATGAAAATTATTTTCCTTCTAATAAAAGTTATCTTCATATTGTCCATATGATAATGTTAAGATATATGCATACAAGGCAAGATCAAACCCTAAATTATTCTATCTTCTATGAGGCTAGCGAAAACATATATTCAACAACTTGTGTGAATATCAAAATTCTTTTGTAGAGCATTCTAGAATTACATGATCGACAGTTATTGTAATGTTCTAGATCCCTTGAAGTCACAAACACCATAAGACAACAATTCACAAAATACCCGTATGCTTATAGAAAGAAAAACTATAATAAAATTTTACTTGCTACCAAAAACATCAAACAAATTATAGAACCAAAAAAACTCTAAATCATATGTAAAGGAATAGAAAATATGAAAACCTATCATGACACAGAGAAAGATTGAAAAATTAAAACAATACAAGAAACACCATAAACTCACTATGCACATATATTTCATGATGATTGAAAGAACCCAAGATGTTTATAGGGAATTTTCAAAAGAAAATTCAAAAACCCATAATGGTTTACTCATATTAATACTTATTATCAATGAATAATTCGATGTTTTTCAACAATAATGGAATTAATTTTGATTTAACAGTATGAAATGTGTCAAAACCAAAAGAAAAATCTGCATGCAATAATTAGGGAAACTATTTAGATTCTAAAATCGTAAGGCAAGGGCTCTTGGACATAACTTCCTGAACAATATATGTAGTATACATGTTGAGTTTATTTGTTTAGGGGAAGCTTCTTTTGTTTGTCATGTTGTTTTAAAGATATGAATACAACATTATTATTTTTATATCATTCAAATCATTATGTAAAAAATAAAATTGTTTATGTTCAAACATAAGAAGCTTTCATCCTTTAATTGACTACTTACTAAGGGATAAGGACTTACATAAATGTTTGGTGGGTAGTAACCAATACTAAGTTTGAACATTTGCACTTTTACTTGTACCAATTAAAGTGTTGAAGAAAATGATAGGCATATTTGTTTCCATCTTGTTCCGATTGATTTTTTATGCAAATACTTGCTTGAGTTATAGTGAGCAGGCGGTAAATAGGTTACTTACATTATGGTAGGAAGTAACTTTCAGTAAACATGTTATTTACGTGAGTATGAACTATTTGCAAGAATTTAAATTTTAGGTATTTTCCTATGAAGCTAAACATTGTAAACTAATTACAAAAATATTTAAAATTCATGGGATATATTTTGAAACTACATCCATAAACTATGGAAAATAAATATGAGACACTTATCCCTATGGCACAAAGGTTGCAATAAGACCTTCAAAAGTTATGACCTCAATGTTCGAAAAATATTTTTTTCAATAATATTGAAAAAGAAATATTTGTTTCTCAAAGTTAAACATAATATATTTTTCAATAATATTGAAAAAACAAATATTTGTTTTCTAAAGTTACACATTATAACTTGCATTGTTCAATGTTGAACTAATACTGATCAAAAGGAAAATCAATTGCTAGAGCCCTACCTTGGTAGGGACTAATAACTATGTTAGCACACTTATATTTATAATGAAATTCCAAATAGCAAGAACATTCATCTTGAGCTAATAGTTCACTAGTATTCATTAATATATGGCTATAGAATGTTGAAAAAAATCCTAAGGTGGGAAAATCAAGGTAGGTTTTCACGTAGTCAAGTTTGGTGCAGTTTGAGGAAGAAATTCCTTCTTGAACCTTTAACCCCACTTTTTTACAAGAAAAAATAATTATAAATTTTATTTTATTATAAAATGAAAAATCACATTCTTCAAGTACTCAAAGAATGATAGAAAGAAAAGAAAGTAGAGGTATCTTTTACACTTACAATATTATAGACTCATTGCACTTACAAAAATTACGACACATCATTAATATATAAGCAGGTTTGCTCTGGGAGCTTTTATGTTGATGATCTAATGAAACTGCAAACTTATTTGGTTTCGTTAGACCTTATGTTTAGTTCGTTCATCACTGGTTAGTTTTCAAGGTTAGTGACCTTATGTTTAGTTCGTTCATCACTGGTGGTTTTCAAGCTTAGTTTAATCACTGCAATATGGCGAAAAGGGTAATACTAATATTTTATATTTTTTTATTTTGGATAATAGTAATAGTGTATTAATGTGGTTGATATAAATTTATTGGTGTATATCAATTATATTAATAAACATGGTTGTATATGTATTTGATGTATATCAATCACATTGGTAAATTTGTGTATATCCATTATATTAGTAAATCTATAAATATTAACCACATTGATAAATATAATTATATTTTAAAATAAGTTTTAAAAAAATTTGATATTTAATTTTAATTTTTTTAAACTATATTTTTAGTTATTACTATTTTAGCACTTCTTCCCTAAATTTCTCGTAATATAATTCAAAAAGTAAAGATTTTGACAAGTTACTGAAACCATGAAAACAATGGAGATGGAGCTGAAACCCTTTTCATCCAAAGTAACCTGTACTGATTTTTTGGAGAGTCTTAAAATGGATCTTCTCAATTTCGTATCTTGCCATCATGAGGCCTTTCAAACTTGCATGTGGCCCGCTTGTCACTAATTTTATCATCGTCAATAATTTCTTCTGGTTGGTGCATGTTACCATGATGCACACAGTGAAGAAATTAAATGAACCATATTCCAGTCAATCCAAAGACTCAATTCAAGAGAATCCAAATGAATGCTCTGCCAAAAGCTTAACGAAGATAAATGAACCATATTACAGTGAATCCAAAGACTCAATTCAAGAGAATCCAAATGAATGCTCTTTTCTTCCATGGGATTTGGGGTTAAATTTGACGAGTACCCCAACCCATCATGGAATTTTTTTATAACGGTTTTATTTTCAAACTGCCTTTCACATGATTTTTCATATTTACCTTTACAAGTTTTATAACTTTTGCTAATTATATTCGTAATTGCTTTTATATGAAAAACAAAAAATAGTGTATTGTACAAATATTGAAGTGAATCTACTTGAATTTTGAAGAGTTTAGGGTAAAAGATAGCATATCATTTCCAAAATAGGTTTCCAAAATTTTGTTTTTGGGTTTTTTTTTTCAATAGAAAATAGATTATTTCATTATCAAAACAAAAGAGGTTATATTAGCCGAAGTATTTCTCACTTGTAATACTACCAAAAACAGAGAAAATAATGGCAGCAAAATACAAAAATATCCAATGCTATATATAAGGGGAAAACCACCAAACAGAGAAGCAAGAAAACAACAGAGAAAGCTTAGAGTTCGTCAAGTAAAAATGGGACAACCATTATTGGCTCCTATCCCCAAATGCAAGCTGAATCATCATTATTATTAAAAAAAAAACCATGTGACATGGAATTACTAATTGGTGGTCTATCTTTCAATCCTATGAGATACCTAAATCTCCTAGACAATTATTTACTTGTATAAAAAAAACCAAACTTTTAATTAATAAATATAATGATTGTTATGTTATAAATATTTTATACTATTTCGTTTAAATTTTTGTTTACATTTCCCAAACTTTTATAAAAATTTCCTCCCCTTTCTTTAAATCTAAAAAAAAAATCTAATAGATTTTACAAATTGGTAAATTTTTTTCCTTTTTTTGAGATTTCAATTCAATATTTTTTTTTTCTTAAAATGTAACAAGATTTAACCCGATTAAAAAAGTAGAGTGTAACTGGTAGAAAATCAATATGCTAGAAACAAACAGAGGTAACTCTTGATGAATTTGGCATTGGCCATAGGATAATTATACTTGGACAAAGCAGCCGTGGAAGTAGAGTCTCAACAATCCTACAACCTGTGTAATGTATGTTGTTATGCACTGCCACACAACTCAAACAACGGCCAACTCCTGCTATAGAATGTCCACCATAGATCACAAACACACACAGAATAATAGAAGCCATGTCGACCATAGCTTTGGCTTTGCTTTGAAACAAATTCTTTATTCCTACTGCGTTATATGAACATTGAGTGTTATCAGATGCAAAAATTCCAATAGAAACAAGAACCAATATATTTGTGATAATAAAACAATCTAACTCCTAAAATGTTTTGCAAATTATTGACATTAAACTTGCTAATATAAATATCAAATAACAAACACAAAATTCTTCAATATTGTAATAACAATCCAACATAAAAGTAAGTTTGCAAGCTTACTCAATTCAAATGAAGGAAATCCACTCACCTTTCAGATGTGTGACAACTCTCATTGCCAAGCTTTATAGGCCTTCAAATGGAGCGGCATAATTTTTCAAACTTGTGACTTGGCCAACTCCTAATGTTAAATCACATTAAATGCACTTGAATATAAAGTAGTATCGGACATGCATTTTATTTGTGAAAAATAAAAATATGTATAAATGTCACATCCCCAGGGCCAACCAAACAAGATATATATATATATATATATATATATATATTTTTATTTTTATTTTAATATTATTTTTTATTATTTTTATTTTTTTATTTTTTTTCGCATTAACTTAAAGGTTTTACCCTCCAAGGTTTAAACGACTTGATATTTACTACGCCTCTCCGCTACATATGGGGTCTGGTTTGCTTTAATGAGGGAGGGTACATATGAAAGCGCTTTCTGTATGGTAATTAATTAGGAATGGCGCCCAAATCTGGACACATCGGCCATCGCCTTGGGATTGGCTCAACGCTGTCCCTAAACACATGACTTCATGGTACTGTCATTTGCCTGAACCCGCCACGATATGGCTCTCCTCGGGATTCCTGAACTGATCGAGGGTGGAAACTCCGCCTATCTCATCGGACGGCTAGCCTTGCTCCTTACACTTTTTCCAGTTTCTTACCACTGGGGTTGGAGCTCTTTTGGTTCATTTGGTTTGGTTCTCGGGTGAGCTCTGCTAATAGAGGGTTAGCCGACTTGTGGCACCTCCTACCTTCTACCAGCTTCTTCCAACAGAGATTTGGCGGGGATCCTTCCTACAGGTTGGGTGAATTTGTTTTCCTTGTTATTGTTTTGCTCCAACTTCGTTTTTACCCTATATGCTCCGATAATCTTAACTGATATCATTTCCCATTGGTTTTTGAGTTGTAGGTTCGATTCACCTTAATGATGCTATACTGTCGTTGGTGGTAGCTAGTCCAACCCCTCTCAGACATGGAGGTGCAAATCGCACAGGTAAGTCCATTCCTCCACGCCTCTGTCATTTGGAGCCAGGGTAGAAGGCTTGCTTGTCAAATTTCAATGACTGTCTGAACGTTTCCATGCCAGGTCGGGTTACCTGTCCTTACTGGGGAGGTTTCCCTTCGCTCAGCTCTGCTCCTCTAGGGACATACCCTACAGTCTACAACCCGGTAAAGGGTTTCATCAGCAAGCTTGTATTTAGTCTCATTGCAACATTTCTGTATTATATTGGCCTGTACAGTGGCCGTGTAAGTTTGATACACTATTTGATGCCTCGGTTTGAGGGTTATGTGGCTTATGACCAGTATAAATTCTTCTGTACATGTACTGTGTGGCTTATGGTTGCCGGGTTGAGCGTTAGCACCCTGCTTCCCCTTCGATTAATGTATAGCCCTAATATCGTTTTGCACTCTATCGTTTGGTGATTGTTAAGTTACAGACATTGCTCTTATTTCCTTTGACTGTTATCTATGTAATCACGGGATTGCATGATGATTTATATATGTATGTACTTTGCAGTCTAGTGGTTTATTTCCTTGCTATGCCAGACTCCATATTATCTATATAATGAATTTAAATCCGAGTTTTGTTAGTTGCAAATTCTGTTGAACATGTTGCATCATTCTCCAAGATAGAAAGAATAAGCCCCTATTCCTTCTGTTATCGGAAATAATAACCCCCTATTCTTTATGTTATTGAGTTTGGGCGAAAAGGCTTGCGTACTTCTTTTTCTACAGGATACATACTCGTAAATTGCAGGGGTCCTTATATATCCTGGCTGATTCTTATCATTTTGGTTTATTGTTGTCTTGTGTTTAATGAATTGATCGACCCTCACCTGTTCAACCGTTTATGTGGATATATGTTTGCATGCGTGTCCAATATTCTGTCTACAACATAATGCGCACATGCAATGGTCACAGTTCAGCCTACAGAATAATTAAAATGTTCATCCCAACCTAGGACCTATGTATCCTAACAGTTCTTGTCTGCTGTGTTGGTGAACTGGGTGCAAATCGAATTACTTATATAGGTTTTCGGTTTTCCACTAAAGTATCCATTACTTGTTTTTCATATTAACGATTTAAAGGAAACTGTGCAGAGAGCACTAGCTGTTATACTCTCTGATTCGCAAGCTATTATGGATATCTGTTTTTCTTTGTTTTATTTGCTTTATACTACGCAGTCCTGTTATTTATGCAGTTATATCTATCTATCTATCTATCTATATATATATATATATATATACAGTTAAATATTTCTGTATCGTTTGTTATTTTCTCCTATAACACCTTAAAGGGTTCTTCATAGTTCCGTTCACATCGACTTTCTAAGTATATGGAGTTTCTTTTATAATTTAGGAACAGTTCTCTTTATACATAAGAACAGAGTCTCCTTCAAATTTAAGTACAGGTACCGCCACCCGTGTACAGTTCTGTTACGAGGTTTTTCTCTAGCAGATTCCCAAATTTTATAACAGGAACAGAAATCAAACTACCCTTACAAGCCATCTATTATATCAGTACAAGAGAACTGCCACATACCTGATGTTCCTCTGATTGAATGTCGTTTTTCTGGCAACAACCTGGAGGAGTGAGAACTGAATATCCTGGAACTGTATATCAATCCTTCTCCTATGTAAACAAAAATTCAACCAACCCAAAACAGAGTTTGTCTTCTATCATCCGCCCGACCACGAGATTGGTCCTTCAGGACCAGAATCTCCCCCCTTGCTTCTTGCCAGATCTCAATCTCAGCAAGTTGCTCGCACTTCGAGCAAGGCTATCTGATCTTTACCAGACATAGCCACCATCCTTTTTCTTTCCGGAGTCCCTTTTCTTTTTTTTCTGTCTGCCTGTCCTCACAGCCCAGACCCCCACCTCCGGGAACCTTCCCAGTTAGAGAAGGTGGTTAGGGTTGCAGTTCACTGCAACTGTTTCCTCCAACTTCCCTCTCAGGAGTTGCCAACATTTTTCAAGGATCCTTTTTCCATCATATTAAAAATAATATTAATAATAATAACAATGCTGTTAAATTTCAACATACTTTAATAATGTCATATTTAGTGCTGTTAAATTCAAAAACACTTAATGATGTCATATTCGGTTTTAACCACAGTGAATTCAAATATTTACATTTTTCCTGGGGTATTACATCTTCCCCCCCGAAATTGGACATCGTCTCGATGTCCGTTGTCTAAGAACAGCCCTGGATGAGCCTTTCTCATGAGCTCTTCATCTTCCCAAGTGGCCTCATCAGGCCCAAAGTGCCGCCACTGCACTTTAACTTGGGTAATAGCTCGTCTCCGCAGCTGTACTTCTCTCCGGTCGAGGATGCTCAGTGGCTCGACCAAGACTTCTCCTTCCGGTTCGACCTGCAACATGCAACGTTCCAAGTTAGTTCCTTTAAAAGTGAACTTTTAGACAGGTCTATTGTAACAAAAAATTTCCCACCTGAATGTCCTGCCATCTGATCACATGTTTAGGGTCATAAACATATTTTTTCAACACAGAAACATGGAAGACATTGTGAACCCGGATGTGACTTGGCAGGGCGAGCTGGTAAGCCACCGGCCCGATTCTTGCCAAGACTTGGAATGGTCCACAATATCGGGGTGCCAACTTGGCACACCCACTCCATTGCAGTGTACTCTTTTTGGCTTGAATTCTGATATAAACATGGTCACCAACTTGGTATTCCTTGAACCTCCTCTTTCGGTCAGCAAAACTCTTTTGCCTGTCCTGAGCAGCTTTCAAATTAGCGCGCACCCTTTTCACCATATCTTCCATTTCCTTAAGCATTTCCGGCCCTAATCTCAGTTTGTCTTCAGGTCCACCCCAGCTTGAGGGTGTACGGCATTTCCGGCCGTATAGGACCTCAAAGGGACTCATTTGCGTCGAGGTATGATACCCATTGTTGTATGCAAATTCAACCAGGTGCAAATACTCCTCCCACTGCGTTGGTTGCTGCATTACATAGGCTCTCAACATGTCCTCTACCACTTGGTTCACTCGTTCTGTTTGTCCGTCGGTCTGGGGGTGATATGTTGTACTGAAGTTCAGCTGAGTCCCCAATTCTGCAAATAACGTTCTCCAAAAGGCCGACGTAAATTTCACGTCACGATCTGAAATTATTGTCTTCGGAAGTCCATGTAATTTGAACACATTCTGCATAAAAATATGAGCGATCTGTGCAGCCCTGTAAGTGGATTGCACAGGTATAAAATGTGCAGCTTTACTCAACTTGTCTACCACCACCATAATGGAATCATGATTCCTCTTTGTTCTAGGCAGTCCGGTGATAAAATCCATAGAAATGGTTTCCCATTTCCATTCCGGAATGGGTAACGGTTGCAGTAGCCCCGCTGGATGCTGATGTTCTGCCTTAATTTGTTGACACTCTAAACACCGTGCCAAATACTCAGCCACATTCCTCTTCATTCCTGGCCAAAAGTAATCCTTCCGAATCGCAGTGATCATTTTCTGATAACCCGGGTGTCCAGCATAATGACTGATGTGGAATTCATCCAAAATCAGATTTTTAATGTTGTTTTGATCAGGTACATATAGCCTTTTCTTGTAGTACAACATTCCAGCATCATCCAATTCATATCCTTGCTGATTTTTCTCACTGGTAGACTGTTGTATTTGCTGTTTTATTTGCTGATATTCAACATCTTGTCCTGCTGCCTTCCTTATCATTTCCTCGAAAGGACTTTTCCATACACTGAAGGAGATTTCGTACAGACTCTGTACCTTCCGACTTAAGGCATCTGCCACCCGGTTTTCCTTCCCCTGCAAATGTTTGATTTCAAAGTCAAAACTGCTTAAGAAGTCCACCCACCGTGCTTGCCTAGCGTTTAAAGTGGGCTGGCTGAAATAATTGGTCAGACTGTGGTGGTCGGTCAACAACAGAAATTTCCTGCCCATAAGATAATGCCGCCACATCTTTAAGGCATGTATGATGGCAGCCAACTCCAGGTCGTAAGCAGAGTACTTCTGCTCATGCTCTTTTAGCTTCTGAGACTCATACGCAATCACTTTACCTTCTTGCATCAATACACCTCCCACGCCTTCCTTGCTTGCGTCAGTACACACCACATAGTCCTTATCAGGATCAGCTATGCTCAGAATGGGTGCTGTAGTGAGCAGATGCTTTAACTGCTCAAAGCTTCTTTGACATTCTGGGGTCCATTTGAATGCCCTTCCCTTTTTCTGTAAGGAAGTGATGGGATACGCCACTTTGGAGAAGCCTTCCACAAATCGTCTGTAGTAACCGGCTAATCCCATAAAGGACCTGATATCTGCTACATCTTTCGGTATGGGCCACTCCATTATGGCTCTTATCTTTTCTGGGTCTACCGCAATCCCTTCCCTTGTGATTACATGACCCAGATACTGGATTTCTTCCTTGAAGAAGTCGCACTTACTGAACTTAGCATATAACTGGTGTTCTCGAAGAGTCTGTAGCACCAATCTGAGGTGTTCCTTGTGCTCCTCCATGGTGCGGGAATATATTAATATATCATCGATAAATATCAGCACAAATCGATCCAGATATTGATGAAATATGTTGTTCATTAAGCACATGAAAGTTGCAGGGGCGTTAGTTAACCCGAAGGGTAACACCACAAATTCGTAATGACCATACCTCGTTCTAAAAGTTGTTTTAGCGATATCTTCCTCCTTAATCCTGATCTGGTGGTAACCTGATCGCAAATCGATCTTAGAGAACACTGTCGCACCTCTCACTTGATCGAATAGTTCATCAATCCGAGGTAGAGGATACTTGTTTTTGATGGTCAGCTTGTTCAGCTGACGATAATCTATGCACATGCGAAGGGTTCCGTCTTTTTTCTTGACAAATAACACTGGGGCTCCCCACGGGGACACGCTGGGGCGAATATAGTCTTTATCTAGCAGTTCCTGCAGCTGCATTTTTAATTCTGTCAATTCAGGCACACTCATTCTATAAGGTGCTCGTGATACTGGTGCTGCCCCTGGTACCAATTCGATGGTAAAGTCTATATCCCTCTTTGGCGGCAGTCCGGGAATCTCATCTGGAAACACATCCGCAAATTCTTGTATTACAGGGATGTTATCTAACGTGGCTATTTTATCCTTTGAATCAGCATAACCCACTTGGATGGCATAAATCTGACACCCTTTTCTGATGCATTTTGCTAGCTGGGTTGCAGTTATTGGTCGAACCTGCACTGGCCGCTTAATTCCTTGCATTTCTTTCCTAGCTCCATGTTTATCCCGATAGTAAATAATCTTTGTCTTGCAGTCAACTAATGACCAGTGCTTTTCTAACCAGTCCATACCGATCAGAATGTCATATGAACCAAGGGGAAGCACATTTAGATCAGCCATTACTCGCCTCTTGGCCCCTGTAGCCAGCTGTACTAGCCATGGATTTTTGAATTTAACAGGTTGCAATTTACAATGTTCCACTATCTTTGGACTAATATAGCTTAATGTGGCCCCAGGGTCAATTAAAACAGCTATAGTAAGGTCTGAGATTTTACCTTCAAATTCGACCATGGTCGGCTGGTATTCTGCCTGACGATCGTCCAGAGCCGCATTAATCCTTGGCACGCTACGTCCTACATCGCCGACTGTCGATGCTTCATGGATTTGGGATAACTGTTCAGTTCCCTTACGCTGTGGACAGTTTTTGACGTAGTGAGGCCCTCCACAGCCCCAACACTGTACTGGGGGCCTTGCTGCCCCTTCACTGTCCAATCTTGCAGGCTGCTCGCTGACCCTGGACTCACTAGCTGTCTTGAATTTGGATGAATTTCTCGGTGCAGTTCTGTTGTTTTGTCCCTTTCCGTTCCCCTTGCTTCCGCCACTGCGATTTCCTTTGTTGCTTCCGGCTGACTTATAGCCTCTTTTTTCATTCCATTTTCTGCCAGAAGCTTCCCCTTTCTGTTTGCTCTGCTGGTAACAGATTCTGGCTTTACGAATTGCCTCATCCATTGACTTCGGATTGTCGAACTCAATCCTCTCCCGCATATACAGTGGCAAACTGCTAACAAATCTTTGCACCTTAGCCTTTTCCTCTCTAATATACGGCACATAACGAAGCAAGGAAGTAAAACGGGTGATAAATTCATCCATGGTCTGCTGCCCCAACCGCAAGTCATGGAATTCTCTTGCCTTTTCATCGTAGAAGCGCTCGGTCAGATATCTTTCTTTGAAGTACCTTTGGAAATTTTCCCAAGTTATGGTCTGCTCGGTCACTCCTTTCACAATCTTAACTTCTTCCCACCACAGGGTAGCTTTTCCCTGTAGTTGGAAAATAGCCAGCCGTGCTTTAAGGTTATGATCGTACTCGTATAACTGAAAATATTTGTTCATATTAATTAACCACGCTTCAGCTGCTTCTTCCTGTTCCCCGTCAAAGTGCGGCGGTTTAATCTTACGAAACTCTCCTTGCAACTCTATCCTTTGCCTTTTTGAGGTCTGCTGCTCAGATGCATTGTCAGAACGTTCCTCCCTTTCTTCCGACCTTTCAGGTGCTATATGATGGTTCTGTTCTTCCGACACTCTCTGTTGTTCCGTACTGGGATTAACTGGCGGCTGGTTCTACCTATCAGATAGACTTTTTAAAATTCTTTCTTGCTCCATTGTTAGTCGTGCGTTGTCTTCGCGTAACCGAGCCATTTCATTTTTTAGTTCTTGCACAGTCTCCAGAATTGCCTGGTTTGTATTACGGGCTTCCTCCCCGAGCTGTACCCATAGCTCAGGGTTATTTTCAGGGCCAGGTACTCCCTGTCCCATCGCATACCTACGGGATGTACTGTCCGTTCTCCTCATGTTGTCAATCTTCTGGTTCCTGGTCTTGTCCTTAAACATAAGATAAGTGACAACAAAAAAAGAAAATTAGCATACTAACTGGTAATTGCACGAATAAAATGTAATTATATTATATATGTTGTTTCTGTAGTCCACTTCCAATTCCCAGAGGCCTCAGTTTTGTAACTGGGCTCTGATACCATATGTCACATCCCTAGCGCCAACTAAACAAGATTTTTTTTTCGCATTAATTTAAAGGTTTTACCCTCCAAGTTTTAAACGACTTAATATTTACTACGCCTCTCCGCTACATATGGGGTCTGGTTTTCTTTTAATGAGGGAAGGTACATATGACAACGCTTTCTGTATGGTAATTAATTGGGAATGCGCCCAGATCTGGACACATCAGCCATCACCTTGGGATTGGCTCAACGTTGTCCCTGAACACATGACTTCATGGTACTGTCATTCACCTGAACCCGCCATGATATGGCTCTCCTCGGGATTCCTGAACTGATCGAGGGTGGAAACTCCGCCTATCTCATCGGACGGCTAGCCTTGCTCCTTACACTTTTTCCAGTTTCTTACCACCGGGGTTGGAGCTCTTTTGGTTCATTTGGTTTGGTTCTCGGGTGAGCTCTGTTGATAGAGGGTTAGCCGGCCTGCGGCACCTCCTACCTTCTACCAGCTTCTTCTAGTGGAGATTTGGCGGGGATCCTTCCTACAGGTCAGGTGAATTTGTTTTCCTTGTTATTGTTTTGCTCCAACTTCGTTTTTACCCTATATGCTCCGATAATCTTAACTGATATCATTCCCCATTGGTTTTTGAGTTGCAGGTTCGATTCACCTTAATGATGCTATGCTTTCTTTGGTGGTAGCTAGTCCAGCCCCTCCCAGACATGGAGGTGCAAATCTGCATAGGTAAGTCCATTCCTCCACGCCTCTGTCATTTGGAGCCAGGGTAGAAGGCTTGCTTGTCAAATTTCAATGACTGTCTTAACGTTTTCATGCCAGGTCAGCTTACGTGTCCTTACTGGGGAGGTTTCCCTTCACTCAGCCCTGCTCCCTTAGGGACATACCCTACAGTCTACAACCCGGTAAAGGGTTTCATCAGCAAGCTTGTATTTAGTCTCATTGCAACATTTCTGTATTATATTGGCCTGTACAGTGGCCGTGTAAGTTTGGTACACTATTTGATGCCTCGGTTTCAGGATTATGTGGCTTATGACCAGTATAAATTCTTCTGTACATGTACTGTGTGGCTTATGGTTGCCAGGTTGAGCGTTAGCACGCTGCTTCCCCTTCGATTAATGTATAGCCCTAATATCGTTTGAGCACTCTATCGTTTGGTGATTGTTAAGCTACAGACATTGCTCTTATTTCCTTTGACTATTATCTATGTAATCATGGGATTGAATGGCGATTTATATATGTATGTACTTTGAAGTCTAGTGGTTTATTTCCTTGCTATGCCAGACTCCATATTATCTGTATAATGAATTTAAATCCGAGTTTTGTTAGTTGCAAATTATGTTGAACATGTTGCATCATTCTCCGAGATAGAAAGAATAACCCCCTATTCCTTCTGTTATCGGAAAGAATAACCCCTTATTCTTTATGTTATCGAGTTTGGGCAAAAAGGCTTGTGTAGTTCTTTTTTCTAAAGGATATATACTCGTAAATTGGAGGGGTCCTTATATATCATGGCCAATTCTTATCATCTTGGTTTATTGTTGTCTTGTGTTTAATGAATTGATCGACCCTCACCTGTTCAGCTGTTTATGTGGATATATGTTGGCATGTGTATCCAATATTCTGTTTACAGCATAATATGCACATGCAATGGTCATAGTTCAGCCTACAAAATAATTAAAATGTTCATCCCAACCTAGGACCTATGTATCCTAACAGTTCTTGTCTGCTGTGTTGGTGGACTGGATGCAAATGGAATTACTTATATAGGGTTTCGGTTTTCCACTAAAGTATCCATTACTTGTTTTTCATATTATTGACGATTTAAAGGAAACTGTGCAGAGAGCACTAGCTGTTATACTCTCTGATTCTCAAGCTATTATGTATATCTGTTTTTCTTTCTTTTATTTGTTTTATACTACGCAGTCCTGTTATTTATGCAGTATATATATATATATATATATATATATATATATATATATATATATATATATATACAATTAAATATTTCTGTATCGTTTGTTATCTTTTCCTATAACACCTTAAAGGGGTTTCCTGATAGTTCCGTTCACATCGACTTTCTAAGTATATGGAGTTTCTTTTATAATTTAGGAACAGTTCTCTTTATACATAAGAACAGAGTCTCCTTCAAATTTAAGTACAGGTACCGCCACCCGTGTATAGTTCTGTTACGAGGTTTTTCTCTAGCAGATTCCCAAATTTTATAACAGGAATAGAAATCAAACTACCCTTACAAGCCATCTATTATATCATTACAAGAGAACTGCCACATACCTGATGTTCCTCTAATTGAATGTCGTTTTTCCGGCAACAACCTAGAGGAGAGAGAACTGAATATCTTGGAACTGTATATCATTCCTTCTCCTATGTAAACAAAAAATCAACCAACCCAAAATAGAGTTTGTTTTCTATCATCCGCCCAACCACGAGATTGGTCCTTCAGGACCAGAATCTCCCCCCTTGCTTCTTGCCAGATCTCAATCTCAGCAAGATGCTTGCACTTCGAGCAAGGTGATCTTTACCAGACATAGCCACCATCCTTTTTCTTTCTGGAGTCTCTTTTCTTTTTTTTTTCTGTCTGCCTGTCCTCACAGCCGAGACCCCCACCTCCGGAAACCTTCCTAGTTAGAGAAGGTGGTTAGGGTTGCAGTGTTTCCTCCAACTTCCCTCTCAGGAGTTGCCAACATTTTTCAAGGATCCCCTTTCAATCATATTAAAAATAATAATAATAATAATAACAATGCTGTTAAATTTCAACATACTTTAATAATGTCATATTTAGTGTTGTTAAATTCAAAAACACTTAATGATGTCATATTCGGTTTTAACCACAGTGAATTCAAATATTTACATTTTTCCTGGGGTATTACAATAAATATATTCTTGTATTTGCGTGATACTAGCCAGAAAATTAATATATTTGCTTCTCAGCTAGCGCAGGGTAGCCAAACAAGGCAGATGGATTGGTGGAAACAAGCGAGGAAAGCATTTACAGTGCCAATTGGTGTAAAATTCTAAATAAATAAATAAACAAGGTAGGTGGATTGGTGGAAACAGGCTAGGAACGCATTTACAGTTGCCTGCAAGTTGTAAATAAATAAATATATAAATAAGTATAAAATTTCAAACTTCCAACTTTTTTATATGACCGTTATTTTGACTTTTGTAAAATTATTTGCAAGTTAACAATGATGTTTTTATTTTAAAATTAACTGTATTTTACGAGTAAAAATGGAAAAAACTGGCATACAGGCATCAATTTTAAAGCTTGGGTGGGATCATGTAAGTGGTTTAATAATTTAATAATTAAAAATATGTGTTTTTCATTTGAGAAATTATAAATTTAAATTAAAAGAAAAAATAAAATCATACAAAATTATATTAAATAAAATCAAATTACAAATTTAGATATTTACACTTTAATATGTTTTACTAGTGAAATCACCGATATGAATATGACACAAGATGTCTTATCCCATAAACAAAAAGTTTGATGTATGAGCCAACTTTGGCCTCAAAATTAAAGTAGTGTTATAATTAGCACTACGCCACATTTGTGAGTGATGGAACCCATTTTCTTTCTACTTGCTATGCTATTCTTTTTTCTCCATGCAGTACGTTCTTCCGGTACATATGAAAATATTTCAAAAGCGTTCTCAATGTCTCAGTCCTTTGCTTCTGCCGACCTAATAGCAGGCACGGAATTGAGTGGAATTGATTGAGAAAGCTCCCGCCATTTTCGCATGGTCGGAGCTTCCGGTTGTTTGGTTAATTGGTAATAATTTGGTTTGTCAAAGCATTTCCACACTTCTAATCTTACGTCACACTCTATTCGGCGGAGAGAAATTGATTCCAGACGGGATGCTTCAAAGTACGTACGATTTTATTGCGGGGGATTAGGGGAAAGAGAATTGTAGAAGGAGATCTTTTGGTTGGTCGGAGGTGAGTTTTTCTCGGTCAAAGCATCTCCATCCTGCTAATTTTAGGTCACATTCTATTGAGTGGAGAGCAATTGATTCCAGACCGGAAACTACCTGGTTCATGGTTCGAAGTACAGTGAGATGGGCAGGTGAACCAAAGTTTTAGATACGTACGATATTATTGGACGAGATTAGGCGAAAGAGAATTATTGGAAGGAGACGCTTGGTAGGAACGGAGAAAGTTGGGTATTCTGAAATTTACCAAATTGGCTTAATCTTTGTAGGCTAGGTAGATTTCTAGTTAACATAGATGTAAATTGATTTAATTTTTATTTTAAATAGGTTATATTCTATATAAATATTATGGGTTCTCAATACCATGTATCATTTTCATGGGCCATTTTTATTTTTATTTCTATTTTATTTTTATGTTTTCATTTTATTTTCACTCATTTAAAAAGTTGACATTACATGACATTAATATTTTATAATTTTATTTAATTATTTTCTTCACTTATTAAATTCGAATCTAAATTGTAGCATTGGAATGAATGAGTACCTACAAGTGATGTATTCCAATAATCTAAAATGTATGAATCTTAAAAAGTGCTCATGCTTACAGTTTTCGAGAGAATGAGCTTTCTTAGGGTTTTGAGCAACATTTTCTTAAGCTTCTGACAACAACAAAACTGCCATTGCAGTAAACGTAGTCTCTCTGCCTAAGGGTTCTGACAGGGGGAATAAGTACTCTTGGGTGGGACGAGGCAGAGAGATCCCCTCCAATCGGAGCGTGGTAGCACAAGAATCTAGCGGAAAAACATGAATTCCTTCTACTAATCCTCATGAAGTCGGTGCTAAAGATGGACCTGTAATGGGAGCCCAGTGGCAAGCAAGAATCCGAGGGAAATGCCTTCCAAGAGCAAACAAGAAGCCAAGATTTGTGATCCCCTCTAACAAATTGGAGAATTACGACAAGTACATGAAAGATCACACCCTGATCTGTAAGTTTATTGGCATCTCGTCCTTGAAAAGAGATCTAATCAAGTGGATCCAGCTAAAATGGCAACCAAAATTCCATATAGATCTGAAGCTGGGAGCCCGGGGTTTGTTCACATTTATATTCTCCGGTCTAAGGAGAGGGTTTTTGAAAACGACCCATATTTTTATTACAATGATGGCCTTTTCATGAAATATTGGGAATAATGTTATAATCCTGATCGAGAACAAATCATGGTTGCCTTAGTCTGGTTCGTATTTTTTCCCTACCAGTAGACTTTGGGGATCCATAAATCCTTAAAGGGATTGGTAATTCTATTAGCATATTTGTGAAAGTCGTTGAATCTACACGTCATGGGAGATATACTTTGTTTGCCCGAATATGTGTTTACATGAACATTACAAAGCCCCTTCCTAAATTTGTGGAGCTAAAATATTAAGATGAAGTATGGCAGTAGCCGTTGGATTATGAACATATTCCCTTTCGCTACAGAAGATCTCACGAGTATGGACATCTATATAAATCTTGCCCATTGAATCAAATGGAACTAGAGGATATGCAACCGCTAAAGGAATCGACCTCACCACAAGACAATAATGAGGGTTTCCAAGAAGTTTCATACAAGAAGAAGAGGACGAACCTATCCCAATCTAGTCCCTCAGTGCAGCCACTGAAATCAGAGAACTATAATAGATTTGGAGTATTGCAAGACTTGGGGCAGAGCTCCAAATCAATGGATCAGCAAAAAGACTCGGCAAGAGTGAGAGACATGCCGAAAACTACTCCCAAGCCAAAAAAGGAAAGCTTAGACGGAACCCTAGGATAAGGAAGAACATGAGCAGTCAGTGGATCAATCCACCATGGACATTGATGCATCAGAGGAAGGTCTGACTTTTGAGGAGCAGGTGTTGAAAATATTACTACATGAATGGCAGAATCTGGATGAGAGGTTTATATCATAGGACAAAAAGAAGCTCTATCAAGACACCTTTCATCTATCCCAAGCGAAACAGATCCAAGAGCCGCCCGATCCACTAGATCCCCTTGGATCTTAGATGGATAGCACTTAAGATCAAGGCAACTAAATTAAGGGAGGCAAGAAATGTGGGAGGAAAAACCTTCAAGAATTGATCTAAATGGTAGGTGATCTGTTAGTCAACTCAAGGTGGGTGGTGCCGCTCTCAGTGATCTTCCACAAAATCAAGAAAGTTTCCGAATGATTATAATCTCTTGGAATGTGAGGGGCCTCAACACTCGAGGTAAAGATAGACATTTACAAGATCGTCTGAAAAAAAGAAGCCCCACATCATGATGCTTCAGGAAGCAAAGGTCACAGAGGTGATAATTAAAGAAATAATTAGTCGTATGCATCCCAAGTATGAAGTGGTATCTCTAGATGCAAGAAGTAGTGCCAGGGGGATTTCCATTCTCTGGAACGCTTCGAAGATCCTCTTTGATCATTGGCTCGGCTCACTTTGCATCCTCTAAGGGAGATTCAGACATCTCAGAACTAGTGAGTGGGCATTACTTTCGAAAATCTATGGCCCTCATATTCCATGGGAGAAGGAAACTTTCCTTGAGAATATAGGTAAGCTTAGGAATATGTGTAATGAAAAACTTTGGCTAATTGGGGGCGATTTCAATATTATCACCTCATTGGAGGAGAAAAATGGAGGGATTATATGGTAGGAACTGAAAATGGAGCTATTTTGAGATTTGATTGTGGATCTGAAACTTGTGGGTATCCCCACTATCAATGGGTTATTTATGTGGAATAACCATATGGGGGGTTCACACCAGTCACCTCCCGGTTAGATAGAATCTGGTGTTTCAGGATCTTATTAGTAAGGATATTTTCCTTGAAGCCTCTATTATGCCTTGCGTTGGATCTCACCACTCGCTGATCTAGCTGGAAATGAATCCGAAACTAGGCCACTGTAATAAACCTTTCAGATTTGAATCATTTTGGTTGTGGGACCCATCCTTTCTTGGAAGAGTAAAGGACTAATGGGCATCTAGTTCTCCGTAGGGCAGGAATTGCATGGATACCTTCCAACTCCACTTTAAGGATCTTAAGCATTAGATAAAAAAGTGGAATAAATTAGAATTAGGACATATCCTAAAAGATAAAGAACACCTTCAGGCTTGCATGTAAAGGGTGCAACAACAGATGATCACTCAAGTTTTCTCTGGACCCCTTGCAATTGAATATGGACAACTCCTAACCCAGATTGAAGAATAAAGAAAGTCGGAGGAAATCCTCTGGAAACAAAAATCTAGGGTTCAATGGCTTCACAAAGGTGAGAGAAACACTCGTTTCTTCCATAAAGCAATGATAAATCATAGGAAACATAATAGAATCTTCTCACTGACTGAATCATTGGGGAACCGACTGGTGTGACATGGTGAAATGGAAACCCTCATGGTCGACCACTTCCATAATCTCTTGTTGGACCCGTGTCCGAACATATCGGAAGCGATTGAGAGAATCAAAAGACATAGCCCCCAGTTGGTTAGCAGGGACCAAAATATGGCACTGATGAGGGACATCACTCTAGAGGAAGTTGAGGTCGTAGTAAAAGGAATGGTGAATAACAAAGCTCCATGGCTTGATGGATTCATTGCAGAATTCTTTCAGGCCACCTGACCCATCCTCGGAAAGGAAATTCTGGAGGTGGTGGAGGAATCACACAGATCCAAGTAGGTACATGCCACTCTTAACTCCAATTTTATTACTTTAATTCATAAAATGACCCATTCTGAAGACCACTGAGGGTTTAGACCCATTTCCCTATGTAATGTTATTTACAAAATCGTCTCAACCATTATGGTCAACTGTCTTAGGCTCTCCTTCTTTGTTTGATTTCTCCTGAACAAATTGGATTTGTCCAAGGTCAGCAAATCCTAGATGACATCATTACTTCTCAAGGGGCTATACATTCCCTCAAATGCCTCAAATCCAAAGGTATGCTTATAAAGTTGGATCTCTCAAAAGCTTATGATCGTCTCAGCTGGTCATTGTTGTTGAACATTCTGAAAGCCTTTGGTTTTGACCCTCAATGGATCACCTGAATCTACTCTCTTATATCAAATCTAATGTTTTCGATCTTTATCAACGGATCCCCTTTCCAAACCTTTAATGTGACCAGAGGCCTTAGGCAAGGAGATCCTATATCTCCCTTCCTTTTTATTTTGGCTATGGAAGGATTGGGTCGATATATAAAATCTATTGTTCAATTGGGTCTTCTCAAAGGAATTCACCTGTGGGGTAATGATCTTTATCTATCTCATCAACAATTGTTGATGACATTATGCTATTCTGCCACATCTCCCTCAGAGAAGTTACACATGTTAAATCAATCATCCAAGACTTTATGCAAGCTTCTGGCACCTAGATCAATAATGATAAATCAAATACCTTCTTCTTCAATACCCTGGTTCCTTCCCAATCCTTCCTTGCCCATATTTTTGGTTTTCACATAAGATCTATTTCGTCTAAATAATTGGGAATTACCCCAGTGATTAATTATCTACAAAACTCATGTTGGAAAGACCTTCTCAAGCATATTCAACCTCTCCTTCAACGCTAGTCTTTTTTCTCTTTGAACATTGTTAGGCGGGTGGTTGTTTTGAATGTTGTTCTCCAACCAATATCAATGTACTAGCTATGGGGCCTAGTTGCTCCTAAAACTGCATGTTCTTATATGATAGTCATTTTCAAAAAAAAATTATGGCAGGGAGCCTAGGAAGCCAAAAAATGGGCTCTCCTTTCATGGAACCGCCTCATCCTAAATCAAGTGATGGGCACGAAAGTATGGTGGTGCTCGATTCAGGGAGGATATGATCTATGGAAGACTATTTGCAGTCGAAAATATAATATGCCTTCCTCAATGGAGGATAGACTGAGGGTGCAGGATATTCCAAGAGGCTCCTCAATATGGAACTTAGCCTCTCCGAATAGAGATCTAATTCGTAATCAAACTTTCTAGGAAATAAGGGATGGGAATAGAGCTCTCTTCTGGTAGGAATCTTCGCAACAACGGGAAAAAATCTGCAACCGCCACGACCTTGCTAACATCTTCCTTGTTACTAACAGAATCAATAATCTATCGGTTGATCTTTTTGGAGTCCTCTCTCTTAGGAAAATTGGAGGCAATGGAAAAGGAATCAAGACTGGAATAACCCCCCTTGACTCAAATCAATGGGAAAATTTTAACAAAGAGATTTAATCTAGAAATATTGTTATTTTTCATGGATCTGATATCCTTCGATGGGGTTGTAAAACCAAAGGAATTTTTACTATAAAAGAAGCTTACCAAATTACAGCAGAGGAACCTAAGGATCAATATCACCCCCTCTAGAGGAATATACGGACGAGACATTTTTGGCCAAAAGTAACATACTTCATGTGGTTAGTGCATATTGGTCGTATTCTAACCTTGAATCAAATTGGAAAGAGAAGAATCCATGGAACATCCTTCTATATCATGTGTGCTTCATAAAGTGAAAATATTGAGCACCTTTTGAACTTATTCTCCTTAGTGGTTCAACTCTGGCATAATATTGATTATCTTCTTGGTCACCTAGAAAAATATATCACCAGTACTTGGTCTACAATTGAGACCCGAAGGGAAGGAATCTTCTCCAGTCCGGTCTTGAATAGGGAAGCTCGGTATATATCCCTTGGATTCCTCCTTTAGGTAGTGTGGAAAGAAAGGAATAGAAGGATTTTTAAATACCATAAGCTCTCTCATTCAGAGATATGGGATGGGGTCCTCCAAAACATTTGAGAAACTATCTTAGCAAAGAAATGGCATCTTGATGATTGGAAGGTTTCCCCTGAGGAAGCGTGGATCCTTTCTTCCCTAAACCTATCCCCGTAAATTCTTGTCCCCTCATCCTGGAAGTTAAAGGTGCCTCCTAGTCATCCCCAAGTGAAACTTTGATGGGGCCTCCAAAGGTAGCCCAAGAGTTGCACCCTTTGGAGGGATTTTCAGAGATCCCCAGTGTTAGAGAGTTCAAATATATGCTTCGGATTATGGTAGGGCTAGTAAAAATTAAGTTGAATTCAATGTAGTCAAACATGTCTTACTTATATCAAGATGTGAAGGGTTCAGAAGGATTGTATTCGAAGGTGACTACACAATTTTCATTGATACAATAAAAAAATCTTAATCAAGGTACCAAGTGGGAAAATATTATAAAATGCTAGACGATAGCCCATTTTATTCATGAAATTAATGAAATTATCTAGGGCTTTGAATACATCATTCCCTTGGCATGCTTGACACACTCGAAACAAACTTGCAAAATTCTTAGTGAATTGGGGATGCCTTCATCCAGACAAGAATATAGATCACCCCTAGGGATGTGAGTCTATGGAAGAGGGGTTGGAACAATTAATTCTAATTTTGGACTATGATTCAGCTCCTAATCAGGCCCCATGATCAGGGTGCGAGCTAGCTGGGGATTCGCATATGGATCATAGTCATGTTCAATCCCATTAATACAAGAGACAGTGGGCGGCGTCACCCACACCCTCACAAAAATTATCACCTCAATGTAATGGACGACCACAGACCACAATAGATCTCTGATGTGAGGTTTGGCATAGTCTTAATTCTCCAGGTGGTGTGAGTTGGGAGATACATGTACCCATCTCTCTAGTATTTAGTCGAGTTCTATAGAAATATTTGGAGGTCCAAGAAAATAGTGTTTGGTTCAAGAAGTCTGGAGAGTGGGGAGGAAAATCGGTTGTGGCTAGTCTCAGTAAGTAGATGACACAATTGGTCTGATATTTTCTTATACTTATCCTTTTCCCTTGGTTGGGGGCTAACATTAGTTATGCGCCTTGCATGTGGAGGGGAAAAGGAACAATGGTGAGTTGGAAAGTTTATGTGATAGTATATATTGACTTTCTCGACCATGTTATGTCTATTTCCGTCTTTTATGACACTATGTTATCTCGTATGGGAATGTTTTGTAGGTTCTAGGTCTTAATTACTCTGTTTTCTTTGAACACTGCATGTGAGTTACATAATTTTGAGTTTAAATTCAAATGGGTAACCTTATGGAAACGAAGGGTAAGGAAATTTTTTCCAAGCTAGGTCTGTGGATTCTGGGCTAAGGAGTGTAGGGAGGCTACTATTAAAATCGTGAGGGGGCCTTGCATTCTTGGTTGGTTCATGTTTTCCTCTGTATATTTGTTTGGGTTGTCGATTCATGGTGTGGTGCAATGCAAAAAGGTGATGCCCCTGCTGTTCAGTCCTCCTCTTAGGTTTAAGTATAACTTTCATTTCCTATTGCTTTTATGTCCCGCTATTACACCAAGTCTGCATAAGCCGCTTCTCCCTCTAGCCTCTGTGCCGTGTGTTTTGTCTCGAGCGAGGGTAAGTTTGAGTAAGTTGACGAAGGGTGGTTTAATGTCATCCATGATGGTTAAGTCTCCCCTAGGTGTTGATGCCTCTAGGGACATACGTTGTGGTTGTAAAACTTAGGTAGATAAAGGAAATGAAAGAGGCTCGAATTCAAGCAATCCTTCAAGACAATGTAGAAGAAAATAATATGTCGAGATCTTGAAAAACATTGTCTAGGCTTATCACTAGGGGACTCCAGCCCAGGTGAAGCAATTGATCTCGTCTTGAGAGGTAGAATTAAATCATAAGGGAGAGATAGATCTCTTGTCGGAGGATTGGAGTGGTCTGATCCCTGACCTTGGTCATACCCATTGATGCCTCACTCTGTACAAATAATTTGTACACCTTTTCTTGATGATGAAAAGCATTATTGTGAAATCCATGACGTCCTTTCTAGCAATTTCTGTGAACATGGATCCTGATATCAATGAGATCTAGAAGGAACTACAGTTTATTCAACTCCAACTGTAGTAGCAAAACACTTCCCTTATTCATATTGAAAGCCACATTCCTTGTTTTCCTCAATTGGGAGTTCCAGACTGAAGTGTAAAAGGCGCAGCTCTCGTGGAGTCCTCAGATGAATAGACGGTGGAAGATTCCTCTCTGATATCATTTTTTATTTTGTTTTGATGTATATGTTGGGTTGAATTTCAATTTATAATTATATGGTTTGTAGATGGTTTCCATACTATAATTACTATAAGCCTTTGGTATATAGACTCAAACTGTTTAAGTTTTGGATGGCATATTTAAATGTGGTTCGGTGGTGAAGCGACATGGTTTCCTGTTGGGAGGTTGAGGTCACCAAACACTTCCTATGGTTGTAACATGCTTGATGACTTGAAATGAATGAATGAATAGGTAATACCAATATTACAAAAAAAAGAAATTGAACCCAAATAAAAGTTTAGACATCATAGTTAAACTATCAAATAATTACAAGTCAACCTTTCAATTTTATATCATAATGTAATTAATATTCCCAATTACATACAAAATCAATTTCTCCAATTTTATATCTTGACCTAATTAATATTCTTTATGAATACACAATATTTCACAAAGAGAAAAGAAAGAGAGCATACAAATGGGAAGGGAAGAAAATTCAATGGGTACAATCAACTATATATTTTCTATAAGAAATAATTATTGGTTAAAAGGTTTGGTTAAAAAGTTAGATAATATATTATCTAGTTATTTGATTGTAATTTAATTGCAAATTTTGATTTATTTTAAAAATTTGATGGAAATTAATGAGAAAAGTCAATAATTGACTTAACTCATATTATTTTTATTTTCATAATATTCCAAAATCAACTTGTAACACCCTCCTGCCACATCCACTGAAGTAATGATGCCAACCAGGGTAAACATGAGATAAGAGGCTACTATGATCAGATTCAACCTCCTAGGTTACCTTAAGGAAGTGGAATCGACTGAAGATAACACACAGTCATCCAACATCATCCACATAATCTTTAGGAGACAAGTCAGCCACTCAGATAGCTTGTCCCTGGGTCCTACTATTGTTTTAACCAACTTAGGCCAGAGTAACTCTCCCCAGGAACTGCTAAGGCAAGTTATAATGCTCCCAGACACTGCCCAAGCGAGTTAGTCTCTAGGCTAATGCTCTATTTTTCTAACATTCTGGGATTTGAGCCACCTTTTTCGGCCTAGAGCCCGGGACACTACCCGGAATGGGATGATCACTTAAAATTGGTAAAAGTACAAGGAAACAAGGATGAAAAATAAATAAGCTGAACAAGATCATAACCAAACTCCTACTAGCCATGACAAGCATTTTGTCAAACATATCATCAACATGTAACCTACAGATGTAAACAAAAAAATTAAGTGTAGGGATCTCATATTTCTCTGAGAATAGCCCCGATCCATTGTTTCCTCATGTCATTTGTTGTCTCAACATTTATTACATCATAGATACATTATCCATTCAGATACAAGTAAAAACATGCTAGGAGACATACATAGTTGTCGTCACAAAATATACATATAACCAACATAATATGAAAAAAATACAATGGACATAAACTATCAAAATCTATGTATACATCACTACTTTTACACACGAAAATCAAGGGAATGAATTTCTCATTAATGAATGCAACGAACCAACTGGAGATAGGACTACCACATTCCACTCGACTATAGATTGGCTTAGCCAAGTCTCTCTTCATCAAATCACCCTCGTTCCATATTCCAAGCATGAATGTGGGACTCATAGAACACATCAAAAACATCAATCAATGTGGATGCCACTAGAGTTTTATGCCTACAACGTGAGGAAATTGAGTGCCTCCTAGTCTCTGAGGCTCTAACGTGTATCTACAGTTTGATCCAAGGATCACTAGGCCCTACAATGAAACACACTTTTCAGGATTTATTGTGCATTCCATCCCAGAACCACTAGGCTTAATTGAGAGAAAATCCACATCTTGGATTTATCGTATATCCCACCATTCACCGGCAAGGATTCCTAGGCCCACTGAGCCACATAATCTGGCTTTATCGCAGCCCACAGTCCAGTTCAGAGGTTACTAGTCCAGTGGCTTCATGATCCTAAGTCTGGTTCAGGGACCACTACACCATGTGTTTGTCAATTTGGAGATCCATCCCACTCAGCTTCGAATCCAATCTGGCCATCGAACAAAAACCGAATGAGAGAACCCATCTCATCAAAGCTATCAGGAAATGGCAAGGCTAGGCTGAAAATACTATCACACCTGACAAAACCAATACCATGGTAGAAAAGGAACACATGCAATCCCATGCATGCCAAATATAGCAAGGAAAATACACATGCAAGTCGATACCTACAATGAAGCTTGTTGTAGCTGCTTGATCCTGCCTATCCCTGATGGTCCTTGCCTCCTCTTGCCTTCTTTTCCTTTCTTGCTCCAATGCCATAGTGCTCCAAGAAAATTCTAAGTGTCCAAGAGTATGAGAGAGAGAGAGAATGATGAGAGTGCTCCAACACTGAAATGACAAAAGGTTACCAATTGATCCTCAGAAGCCTTTTTATGAATGGGGCCTCTATTTTCTTCATTTTCCATTATTTTCTTCATTTTCATCCTCACATGAAACCTATGACCTTTCACCTCATTTTTCTCCTAATTTCAGTTATTTTAATCAATAATTGGCCAAAATGTCATTTTGTGTTTCCAAAGCCTTAACCATTTCCTTTGCCAATTTCCTTAGCCATAAACAACTGAATGAACACACACTAGGATGTTTTGCCCAACATTCAGCTTTGAATATGTGTCCCATCAACTGTCACATTATTGTTTTTAAATTTTATTACATGAAGTTTTCACCAAGGCTATTACATAACCCTCCCCCTTGGGGGACACAGTCCTCGGTGTTCACTCATAGATATACCTTAGCAACCTGCTGAAAGAATACATACTACTCATGGAGCTTTATAACATAGCTCGATGTAGTATTTACAATGGAAGCTCTGCTCAAAACATCATCACAACATGAAAACATACCACATATTGGAGCTTTATAACACAACTCATTATGGTATTTACAATGATCATTCTACTGAGTGCCAATCCATATAACATCATAACATCATGATAACATAACCACATGATAGCATAGTAACATGACAACATAATCATAGTGACATGATATCCATACCGCCTAGTGGAGCTTTTTAACATAGCTCATTACAGTTTTTACATCCATACACATGTGTACATATAGCAACATCATCATAAATATAGATATCAAAACATACGTCAAAACATGTACCAAAGAATATGTCAAAACATATACTAAACACCATATCTAAGCATATATCAAAACATCATATAGCACATATCAACCATAATAAGGCATATATAGAACCACCATAAAACATATACCAACCACCATAAAGAAAATACCAAACCACTATAAAGAAAAATACCAAACCACCATAAATAAAATACCACACCAGCATATGAAAGTTGCTTTTCCTCAACTGACAAACAAGGAAGGATACATAGTCTACATCTGAACTGCCATCTCCTATGTAGATTTATCGAGCCAAAAGTGTTTCCATTGCACTTTAACTTTCTCGATTGCTTTGTTCCAGAGAATTAACACCTTTTTCTGCAATATACACTGAGGCTTCGGCTGTAATTCTCCATCTGGTTCCAATTGCGATACAAACTAGTCAGTCACATGATCAACATCCTTAACATACTTCTTATGTAAAGTTACATGGGTAATATCATGGAATTTCACTATCAAAGGTAGTACAAGTTGATAGGCTACTGGCCCAATCCTCTCAGTGATACTTAAGGGTCCACAAAACCGTGGTGCCATCTTGGCACATGATCCAATCTACAAGGAGCTCTTCTTGGGTTTGATGCACAAGTATACCTATTCTCCAACTTGGAACTCCATGAACAACTTGTTCCTATATACATAACTCTTTCCTATCCCATGATACCTTTCGATTCTTATTGATCACTTGCATTTCCTATTCCATGTCTGCCAACATATCTAGTCCAATCAATACCCTGCTAACTGAATCACTCCAATTGATAGGGGTGTTCTAACTCTGGCCATACAATACCTCAAAAGGACTCATCCTCAATGACTTCTGATAACCATTGTTGTATGAAAAATATACCAAAGGGAGATACTCTTACCACTTTCATTGCTGATACATCACATACATCCTCAAAATATCCTCCAATATTTGGTTGACCCTCTCTATCTGTCCATCGGTCTGCAAATGATAAGCTATGTTGAAGGCCAACTTGGTGACAAAACTTGCAAAAAACTCCTGCCAAAGCTTGGAAGTGAACTTCGGATCCCTATCTGACAAAATATTCTTTGGAACACCATGTAGTCTAACCAAATCTCTAATGAACACCTGTGCCACATCACTAGCTGAGTACGTAGACTTCACTGGAATTAAGTGTGCAACTTTCATTAACCTGTCTACAACAACCATGATGGAATCATGTTGCTTCACTGTCTTCGGCAACCCTGTGACGAAATCCATGGAAATGACTTCCCATTTCCATTTGGGAATCATGATCGGATGTAGCAATCCACCTGCATGTTTACACTCTTCTTTCACTCAGTGACAATAGAAACACCTCACCACAAACTTTGCTACATCCCTCATCAGGTTTGGCTAATAATAAAACTTATTTACCACTGTCAGTGTCTTTTGATAACCTGGGTGACTTGAATATGGTTTCACATGAAACTTCCTCAAGATCACCTTGTCGATCTCACTTCTATTTGGAACATATATCTTGTCTTAAAACCTAACCAATCCATCTACTGTAAGACAATAATCCATACCCTGTTCACTTGCACTTGTACCTGTACCCGTACCTTTACTGCCACCCTACTGCAACCTATGCACAATCTCCATGTACTTGACATCTTGTGGACCTACCTGTAAGATCTTATCCTATAAGACCGTCCCATAGGAGCTCATATCTGCCAAGTGATGTAACTGTACCCATCTACTAAGAGCATCTGCCGCCCAATTTTTGTTACCTTTGATGTACCTGAATTGTGGCGAACCATCTAGCCTACCTGTCGTTCAAATTTGGATAGTCAAAGAAATACCACAACCCAATATGATCAATCATAGGCACAAATCTCTTTCCAAGAAGATAGTGTCAACACATCTTTAATGCATGTATGATCGCTGCTAACTCTAGATCATGTGTCAGGTAGTCCTTCTCATGCTTATTTAGTTTATGGGACTCATAAAATACCATCTTTCCATCCTGCATAAGAACTCCACCAAGCCCTCTTTTGCAAGCATATGTGCATGCCACAAACTCTTTCTCTAGATCTGCAATCCATAGCACTAGTGCATGTGTCAACAACTTCTTAAGATGCTCAAAGTTATCCTCACACTCCTCTCTCCATTTGAACTTATTGCATGTCCTTTGTAATGATGTGATAGGATAAGCAATCTGTGAGAAGTTCCTCATGAACCTCATATAGTAACTAGCCAGACCCATGAAAGATCTTACCTCATCCACACTCTTAGGAGCTACCCATTCCATGTTGGACCTTATCCTCTATGGGTATACTGCAATGCCTTCCTTGGAGACAACATGTCCCAAGTAGTGTACTCCACTCTGAAAGAAACTACACTTTTTGAGCTTAGAATACAACTAATGCTCCCTTAGCAACCTCAATACTACTGCTAAATGCTCGACATTCCCTTCCTCATCTTTATAATATATCAGTATATCATCAATGAACACAATAACAAAATTATCCAAATATGGATGCAACACACTATTCATCAAACACATGGATGTAGTTGGCAAATTGGTTAAGAAAAATGGAACAACAACAAACTCATAATGCCCAATTGGTCCTAAACGTAGTCTTTTAAATTTCCTCCTCTTTGTTGCATACTTGATGGTATCCTGATGTCAACTCAATCCTCAAGAACACCGCTGCTCCCTTCAGCTGATCGAGCAAGTCATCAATACTCGACAAAGGGTACCTATTCTTGATAGTCACTTTGTTCAATTGTCTTTAATTAGTGCATAATCTGAGGGTACCATCTTTCTTCCTCACAAACAAGACTAGTGCACCCCATGGTGATAGTCTTGGCCTAATGTATCCCTTGTCCAACATTTCCTTTAACTGCAACTTTAACTTAATCAACTTAGGTGTGCTCATCCTGTAAGGTGCTTTTTATGTTGGAGGTGTCCTTGGCACTAAATCAATATAAAATTATACCTCCCTTTGTGGTGGAAACTCTGTAATGTCCTCAGGAAATACATCATGAAACTGCTGCAAAACTAGGAACCTACTCAACACATTTGCATCTTCAAGCTCCTTACCCTTATCACTAGAAATGTGTATTGCAAATAGTTTACACCCCTTCCTATAGCTACGGTTTTCTTGCATAATTGTCACCATCCTAACTGATGTAGAATTTTTCTTACCTTGTAAGACTCTTAGTTCTCCATTGTAATCAACATACTCAATATCTATGTCATAGGGGTCTACCTTGCTTCTATGAAGATACAACCAATCCATGCCCAACAACATATTGTATGATCCCAATGGTAATACATTCAAATGTGCTATAGCAAGCATACCATTTAAGTCAAATGCACAAGCTCTTACACAATGATGAACTCACTTTTTTGTACCTATATCCAACTACACTACCCAAGACTCTGCATGCAATTCCTTACTGAAACCACACTTATCCACCAAGTCAGGACTAACATAGCTATAATTAGATCCACAATAAATCAAAATAGAAATAACTTGATCGCAAAGCTTACTGTCCATATCAATGATAAATGCCTGGTGTTCTACTTTCCTATTGTTCACTACTTCATAGAAATGTGGGATACTTTGACCAACATCCCCAATAGTGTTCGCTTCATGTGCACTGTATATATTAGGCCTTCCACTTTGATTCTATGGACAATCTCTCCTAAGGTGTTCCTCACCACATGTTCAACACTCCAACCGAACAGTTCCCTCACCTCTATGTTTTTGTTGCTGCTGTTGTGACCCATGCCACTGTCTATCTGTATTAAACTTCTTTTGCAGTGCCACATTTTCTTTCTCATCTGCATTCTGAGGCCTTTTTCTCTTAGGCTACCATTTGCCTCTACCCTTTTCCATTCTTTTCCATCCATGTTGGGACTCATTCTTACGCTTTGATTGTTCATAGAAATCCTTAAATTTCCCAATGACTTCCTCAAGTGACCGAGGCTCATCATAATCGATCCGATCTCTAAATGCTAATGGAAAACCACTGAGAAATCTTTGAACTTTAGCCTTCTGATCAGTAAGATACAGTACATACTTCAATATCTCTAAAAAATTGGTCATGTACTCTTCATATGTCATTGATCCCATACTCATATCATATACTTATTTAGCCTTATTGTCATAGTACCTTTTTGGCAAGTACTTCTTCCTAAAAAGCCTCTTGAACTCCCACCAACTCAATTCATCTATCCTAGTGTCTCTGAACTGCTTAACATGTTCCCACTAGATGTATGCTTTAACTTTCAAGCTAATGATATTTATTCTAGCCTTCATGTTATCTGTGTACTCATGCAACTCAAAGAATTTTTTCATCCCAAGTATCCAAGCCTCTACATATTCCAACTTCTTTACATCTCCATCAAAAGTAGGTGGCTTCACTTTCTTGAATTCATTTGGAAAGTATCCCCTATCACTCCTCCTGTAAGGATGATAATGATGACGATCATGATGTCTATTAGAACCAAGACTAGAACAATACCTGTAATCATCAGCTCTCTAATCCGGAGTATCCATCAACCTGCCATCTCTCACTGTATCAAATCTATCTGACCAGTGTCTACTAGGAGATCTACTTGCATATGCCCCATTAGTTCCATCCTCCTCTCCATGGTTGATCCAAAGCGACCCTTGTTGTTGAAAATCCAACAAACTTTGAAGAAGTATAGCATTAACCTCCTCTTGTTTCTCTTGTGCATGTACGGTCCGTTCATTATCTGCCTTGAAAATCCTTATCTCTTCCTTTAATTTTCCTAGTGTAACTACCAAATCAGGAAGATTTCCAACACAATATTGCTCTTCAGATTCATACTGAGAGTCTTTGTAGTCAACCATCTTGCTAGCCATTTGAGATTTCTTCCTGCAATACATAATATGTCATATAAACCAAATCAAAATAAACCGATGTACCTTAGTATAGCTCAGGTAGGATACCTTGTCTCCAAGATCACCAAATGAGCATGATACATGTATAACATAATCATAAAAACATATAGACATACCCAATAAATGTATCTAGACATAAAAATCACTCTAGTTAGGGTCTAGTCAAATGCAAGACCATATCAACAATGCATGCTATGACCTCATGCATGACAACAACCATCACTCCATTGTACACATTGTCGCATCAACCAACAATATGCATAAGGAATGCCAAAACAACTACACATCCATAAGTGCATGTAGTCAAGCATAAGCAATCAAATCTTGTAATCAACCGACAAGACTTTAATACATGCAATCAAAATATTCAAGAATGTAACCTAACATAAAACGGTTTAAGCAGGAGACATAAAATCAACATATAAGTGACATATAATCCATATACAGTCAGTCACATAGTTATGACAAATGCATCCCACAAAATCAATATCAAATTCACCATGATAACAATACTATAAACATAGTCAAGCATCAAGCAAATGCAACAAGCACATGGTATGGAAGTGTAAGAGACACACATGAAATTGAATTGCATGCATGATCAATACACCGCCCATCTAGACTGAGAGTTGAACCATGCTTTGATACCACTCTGTAACACCCTCCTCCAACATCCACTGAAGTAACTATGCCAACTGGGGTAAACATGAGATGAGAGGCTGCTATGATCTTATTCGACCTCCTAGGTGACCTAAATGAAGTGGAATCAATGGAAGATCACACACAATCATCCAACATCATCCACAAAAACTTCAAGAGATAAGTCGACCACTCAAACAACCTGTCCCTGGGTCCTACTATTGTTTTAACCAACTTAGGCCAAATTAACTTTCCCCATAAACTGCTAAGGCAAGTTCTAATGCTCCCTAGACACTACCCAGGTGCATTATAAGGCTCCACAGACACTGCCTAAGAAACTTAGTCTCTAGGATAATGCTCTTTTTTGCTAACATTTTGGGATTTGAGCAACCTTTTTCGGTCTGGAGCCCGAGACACTGCCCAAAATGGGATGATCACTTAAAATTGGTAAAATTACAAGGGAACAAAGATTCAAAATCAATAAGTTGAATAAGATCATAACTAGACCCTTACTAGCCATGACAAGAATTTCATCAAACATATCATCAACATGTAACTTATAGGTGTAAACAACAAAATTAAGTGTAGGGATCTCATACCTATCTGAGAATCGCCATGAAACATTTTTTCCTCATGCCATTTGTTGTCTTATCATTTGTTAGATCATAGATATGTTATTCATTCATATACAAGTAAGAACATGTTGAGAGCCATACATAGCTGTTATCACAAAATATACATATTACCAACATAATATGAACAAAAATACAATGGAAATATATACCATCAAAATCCATGTATAAATCACTACCTTTACACACGAAAATCAAGGGAATGAATTTCTCATTAATGAATGCAATGAACCAATCGAAGATGGGACTACCATGTTCCACTCGACCATAGATTAGTTGAGCCAAGTCTCTCTTCAGAAAGTCACTCTTGTGCCATATTCCATCATGAATGTGGGACTCATAGAACACATAAAAAACAACAATCAATGTGGATGCCACCAGAGTTCTCTACCTACATCGTGAGGAATTTTAGTGCCTCCTAGTCTCTTAGGCTTTACCATGAATCCACAGTTTGATCTAGGGATCACTAGATGCTACACCGAGACACAATTTCCAAGCTTTACTATGCATTCTATCCCAGAACAACTAGGCCCAATGGAGAGAAAATCCACCTCTTGGGTTTATTATATATCCCATCATTCACCGGAAATGGTTTCCTAGGCCCATCGATGCACATAATTTAGCTTTACCATAGCCCATAGTCTAGTTCAAAGGTCACTAGGCTAGTGGCTTCACGATCCTCAGTTATGTTCAAGGACCACTGCACCATGTGTCTGTCAATTTAGAGATCCACCCCACTCAACTTCGAATCCAATCCGTCCATCCCACATAAACTGAATGAGAGAACCCATCTCATCAAAGCTAACTGGAAATGACAAGGCTAGTTTGAAAATAATGTTACACTTCGAAAAACCCATTGATCTAAAATTTTGGGAAAACTTGTTAATTATATGCAAGCTCCCTCATCAGTAATTTAAAATGTGTTTAGGATTGTCTCAAATTAACCAAAATATGAAGGATTATGTATTAAGTAATCAGTGTCTTTTATGAGAAATTTATGAGATTAATTAGCTATTTAAAACACATAAAAAACAAGTAAAATTGCAGAGAAATAAAACACAACAAACTCATAACACAAAGCTGATAAAGGAGTTTACCCCTCCTGGGCTACATCTCCTTGGACCTGCTTCAATGGTTAGGCCCTCTTTGGATTAATGGTCAATTATATGATCACATGCACCTCCAATGATCCAATGTCTTTGCAACCCACTCCATTGGATTCAGAAGACCCAAAAACCCAAAAAATGTGTCTCCAAGCTCTATAATTGGACTTCAACTGATCTAGGCTTGACCTCCTCTACTAGTGGCCCTAGGCTTCCTTAAACTTCAGCGTAGAAAAATACATAAGTTCCCTTCTTCCTCTACAACCTATTTCATTGTGTTTAGAGCATCCAAATCATCTAGGAATGACTTTTCAGAGCCAAAATTGGTTGAAAACTTCCAAAGTTATGGCTTCTTCAAATTTTCCTAGGAAATCTCCACGAAAACTAGAGAAACTCCAGTTAACTCCGCCAAAAATGGAGGAATTCTAGATATAGTGGACCCACCAAACTACCGCCAACTAAATCTCACTTAATTAAGGGCTAATCATATATTAATTAGGGCTAATACTTTGTCGTTAGTGTTAGTGTTAGCCGCGGTTTATAACTTGGTCACATGGGAGGTTAAGGTTGGTGGTTCCTCTCCCAAACTCCAAAGTTTAACACTTTAAATACAAAGTGTGCCCTTAGTTGGTTAAAAACCATTAGTGTGGCATAATGTTAATGCATGGGGATTTTGTAGGTGAGGTCACGAGTTCAACTCCCTAGCCTGCCAATAAACTTTTAAATGACCTTTGAGAGGGCACGCGGCGGCCTCTGGGCTTGCCATGTGTCACCCTCTCATTGATTCACCCAATGGCATTAACCAATAACGTACTAACAAGTGTTAAAATCTGATTGAGCCATCTCTCAGAATATTTTAAGAATATTCCAAGGAATATTCTTTTTGTTGACTGGGCTGTACGGGTGCATAGTCAGCATCCCAATCAGCCTGTACCCAAAATTTGCATGTTTGATAAAAAGATGAAAAGGCTATAACTTTCTCATACAAAATCCAACTTGAGTGAAATGAGTTGTGTTGGGATCGTATCACTGAGATGGATGTGGTAATTTAGGGTTTGACTGATTCCAAGCACTTTGATATTTGAGCAAAGTTTTGTCCCTAATCTAGATTTTGATCACTCCTTCCCACTGATAGGCTTTTGGACCTAGAAAAGTTGGTTATCTGATGAGAGATGAATACTCTTCTCCTTTGCAAGTTCTATAAATTGATTCTACCTAGAAAAATCTCCATGGAAACCACTTGGGTTCACTGACATGCCTTACCTTGCAAATGGCTTGGTACTTCAACCAATGTTCTCCTTTTATTGTTGACCCAATCCAACGCTTCTTGGCTTCTTGCTGATTAAACATCCTATTGTACCAAAGTGATCCCTCAGTGCTTGGAAAACTGGCTGATGGCCTTCCCACTAAGAATCATGTTCCTCCTTTGCAACACATGAATTTGATGCAACCTTCTCCTTGGAAACCACTTTTCCAAGTTAATCCCATCTAAGTGAAGTACAATAATGAGTTTCAATATCGGTATTAAAAAGAAAAGAAATGACCATTCTTTTACCTCCATAGTACCAAATTCAACATTTGGAAGAATGCATTCACCATCTCTTTCACTTCTTGGCATCAACACATCAAATTCATTGTAGACTGTTTGATATTTTATAAGGGCTACAAATTTTTTATGGCATTTTGTTCCACCTTCGCTTCTTCATTCCATCATCCTCCAGTATTAACATGCTGCTCATGTCATGATATGAGAATGAAGGCTAATCATGAGCCTCTTATTGAAGCATAAACCTTCCAAAATCCTGTGACATATTGTCACAAGAAACACCATTAACCTTGAAAAACACTCATGCAAGAATATAACTTGACGACCTCTTCCTTTAACTTCTTCCAAGAAACAAATGTCACATCATGTGAACATCACCATGCACTCTTACATCTTTGTGTATAAACCATCTTGGTGTTAGTCGATGGTTTACTAAACACAATTCGACAAAACATGCTTCTTCAAACAATTGACTTTCAAGTCAAGCAAAAGCATGTACAACAACTTGACGATTTACAACAAGAATTCCACATTCTCGTGAAACAATTCGTCACATCTCCCTTTCATCTTTGGAGACAAAATCAACTCTTCCAATTCGATATAACACACATGTAACAATCAATCAACCACACCAACTGACACTCATGCAAGTGCAAATGATCAACATTCTCAAGTTGACAACATACATGTTAACAAAGAAATCAACCAAGACAAGTCAATCAGTAATGCATGTTCAAGCACAATGAAACTATAAAAAATTCCATTGTTCACACACTCGAAATCTCATGCATGTATAACAATTCTCAACACTCTCACAAGTACAATCACAAGTACAAGAATCCCATTGGTATGTACGAGTACTTAAAGAGATGAAAGGACCAAATTTTCTGCAATAAAGTGAGTCAACATACTCCACTTTCGAATACCTTCCTGGCGTAAATGTGCAAGTTCAAGAATGCAACATGCATGAAAATTTGTAGTTGCAAATTGACATCTTTGTTGCATCTAAGTGAGTCAACATAATTGTACTTTTCCAACATCTTTTTCATGCAATATGCAACATACTTTCAGGAGAAAAGAAATGCATCAATAAGGCCAAATTTGCATCAATTATAAAAAGAAATGTAAGGCATTAATTGGTTAACAAATATAACCATCTCTTTCCAAACCATTTGAATGGCTCTTCTTTCAGTTGAACTTCATCATGTGTATCATCCTAACCTGCATCAATTATGGAATCCTATTTTCCATTCTTTCCAAAATCTTTCTCCACCTTCTTCAAATGTTGTGGATGACTTGTTGGATGCAAAGTCCAACACTTGTCTATATTATGACCCTACTTATGGCAATGAGTGCAAAATAATTGCATCCTCTTTTCAACATGGTTTTCATTATCCAATGGACCTTTGGATTTCTATCTCTTTTGTTTTGAAAGTTTCTTATGTATGGATATCCTCTTCCAACACCTAGAAACAATATGGTTATTTAAACCACAAAGGGAACATGTAAATTTTCTCGAAATCTTATGTGAAGATTTACCATGTTTATCATAATCAAAAGAAACTTGATTAAAGGAAGATTTATACCTTGCACATTCACCTTTGTCGCCTTCTTGAGGAGGTGAATTTTATGAGGTAGTGGCTCTCTTCAGAATACCAACACTGGTTTGAATGACCTTAGATATTTCAACATCATCTTGTTTTCCATTTCTACTAGTTGCATGCTTATGAAAATATTCTTGTAAAGTGGGTATAAAACTTATGCATTCCTCATGAACACAAACTTCATAAGCTTGAGGTAACAAACTTGTAATGAAAGTCGTTCTTGGAACACCTTCATGTGCCTCCTTGGCTTTTTATCATTCTCCATCATGTTGTCGTAACAAAGATCCAAAGACCTAAGCGTTTCCTCAACAACAATTGGCTCAGCTTTTCCTAACCCTTTACCTTCATAGCCTATCTTCATCAATAATTTGGACCCTATTCCTCTAGAGTGTCTTTCAAAGGGACTAAAACATTCATTTTGAGAGGAAATTGAAGATAAACTTGAATTGCATACCTCATTTTCATGAAAATACTTGGCTAGGGTTTCCTTGGCATCATGGATTTGAATCTCCATCTCATGCATCTTTTCAAGAAGTTGTTGCTTCTCCTCCTTCATGACCATCAACTCCTCTTGAAGTATGGTATTTTCCTTCTTAACTTCATATAGCTCTTACACCATATCTCTCATGATGATAAGCTTTTGAAACATCTCTTCATAAAATAATCTTGCTAAGGAAGATGGATTAGAAACATCACCTGTTGAAGTTGCCATCACATAAACTTGCACACAGTTAAATTCTCCTTGCACAAATACAAAACTAATAGTTGAATTTCTTACTAACCTTGGAAAACCATCTCAGTGTTAAAATGAGCTAACAATGCTTTGATACCAACTTGATGTGAAATGTTGGGAAAACTTGTTAATGCTATGCAAGCTCCCTCATCAGTAATTTAAAATGTGTTTAGGATTGTCTCAAATTAACGAAAAAGTGAATGATTATGGTTTTAATATTGAGTGTCTTTTATGAGAAATTTATGAGATTAATTAGATCTTTAAAACACATATACAAGAAGTAAAAGTTTAGAGAAATAAAACATAGAAAACTCATAACAAAAAGCTGATAAAGGAGTTCACCCCTCCTAGGCTACATCTCCTTGGACCTACTTCAATGGCTATGCCCTCTTTGGATTAATGGTCAATTCTCTGATTACATGCACCTACAGTTCTCCAATGTCTTGGAAACTTGCTCCATTGGAATCAAAAGAACCAAAAACCCCAAAAATTACTCTCGATGCTTTGCAATTGGACTTCAGTTGATCTAGGTTTGATCTCTTCTTCTGGTGGCCCTAGGCTTCCTTAAACTTCAATGTAGAAAAATCACCCACAAAAGTGCCTTTCTGCCTCTACAACCTATTTCATTGTGTTCATTTCATCCAAAACATCTAGGAATGACTCTTTCTACGCCAAAATTGGTCAAACACTACCTAAGTTATGGTTTCTTCATTTTTTCCAAGGAAATATGCACCAAAACTGGAGAAACTCTAGTTAACTCCACAAAAAATGGAGGAATTACAGATTTAGCGGACCTGCCAAACTACCGCCAACTAAATCCCACTTAATTAAGGGTTAATCATGGCTTAATTAGCAATAATCCTTCATGGTTAATGTTAGCGCTAGGCGCCAGTTTGGAACTTGGTCACATGGGAGGTTAAGGTTAGTGGTTCCTTTGCCAAGCTGCAAAGTTTAACAGTTTGAATACAAAGTGCGCCCTTAGTTGGTTAAGAACCAGTAGTGTGGCATAATGGTAATATGTGGGGCTTGTGTAGGCAAGGGAATGGTTTCAACTCCCTAGCCTACCAATAAACTTTTAAATGACCATTGAGAGGGCACGTGGCGACCATCGCACTTGCCATGTGTCATCCTCTCATTGCTCCAGCCAACCCCATTGACCAATAATGTGCCGATAAGTGTCAAAATCTGATTGAACCATATGCCAAAATATTCCAGGAATATTCCAAAGAATCTTCCTTGGAATATTATTTTTGCTGACTGGGTTCTATGGATGCCTAGTCAACATCCCAGTTAGCCTATGCCCAAAATTTCCCTATTTGATAGAATGATCAAAAGGCTCTAACTTTCTCATACGAACTCTATTTTCAGTGAAACGAGTTGCATTGGGATTGTATCGCTAAGATGGACGCAGTGATCTAGGTTTTAATTGATTTCGATGAATTTGATTTTTGATCAATTTTTTGACCCTAATCTAGATTCTGATCAGCCATGCCATGGTAGAAAAGAAACAAATGTAATCGAATGCATGAAGATCAGAATCTGGATTAGGGGCAAAATTTTGCTCAAAAATCAAAGTGATTGGAATCCCTCAACACCCGAATGACCGCATCTGTCTTGGCAATATGATCCCAACGCAACTCCTTTCAATCAAAACGAAGCTCGTATGAGAAAGATAGACCCTTCTCTCTGTTTTGTCAAACAAGAAAATTTTGGGTATAAGCTAACTTGGATGATGACTAGGAATCCATACAACCCAGTTAGCAAAAAGAATATTCCAAAGAATGTTCCTTGGAATATTCTCAAAATATTCCAACAGGTGGCTCAATCGAATTTTGACAATTTTTGGCATGTTATTGGTCAAGAGAATTTTTGGTGGACCAATGAGAGGCTGACACGTGGCAAGACCGAAGGTCACCACATGCCCTCTCAAAGGTTGGGTAAAGTTTATTTGTGGGTTGGCTGAGTCGAACCTACGACCTTGCCTGCATAAGATCCACGCTCCACCACTATGCCACACCATGTCACTTAACATATAGTGGGCACGATTACTATTTAAAGCGTAACATGTGGCAAATTGGGGGGAGGAGAGGGCTAGCTCTATAGGCCAACCCCCTCTGCATGTGACCTCACCTCATAACCAAAGGTCGGTGCTAACGCTAACCGCGTGAGTTTAATGCACTCAGCAAGTTTAATGGTAATTAAACCATGATTATCACTTAATTAATTGCAAATTAGGTTTGTGGTAGTTTAGCAAGCTCGTTAAATCCGACAGTACTCCAAATGTGGTGGAGTTAACTGGAGTTTCTCCAGATCTGGTGGAGTTTTCCTAGGAAAAACTGAAGAGACCATAACTTCTTCAATTTTTGATGAATATTGGCTCATAAAGAGTCATTCCTAGATGATTTGGATGTTATGAACATAGTGGAATAGGTTGTAGAGGCAGAAAGGAACCTTTTGTATGTGATTTTTCTACATTGAAGTTTAAGGAAGCCTAGGGCCACTAAGAGAGGAGGTCAAGACTAGATCAGCTGAAGTTCAATTGCAGAGGTTGGAAATTCATTTTTTGGGTTTCTGGGTCTTCTAAATCCAATGGTAGTAAGTTGCAAGGCCATTGGAGCATTGCAGGTGCATTTGATTAGAGAATTGACCATTAATCCAAAAAGGGCGTAGCCATTGAAGCAGGTCCAAGGAGATGTAGTCTAGGAGGGGTGAACTCCTTTATCAGCTTTGTGTTATGAGTTTTTTGTGTTTTATTTCTCTACAATTCACTTCTTGTATATGTGTTTTTAGACAATTAATTAACCTCATAAATTGCTCATAAAAGGAACTCAACACTTGACACATAATTCCTCACATCTTGGTTAATTTTAGATGATCCTAAACACTTTTTTTTTAATACTAATGAGGGAGCTTGCATAGCATTAACAATTTTTCCCAATATTCAAATCAAATTGGTATCAAAGCATTGTTAGCTCATTTTTAAGCCTAAGATGGTTTGCCAAGGTTAACTAGAAAATTAGCTATTGGTTTTGTATCTGTGCAAGGAGAATTTAACTCTGTGCAAGTTTATGTATGTAAGTTGGATGCTTTGAGATGCTTCTTTATTGAGAAACTTTTTGAATATTTGTGAATCTTTTTTATGCATTACAAGTGTGATGGCAGCTTCAACAAGTGATGCTTTTAATCCATCTTCCTTAGCAAGACTCTTTTATTTAGAGATGTTGCAAGAGCTTATTATGGTGCAAGAGATGAATGAATATAGGAAGGATAACACTATGCTTCAAGAGTTGTTGATGGCCATGAATGAGTAGAAGCAAGAGATTCTTGAAAAGATGCATGAGATGGAGATTCAACTCCATGATGCCAAGGAAATCCTAGCCAATTATGTGCATGAAAATGAGCTATGCAATTCAAATTTATCTTCAATTTCCTCTCAAAATGAATGTTTTGGTGCTTTCGAAAGACACACTAGAGGAATAGGGTACAAATTGTTGATAAATATGGTTTACGAAGGTAAAGGGTTAGGCAAAGATGTAGAAGGCATAGTTGAGCCAATTGTTGTTCAGGAAAGGCCTAGGTATTTGGGTCTTTATTATGGACAACATGATGGAGAATGCTCCAAAGACAAGGGGGCACATGAAGGTGTTCCAAGAAGGAATTTCATTACATTTTCATTACCTCAAGCTTGTGAATTTTGTGTTCATGAGGAATGAAATTTTTTTATACCCACTTTGAAAGAAGATGCTCATAAGCATGCAACTAGTAGAACTGGAAAACAAGAGGATGTTGAAAGCTCTAAAGTCATTGAAACCATTGGTGGTATTCCGAAGAGAGCCACTACCTCATAAAATGCACCTCCTCAAGAAGGGGACAAAGGCGAATGTGCAAGGAATAAATATGACTTTAATCAAGTTTCCTTTGATTATGATAAACATGGTAAATATTCACATAAGATTTGGAGAAAATTTACATGCTCCTTTTGTGGTTTGAATAGCCATACTATTTCAAGGTGTTGGAAGAGGATAGACATACACAAGAAACTTTAAAAAAAAGGGAGGCAGGAAGTCAAAGGTCCATTGGATAATAGAAACCATGTTGAAAAGAAGATGCTATTATTTTGCACTCATTGCCATAAGCGGGGTCATCTTGTAGACAAATGTTGGGCTTTCCATCCAACAAGTCATCCACGAAATTTGAAGAAGGCGGAGAGAGATTTTGGAAAGAATGGAAAAGAGGATTCCATGATTGATGTGGGTCAGGATGATATACATGATGAAGTGAAATTGAAAGAAGCACCATCAAAATGGTTTGGAAATAGATGGTTAGATTTATTAACCAATTAGGGCCTTGCATTTATTTTGATAATTGATCCAAATCTTGCCTTACTGATGGATTTCCTTGATATTTGGATGCATTTCTTTTCTCCTGAAAGTATGTTGGAAAAGTAGAGCTATGTTGACTCACTTAGATGCAGCAAAGATGGAAATTTGCAACTACAAATTTGAATGCATGTTGCATTCTTGAACTTGCATGTTTACACCAGGAAGGTGTTTAAAAGTGGAGTATGTTGACTCACTTGATTGAAACAAATTTGGCCATTTCAGCTCTTTAAATACTCATACATACTAATGGGATTCTTGTACTTGTGATTATACTTTTGAGAGAGTTGACAATTTTTATGCATGAGAGTTTGTGTGTGTGAACAATGGAATTTTTAATAGTTTCATTGTGCTTGAACATGCATGAGTGATTGACTTGTGTTGGTTGATTGCTTTGTTAACATGTACGTTGTCAACTTGAGAATGTTGATCATTTACAAAGGCATTAGTGTTGGCTTCTGTGGTCTATTGATTGTTACATGTATGTTATAGCGACTTGGAAGAGTTGATTTTGCCTCCAAAAATGAAAGGGAGATGTGACAAATTGTTTCAAGAAAATGTCGAATTCTTGTTGTAAATCATTAAGTTGTTGTACATGCTTTTGCTTGATTTGAAAGTCAATTGTTTGAAGAAGCATGTTTTCTTGACTTGTGTTTATTAGATGGTTTATACACCAAGATGTAAGAGTAGATGATATTGTTCACATGATGTGACATTTGTTTCTTTGAAGAAGCAAAAGGAAGAGGTCATCAAGTTATATTCTTCCATGAGGGTTTTTCAAGGTTAATGGTGTTTCTTGTGACAAGATGTCGTAGGATTTTGGAAGGTCCATGCTTGAGAAAAAGGCTCATGATTAGCCTTCATTCTCAAATCATGACATGAGAAACATGTTAATACTGGAGGATGATGGAATCAAGAAGTGAAAGTGGACAGAAATGCCAAAAAGATTTGCAGCCATTGTAGACCATTTGATGTGTTGACACCAAGAAGCGAAAGAGATGGCGAATGCATTCTTCCATGTGGAATTTGGAACCATGGAGGTAAAATAATGGTCATTTGTTTTCTTGTTACTACTGATATTGGAACTCATTGTTTTAGTTCACTCAGATGGGATTAACTTGGAAAAGTGGTTTCCAAGGAGAAGCTTGCATCAAATGCATGCGTTGCAAAGGAGGAACATGATTCTTATTGGGAATACCATCAATTAGCTTTCCAAGCACTGAGGGATCACTTTGGTACAACATGGTGTTTAATCACCTAGCATCCAACAAGTGTTGGATTGGGTAAGTAGTAAAAGTAGAACATTGGTTGAAGTACCAAGCCATTTGCAAGGCAAGGCATGTCAGTGAACCCAAGTGGTTGTCATGGAGATTTTTCCAAGTAGATTCAATTGATAAAACTTGGGAAGGAGAAGATATTCAATTTGCATCAGGTAACTAACTTTTGTGGGTCCATAATCTTGTCAGTGGGAAGGAGTGATTGGAATCTAAATCAGGGGAAAAATTTTTCTCAACCAAATTATTCAGAATCGATCAAAGATTGAATGACCACGTCTGTCTTAGTGATATGATCCCAATGCAACTTGTTTCACTCAAAACAGAGCTCGTATGAGAAAGATATAACTTTTTCTCTATTTTGTCAAATATACAAATTTTGGGTACATGCTAATTGGCATGTTGGCTAGGCATCCGTATATCCCAGTCAACCAAAAGAATATTCCTTGGAATATTCTGATAGGTGTCTCAATTGAATTTTGACAATTTTTGGCATGTTATTGGTCAACAGAATTTTTGGTGGAACAATGAGAGGCTGACACGTGGTAAGACTAGAGGCTTCCACATTCCCTCTCAAAGGTTGGGTAAAATTTTATTTGCAGATCAACAGAGTTGAACCTGCGACCTTGGACGCACAAGCCCCATGCTCCACAGTTATTCCACACCATGTCACTTAAGATATAACGGGCACGATTACTATTTAAGGTGTAACATGTGATGGATTGGGGGGAGGAGAGGGCCAGCCCTTCTGGCCAACCCCCTCCACATGTGACCTTACCTCATAACCAGAGTCTGGTGCTAACGCTAACCACGCGAGTTTAATGCATTAAGTAAGTTTAACGGTAATTAAATCATTATTATCACTTAATTAATTGTGGATTAGGTTGGCGGAAATTTAGCAGGCCCACTATATCTGACATTACTCCAAATTTGGGGGGGTTAACTAGAGTTTCTTTAGATTTGGTGGAGTTTTCCTAGGGAAAACTGAAGAGACCATAACTTCTTCAATTTTTAACCAATTTTAGCTCAAAAAGAGTCATTCCTAGATGATTTGGATGATCTGAACACAATGAAACATGTTGCAGAGGCAGAAATGAACTTTAGCACATGATGCTTCTACGTTGAAGTTTAAGGAAGCCTAGGGCCACTAGGAGAGGAGGTCCAGCCTAGATCAGTTGAAGTCTAATTGCAGAGCTTGGCAAGTCATTTTTTGGGTTTTGGGTTTTATGAATCTAATGGAGTAGGATGCAAAGCCATTGGAGCACTACAGGTGCATGTAATCATATATTTGACCGTTAATCAAAAGAGGGCCTAGCCATTGAGGCAGGTTCAAGGAGATGTAGCCTAGGAGGGGTGAACTCCTTTATCAGCTTTGTGTTATGAGTTTGTTTTGTTTTATTTCTCTACAATTTTCTTGTTGTATATGTGTTTTTAAAGAACTATTTAACCTCATAAATTGCTGATAAAATACGCTCAACACTTGACACATAGTTCCTCACATTTTGGTTAATTTGAGAGGATCCTAAACACATTGTTTTTAATACTGATGAGGGATCTTGCATAACATTAAAATGTTTTCCCAACATTTAGGTCATGTGCCAAATCTAGCAAGGAAAATATTCTTGCAAGTCGTTACCTACATGAAGCTTGTTGTAGCTGCTTGATCCTAACTTTCCCTGCTTGATCCTTGCCTCCTCTTGCCTTCTTTACCTTTCTTACTCCAATGTCAAAGTGCTCCAAGAAAAATCTAAGTGTCCAAGAGTATGGGAGAGAGAGAGAATAATGAGAGTGCTCCATCACTAAAATGACAAAAGGTTACCAATTGATCCTCAGAATCATTTTTATGAATGAGGCCTCTATTTTCTTCATTTTCCATTATTTTCCTTGATTTTCTTCCTCACATGAAACCTGTGGCCTTTCACTTCCTTTTTCTCCTAATTTCCATTATTTTAATAAATAATTGTGCCAAAATGCCATTTTTCCTTTCCAATTTCCTTAGCCATAAACAACGAAACGAACACACACTAGGATGTCTTGCCCAACATTCAGCTTGGAATAAGTGTCCCATCAATTGTCACGTTATCTTTTTTAAGTTTTATTACATGGAATTTTCACCAAGGATGTTACAGAACCCTCCTCCTTGGGGGACACCATCCTCGGTGTTCACTCGCACATATACCTCAGCAATCTGCTGAAAGAATATATATTGCTAATGGAGCTTTATAAGACAACTCAATGTTGTATTTACAATGAAAGATCTACTCAAAATTCATGACAACATGAAAACATACCGCATAGTGGAGATTTATAACATAACTCATTATGGTATTTATAATGATCATCCTACTGAGTGCCATCCCATATAACATCATAACATCATGATAATATAACCACATGATAGCATAGTAACACGACAACATAATCATAATGACATGATATCCATGCCGCATAGTGGAGCTTTATAACATAGATTATTATGGTGTTTACCTCCATATACATGTGTACATATAGCAGCATCATCATAAATATAGATATCAAAACATGTACCAAAGCATAGGGGATAAAATACATTGAATCGCTTAGCTCGTGTAAGATGCTAAACCTGGATAAGAACAAAGCACCATGGGAAAGAAAAGTGAGCTTTTAAGGAAAATCCTAGGCAAGTGGATAAAAAGGACCACAAAAGCTAGACACCATTGAAGGAAATTAATCACTGAATAAACGTATGAAATACAGATGGAAGGCATCATTAGAGGTTGTTGATACCTTGGCAAGTGAGTCTTAGCTAGGGGGTGTATTGGAGGAATTCAATTCAAGATTGGGTGGTAAAGGTTTCATAATCCCAAGTGTGTGTTCCTCACACAATGATATTGGTTAGGTTGTTGTTTTATTGATTCACTTCTTTAATGTATGAAATTTTGGTTAAATGTTGTCGGTTGGAAGGCTGTCAATTTACGATTAGTCTTTCAATAGGATAATATAGTAAAAATAAAGATATGTCTATGATTTTAAATTCAGATACAAGTATTTCTGAAAATTTGAATTCAAAAAAGATATGTCTAAGGTTTTGAATACAGATAAAATTATTTTTGTAATTTTGAATTCAGAGAAAGATATTTCTGCAATTTTAAACTCAGATAGTGGTATTTTCTGTGATCATGAATTTCGAAAAGATTAATTGAGTTTATTTCTGTTATGCATGTAATCTGTGAAGATAAATTCAGTTGTTTACAAATGAAATATTACAGGTTTAACAATATATAGGTTTTGTTTCTATAGTTAATATGTATGGAGGTTATGGTAACAAACTAGCTATTGTTAGGTTTATTTTTACTGTTACCCAACATGAGATTTGGATTAACAAATCTAGGAGGTTAAGGATTTGTTCTACAACCACGCTAAGTACGTAAGTCACTTATGAAATCTCGTGAATATTACAAACTGATTCTAGTAATGACCAAGAACTCTAGTTAAAAATAGTTGCATGTAAATAGTTGTTGAGAGGAGGGTGTTTATAAATCAATATAAGAAAGTGAATGAGAATTATGATTGGTGTACATCCCATAATATATTAGTTTGATTAATTCAATAGTCAATAGAGAAGGAGTTAGAGACTAAATAGTCAATTTGAATATGGCTTCATAGCATAATAATAATAAAATCTTGTTCCCGATGAATGCATGCCTCTTAATTAGCAGCTAACTCTGAATCTATAATTAGTAAAGGAGTGGTGCATGAAAGGTCCTTACAAGTCTGGTAGAAATTACCTTGTCTGGGTAAGACCACAAAATAATTGATTACTGAAACCTAAGATATAGCTTCGTGGGAAGGAAAACATATTACACAGACATGAATCAAATTCCTATGTAAGCAATTTGACAAATTAAATTAATTCCGGGAATTACAGGATTTGTAACAAACACAGTTTTCTCAACGGTTGAATAGATATTTACCAGCGCGATGTGACCAGAGTTATGGTTTACAATTAACTTTAGCATATATATATGTGTGGGGTATATATATATATATATATATATATATTAATTGGATAGGAATAAAAAACTAACACTTGCAATTTCCAAAGGAATAAAAATGGTCACTGAATGGAATAGAGATGTATTACTGGAATGTAAATACATTTATACATACAAAATCACAAAAATAAATAACCCATAAATATAACCGTGATTGTATACAGGTATTATTTGCAGACATTACAACAATGAAAACATCACATTCTATCTAGTGAAGAATGAAAGGAATATATTAACCAATATAACCAAATTTTTGAATATGTAATTGTTATTATAGTCCCGAAATTGGACCATCTAAAATAGATGGTGTGTAAAGAGGAAAATTAATTACAGAGCATTACTAGAATAGATAGTGTTCACATTAGGTGATCCAAAGGTTTCGCTTTTTCCTATATACAAACTGGCTTCTCATCACATAGTGTGTTGAGTAGGTGCCCTCATCAGTTGAGGTTTCAAAAACTAAATAGTTCGAATAGATAAAATGGAAATTCATAGAAGAAAAGTTCCTTAACGCCAGAAAATTAAACCCATAATAAAGTTATAGCCCTTGTGATACCAAAAATTTCCCCATAGACAAATAAGCCCAAGAGTCTTCGTTATGCTGAAACAAGTGTAAACAACCAGAAACCATAACAAAATTGGGAATAGATACCAAAGGTGACAGGATGATCTCACCGAATAGAGGTGTAACTGGAAGGAGCAGCGGCTGCTTGAAAATCATAGAAGATAGAGAATGAACTAAGTAATGTTATCATTCCAAAGCGATTGCAACAAAGAAGCATTAAACCCCAAAGGGAAAATAGTCTTACCTGTGTGGGATCTGAAGAAATTGTGGAGTCTATGGCTTTAAGCTCTGTCAATAAGTAAATTGGTAGAGTAAACCATGGTGTGAGAGAAATGTATTTCACCCATGAAGGGTAGGCATAATGAAGGCATAAATTACCTTACCGCAACTTTTGTGGTGAACTAGAGAGACAGTGGTGGCGAACTGACTCGGTGGTGGAGCAAATCGCTTATACTTTTTGTGATTTCCTTACGAAACTAAGAAGAACCATTACTGCATTCATACCATTAAATGAAGCATTGTAATCTTGCCAAGATAAGGAAAGAAGAGTTAAGTTAAGGTTAACTTGGAAGATATTGTAACTCGTTACATGGAAGAGGCGTAGTAAGAATTGAACTCAAAACCACAAGAATTTCCACCATAAGCGTTATCCATTGAACCTGTAGTTAAGAACCGACATGAATGTACAAAGTGTGAGAAACAGGCTAAAAGGAAAAAAAGAACTCCATGAAAAGTCCAAACCTGGAGAAATTAAAAATATCGTCGTTACATAGAAATACCAAATAATATAGTTGCCTCACGAAAATACCAGAACAAAGGAATTTAACAATTTAGCCACAATGATACCTGGAAGCATGGAGAAAAAAATGCAAAGTGTTAGGGATGCCATCTTTGAATATCCACCATGATTTATTGAGGGTCACATGGAAGCCATGCACAAACGGTGACTATCGAAACCACACAACAGAGCGACCAGGAGAGGAGGGCAACAACAAATTTGGCATAATGCCCAAGTATCCATAATAAAGGAGGATTAGGGTTGGAAAATTTTATCTCAACCCTTGATTGACTTAAGAATAATCTTAGGTGTTGAACGCTTCCTAATGAGCCACCTGCACTCCATGTGATGGAGGCAATCATGGCACAAATAGATTGGTTATCACATTCCCAAGATGAGACCGTACAGAGAGAAATACATAAAAGAATTAAATAATTAAATAAGGATGTTGTATGGGAAAGAAAAGGTTAAATGTGCATCGGGGAAACCACTTAGGTATACATTAACAAGGGTCTTCATGACATTAATCCGGAATGCAACAAATGAAGTTCTTGAGTTATATAAATTATAACCTTTAAACCCAAATGGATCATCGTGGATATACCATTATGGCTACATGAGGGATAGTGTGACATGGACACATTTTTAGGTATATAAACTGAGTAAGTATATCATATAACACATAAGGCTTCAACCCCTTAACTTATGGTTACCACTAGATTAAAGAATAGGTCTACAGAAAAAACAAACAAACAAACAAACAAACAGGGGATTAAGGTTATGAAATGCTTAAAGGGAAATGAATTATGATTACTTTAATGATACAAATGAATTTTGTGTGTACAAGTATAGGGATGGAGAAAAGAAAAATCTTTGGCATAGTGATCATAGAGTCACGACAGATGGTATCAGAGCACAAGTTCACCGCTGGGGCCTTAAGGAACCATCATAGAAATAGTAAACAAACTTGTGTGTCTTGACAAGTTGATGTAGAGAACAACTCAAAATTGATTGTGTTTGCTTCATAAGGTCAATAAGAAAGAAATACTCTTATAGAGGAATGGCAGAGGAGGTTCCAACCATCACTAAAGGGGAAGACCTATATGTTGAATTGCGGAATGGGTCTACCCTAACAACTACTCAATTTATGGATGTTATTATGAAGCTGCAACTAGAGTTGACATATTTGAGCAGAAGCAATGGGCATATGTTTAAGGCCAGTGACGAACAAGAAAGAATGATCAAAGGATTGTCGGAAAAGTATATCCATAAAACAGTGGAACCTGATATAGTGAAAGGAATAAAAAGGGCTGCAGAACCAGAGAATTTTGAAAGTGGGTGGGATTCTGATAGAACATACCCCAGAACACAAAAAAAAGAAACAAACACAACTATAAGGGGACTTTATAAAAATTAAGCCCCCTACTTTTGATGGAGAGAAAGAGGAGGATGTCGAAGCATGACTGCTTAGTATGACAAAAAAAATTTCAAGGCTATGAATATGAGAGAAACTTAAACGCCAAATTGGCCATTTATCTGCTGCAAGGTAAAGCAACCCTCTGGTAGGAAGAAGCAAAAAGTGTGCATCTGTTGGAGGAAAAGATAGTACGTTGGGAGGAATTTCGGAGGAAATTCAAGAACTGCTATTTATGTGAACGTTATAATGATGACCGTGTAAAGGAGTTCCATGAGTTAAGGTTGGGACAATTAACCATGGATGAATTTGTGGAAAAATTCACCAATTTGTTGCAGTATGTTCCATACATTAAAGTAGAAAAAGCCAAGGTATCTTGGTTTATGAACTGTTTTCCTACTATCTACAAGGAACGGATTGAGTTTGAAAATACGAAGACAATGGATGAAGCAGTAAGAAAGACAAGGTTGTGTTACCAACAGATTAAGAATAAGGGAGAAGGATCTAAGTTTTTTTTCGAAGGCTCACTAATTTGCATACCTTTTGCTCTTCCATTTTAATAGAAAATCCCTCTTGGTGAAAGATGTATACATCATCTTTTAGTTCTCCATTTAAAAAGCTAGTTTCTAAATCCATATGATGTATTTCCCTTCCTTTTTGAGTTGCAAGAGAAAATAAAGTTGTAATAGTGCCCCATTTAGGTATAGGAGCCAATAAAGGATAAATGTTTAATGTCATCTTATTTTATTATAGAAAAAGTGATAAATGTTTAAAATTTTAAATAATTGAGTTAATTTTTGTTTTTGTTTTTGAAGACGTTTATTTCAAATGCGCGCAAATAAAGTTGTAATAGTGCCCCATTTAGGTATATTAAGATGATTTTAAGTTTAATGTCATCTTTAATGTCATGTTTAATGTCATGATAGAAAATAAAGTGGTAATAGTGCCCCATTTAGGTATAGGAGCCAATGTCACTGTTTATAGAAATATATATTAAGATGATTTTAAGAAAATATATGTTTTCAATATCTAAATAGTGTTATTTTTTATAAGTTCCTTTAATAATCTTTTAGTTTAAGTTTGGATTTTGATTTAGATGGAATGTGCATATTATTTTTCATATTCTAATAATTGATTTATCGAAAATGATGTTGAAAACAATGTGTATATGTTTTATTTTGTCCTCTTTTTTTTTTTAAGTTTAAGCTTATAAAAAGGAATTAAACTAAGTAATCCTCGATAGGGTGGCACATTGTGAAAATTCATTTGTTTATCAAATACAACGTTTCATTTGTTTTTATTAATATAAATATTTTTTTTAAGTAAATTTAGTTATATATAGATTTTACAATTAGGAATATTTGAGATTTGAAAATTTAAAAATAAATATTTTGTAATATAAGATAAGATAAAATTAACTAAAATATAGTTATTAAAAATATTTCATTATTTGCACTTATCTTATCATATTTAAGGGTGTGTCCACAATCGTATTTAGGACTAGAAAATGTTGGGCAAATATTATGATGTGATATTATGGTCTATGAAGACCCATGCATTTTCCTAAGAATTATTATGCATTAGGATAGAACAGCGTACGACAAGGAGGTAATGATTCCACCCTCCTTGACATGAGTACCAGTAATACCTATGTGGAGGTAATAATAGTAGAAATTCTATACCCATATGTGAGCTTGAATTTATGAAATTATATTTATTAAATCTAAATTGTACCTCAGATTTTCATAATCTTATTATGTGTCAAAGAAAGTTGTGATTCTAAAGACATATCAATGGAGACGACACCATCTAGTAGCATCACCATCACCACCATCATTGTTGGACACCTAATTCACTAAGGGTTATGGTGTGGATGTTGAACAATCAAAATGACTCCAAGAGACCATGAAGATGAATCCAATATTCATCTCAATGTATTATAAATGTACATCAATGTCAATAGTAAATGCAATGAATTTTTTACCTTTAATATCATGCCTTCACCACGGTTGTGTTTAACATGGTATCAGAGCCAAGCAATTCTGGCCCTGGTCAAATTTGCACCACTACTTTTGTTGTCTTACTATGCATTTTAGGCCTTCCATTAGTCTTGCAATTCTAAGATAAATTCCAACTGAATTCTTTTCCCTCTGCTACTCAGATCTGTAGTTTTGAGACCTATTCCAATTATATTTGAGTTAGGTATTGTTCCTACAGTCACACTAAAAGAAAAAAATGGACAAAACACACACATTATCTTTGTGCATATTGTTTATGTGATCATTTATGTTCTCTTCAAAAATAGAAAAAGAAAAGGGGGAGGTTCTTTCTGGTGAACAGAGCATTTCTCCGGTGAATTTTGTAGGTTGAACAGTCTGCCATTATCCTAATATCCAATGAATAATTCATATCTGCGTTGAATTTTTGGATGACATCAAAGTCTAAACTCATTATGTGTTAAAGGGCTGTTTAATGGGAATGGAGCATTGAATTAGTGGTGTGATTTTCCTTTGCATGGAAAGTATAACAAATGGTCCCACTTTAAAACCTGCCACTCGAGTTAAGGGAACCTGTGACCGCTTATTGAAGTATAATGTTGGCCCTGTTTATTGTCTTGCTGATTTGTAACCCTATGTTGATCTGAGCACTAGTAGTTTGCTCGGCCAAATAATTCTTGGGGCCCATTATTCATCCTTTCTCGAAGATTTATTTTCTGAAATATCGGTCAAGCGAGACAAGTGTTGAAGGTCGAGATTTATTTTTCTGAAGGATCAATCCAGCCAGAGAAGTGTTGAAGTGTCAAATATTTGTTTTCTTGTTGGCCAAAGTTTCATCTTGAGAGCTGAAATTGAGATTAATTTGTATAAGGTATTTTTTGTGGTTGTTTGGGAGAAGTTCCAGTTAAAGGAGGTCGTGTTTCCACCTGTGTAAATTGTTGGTGAAGTCTTTTTCTAGTTCGGTCTAATCAATAGTGCAAAAAGGGGTCAATTCCCTTTACTATCTTTGTTGTATTAATCACCCTTATTGTTGGTCGAAGTTTCTAGTATTGTTGCTAGCGGTATCAAAATGATGCACGCCATGGTATTTGAGCAATAGTTAAGTCTAGTAGTGATCAGAATGGGCTAGAGTATGCCAACGCCAGTGTTTGTTGGAATGAGGGTGATGTATGGAGAAATTGATTGAATGATTGAGATTATACCAGCTTGGAACCTAGATTGAATATTGGTGCAAACACAATAGTTGGAACATTCAAATGGAGCCTCGGGCAGAGAAGGTTTGTTTAATGATGCATATATGTGTATGGTAGTAGCCGGTTGTGTGGTGAGAGTAGATTTTGTGAAATACCAAACATTAGATTACATCTGTGGTGATGCTATTACGTTGAAATAGTGAATGAAGCATTGCTATCTGTGTATAATTCAGCGTGGAATGAAACATTGAGAGAATCCTTAAATATTGTATTTTAAAATCTTTGGTATGTGCGTTGATACTTAAGATGTTGCTTATTTTCATTTGAACGATGTATGATTGATTGTGTTTAATGGGTGAGTTGAATGGCATGTGCCCATTAATTGAATCCGAACACCTCATATTGTTGGTCGATTGCATACATCTCTTGAGCATTGGAGTGGTTGGATAAAGCCTATATTGGTTCAACATTGAATGTACACTAGTGACTTGTGACAACAAAGTTCGTTGGTATAGTGGTGTTGCAATTTGCTTATCTCATGAAAACCACGTGGAAAAATTAATATTCTTTGAGTTGATTACATCAAGGAAGAGCGATATGTCCAATTGAAATATCGAAAAATTGTTCACTCTCATAGTCTTGTTACTTCTAAATCTCCTTTTGTGTGTAATGCGTTATTTCTTTTTCTTTAATGTGTCAATTTTTTATTAGTACTCCTTAATATATGAATGACGGGATGGAGGTTTTGAATCTACAGTTCAAAGCATTGTTCCCTTTCTATTTTTGTCAGGTTTTATATATTAAGAATTTTGTCTCTTAAAATCTTGTGTTTGCTGCTCATTTTGCATCAACATAACTGTGATAAAATGGGCTAAATGAGGAAGGGGTTGGTGCAACTAATATTTTTTGTTCTGCAGTTGTTATTTATGGACATCATGTTTAGTTTACCATACAAGTTATAACATGTGGGGTTTTTGATATTTGAAGTAATTTGAAGATTGAAGACTATTGAGAGCTTCTTTGTCTTTGCATTGTATTGGAGTTTGGAGTCTAGCTTTGAGTTCCTAATTATTTTACTATTTTCTAAGGTTGATTTGCTGAAAAATGGCTCTAATTAGTGAAGTATTAGAGTTCCTAAAAACCCTGATATAATGTATTGTTAAAGACAAAGTGAAAATTAGTAAAGCCTTTCTTGTTGATATTAGAACATGTCTGTAAAATGCACAAGAAAAGATTTTTTTTTTTTTTAACTAGAATCTGAATTCCAGCGAGATGAGCTTCAACAGATTTGTCATTCTTAATTGTTTTCTACTCAAAACAATCACTTTTTCAAGGCTAAAAGAAACACCAATCAACAGCTAGAAAGTGATGAAGTTAGTAAGGTTGGGCTGGATTCACATTTAGTGCCTAGTGTAAGAGAAGATTTACATGAAAAAACATAAATTCATCTTGCACTTCCCAAGCCAATCATCAGACCTTGGGAATAACTTGTCAACAACAAGAACAAAACATGTTTTGGATATGATAATGAGGGGACCTTCCATATTCCATATTACTCAAAGCCCATCAAATTTTAGAGTTACGAATTTCTTCATTACAATTTACCTTCACCTGTTCCTGTTCTTCTTCCCCACGAGCCACAATAGAATGCTAGATGCCAACATTGTGACAGAGTTGGCCATGTGAAAGATCACTATTTTGATCTTTGCCCATGCCATTATTGTGGTCAGCACAATAATTCTTCAAACATATGCTTCAAAAATAATCCTCCTACAAGAACACAAATACATCTTGGATGGATCACTTGTTGGCAATGGGATTCAACAACCAAGAAGATATTTCAGTCATGTTAGAATTTCTTCCAGAGTACTGAAAAGTCTTACAGTTGATTTGTCTTTAAGTTTTCACCTTGTATTTGAAAGGGGGGAAGTGGTGGTCATATACAAGTTTCAAAGCTAAATCAAGCAAGATTGAGCCATAACCTGAACTCGCTGCCTGAGCCTACAACCAGAGACATCCATACCCAGATTCAGATTTGTAGCTAGAGACATAGAAGTCCTTGAGTATGCTTATGGTTGGTGCCCTTCCTTAAAGAACCATAGGTTGCAGACCTCCCTTTTATAGGTTGAACGTCTCCCTCTCCAAAACATTAAGGAACACTTCATCTGCTAGAAGGCTTCATCTTCTTGCTAGATTTGGAAGAGTTCTAGAAATCACACTAAGTATTCCTTTGGTTGGTGGCCTTCCTTGAACCACCAAGGGTTGTAGACCTCCCTTCTTATAGGTTGAAGGTATCCCTCTCAAAAGCATTAGGGACACTTCCTCTAGTAGGAAATTTTAGCTTGTTTCCATATTTGGAAGAGTTTTGAGAACTTCACTAAGCATTCCGGTGTTGGCTGTAATCCTTAAACCATCGCCGACTCAGACCTTGAGTTCTCCCACCTTATACTTCTATTTTAGTGGGCTTATTGAGCCTCTTTATGTCATGAATGATTTTATTCTTTATTATAGATCTCTTCTTGGACTCGTATATGGCCATTCGGATTAAGGGGGGAATGTTGGACACCTAATTTGGTAAAGGTTATGGTGTTGAATTTGAACAGTCAAAAGGGGTCCAAGAGTCCTTGGAGATGAATATAAGAGTCATATTGATGTATTATAAATTTACATCAATGTGAATAGTAAATACAATGAATTTTTTATCTTTCATATCCCGTCTTCGCCCTTTTTGTGTTTAATAATCATCATCATGATCGCCATTTCCATCACCACCACCGTTATAATGTGTTCATTGGAATCCATCTTGGAAACATTAAAAGGGTCATCGATGGCCAACACCAAGGAAGAGAAAACTCACCTTGAGGAAATAAACCCAAAGGATTCCAAAGGTTTTGATTATAAATAACTGAAGGGAGATATTTCTAGGGAACTGCAAAAGATTAAACTCCCAAAATTTCCAGGAGGGTGAGATGGAGAACGTGCTGAAGCATGGCTAGAAGGAATGACATGGTGTTTCACATTAAGAAAATATTATACTATCTCTAAGAAAAATATCACTATATTTCAACTTAGGGAAAGTGCTTTGATTTGGTGGGAAAACCTAGAAAAGAAGTTACATCTCACTTCATACAATGTTCCCTAGGAGTTGTTCGAGGAAATATTTTGCGCTAAATACTTGCCACACTACTTTCAAGAGAAACAAGATGCAGATTTACATATATTAATCCAACGTAACAAAATAGTGGAGGAACATGAGATAATATTTATGGAACTCGTAAAATAAATTCCGTATCTTCATACTGATGAATGCCAAGCTTAAAGTTTTGTGTATGGGCTAAATATGCTAATTAGGGCCGTGGTTAGAATGTGGAAGCCATTATCAGTAGTAGAGGCACTTCAATGTGCCCATTATGCATAATAACATCTAGGGATCAAAAGAGATGTCATACTGACATGAGCCCCGTAGCTGGGATTTCCAGGTAAGGCTCCCCGAAACGGCTTCACAAGAAGTATCTCGAGACCACATCCTTATGGTAATAGATTTACTCCAAGAGGAGTAGATGCAAGATCTCCCATTATAGTTAATACTATAGTTGTTGAATTGTCAAACACAAGTCTATGGAAATCTTGAGGAACTACAAATAGAGGAAGAAATGTTAGAGGAAGTAGCATAAGAGGATGAAGTTCCTTTCCTAGAAACTCACCATCTAATTCAAGGGGATCATCCCAGGTTAATTGTTGGGAATGTGGAGGGTCGCATTTTGAGTGTGATTGTCAAGAAGCCTCGTCAAATGTAACACATAGAGAAATAAAATCACCATCATAAAATATCCAAGGAAATTATAGAATCCATGTAGTATTCAACAACAAACAAGAAAAGAATCAGTCCATTATAGTGGAATCCTCAGGTAGTATTAATGTCATAAAACTCAAAATCTCATTTGGTACTTGTGCAAATAATAGTTTTATTTCATCATATGGATTATATAAATGTGGGTTGACAAAATGCAAGAAAAATGATTTCAGACAGGTAGAAATAGCTTCTGGAGAACTTCAATCCATAGATTTAACTGTTGAGGAATGCAAAGTTGACCTATGGATTTGTTCGACTATGTTAAAATAATATGTCACAACCCTAGGAACTTATGACCTCGTCATAGGAATGGATTGATTATAAGCTCATCGAGCTTGGGTAGATTTTTACGGGAAAATAATTCTCTTTATAAATGATGAAGGAGAGACAATCCAAATCCAAGGTATTAAAAGAAGGTATCTTTGTTCTTCATCTCAACAATGAAAATGAAGCATTTCTTAAGAGAAGGATCTCGAGTATATGCAATTCAAGAAGAAAGCAAGGAGAAAGGACATTCCTTAGATAAATATATGGCTTTATTTGAATTTCTCTATGTTTTTCCAAAGGAACTACTAACAATACATCCTAAAAGAGAGCTAGATCTCATGATAGAATTGAAACCTGGAACAGAACTAGTCTCTAAAACACTTTATAGAATGACAGCTCAAGGAATTCAAGAGTTACAAATCCAACTAAAAGAACTACTGGATATACGAGACATCCAAACTAGTACCTCACCTCGGGGTGAACCTATAATTTTTGTCAAGAATAAGGATGATTCCTTGTGGCTATGCATAGACTATCAAGAGTTAAATCAAGCTACAATAAAGAATCAATATCCAATGCCTTGAATTGATGACCTCTTCCACCAAATGAAAGGAGCTTGTGTATTTTTAAAAGTCAATCCATGACTAGGTTATCACCAACTAGTAATTAATGAAAGTGTCATCTCTAATATGCATTCTAAACATGATTTGAGAATTATGAGTTCAAAATGGTGCCATTTGGGTTGAGAAATGCAGTAGCAGTATTCATGAACCTTACGAATAGTGTTTTTTGCAAATATCTTGACCAATGTATACAAGTCTTCTTAGATGATATTCTCATACACTTAAAAAATGAGAAAGAGCATGAAGAACATTTGCAGATAATATTATCTTTCTTCAGGGAACACTAGTTATATGGAAAGTTATCCAAGTATTCCTTCTTTTAGAAGAAGATTCATTACCAAGGTCATATTATATCTGGTGAAGGGATCTCAGTAGATTCTGAGAAAGTAAAATAAATCATGGAATGGATGATACCAAAGAATTCACATGTGTTATAGACATATTTGGGCACTGCAACCCTAATCACATATGTCTATAAGACAAGGGCTTATAAGTCCCTAAAAGTGTTGTTTCATACCCTAAAGGAGCAAGGTCATATGATTACATCATCTCCCAGAATTTTTCCCTAAAAAACTACTCAAAACTAGTCAAAATAGGACCATACAGGTTGCCCAGTGCTAAGGGTGCGATGCATCTAACCCGCCACATGCAAAAAGTGCGATGCATACTAGAAAGCCCTTCTGTAGGGTGCATTGAGCGAGAGCAGACAAATGGCAGAAGCAATTTGCTAGGTGGAGACCCTGAGAATCTTCTAGAAGCTGCTCATTTGACACTTACCTCTTTGAATTCTCCTAGGGATGAGTAAGGGATCATGAAATCTCCAAGTGGAACCAAAAACTATCAGAGAGATGACACTAATCAAAATGCCAGAAGCTGACTCACCCCTCTGCAAACATCTATGTATGGATCCCTCATCCCGGACGTCCAAGGGCTGGAATTTTGTAATTTTCAAGGAAGTGTTGTTGGTTTCTCTTTGAAGACATTGTTGGGTGATCTTGCTTTGTATGAGGTGAAGAGGGCTCTCATGCTGGGAGTATCGCGCTGGGTTAGACCAATGGGTTGTAACCCTCTCTTCTACTACTTCTATCAATAATGCTATTTGAGTTTTCCTCCATATTCTTGTATATCTCTGAATCTTGTATCGATATATGCATCTGTATGGTTAATATACATTTGATCCTATATTTTTTATGGTTATAGATCTCTATGCTTTGATGGTATTATGTTGCTTTGACTCTACAGGTGCTCTTTAAAGCAGGACAAGTAAGGAAGGAGTGGCAAAATTCTGTCAAAGGGGAATGGAAACAAGCAAGGAGCCAAGCGAAAGACTAAGGTTGGTACTCTCTGCTTCTTTCTCATCTATCTCTCATAAAGGAAAACACAAGTGACTTTAGTTTGTTTGTTTCTAAGATAGCTACCCGTCTTAGGGCGATTAGCAGCTCTGAATAGACACTAGTTTTCCTGATAACAAAATGGAAACTCCACTAGGGAGTGAATAGTTTGATTGTTTGTCTCTATTTGTTTGCTTCATAAACTACGGACGGAGCCTAAAGTTAAGCCAGCTAGCCTTCAAACTGCATTTGCTATGCAAGTGAAAAGTAGATCAATGTTGCTTCAGTCAATCTCTGGGTTTGTTTATGAACTAAACAACTAACTTGAAAGCATCCTAAGTGCCCTAGCGGTAGCTCCAGTAACCTCATTAGATCAGCCCCTATACTTTGTAGTTAGTGACTATCATTAGCTCAACCTAAATCCCTGAACTAAGCTGCAAAATATGACCAAAAACCAAGTTAAAGTCTCGTCCCTAGACCATCGCACTATCTCCTTTTGGAAAACTGGATGCATTGCACCTCCCATGTGCAGTAGGTGGGATGCATCCCTGTTTCCCTGTGTTACAAGTGTGATGATCAGATAAGACTGTTTTTGCCTCCATATTTTGGTTTTTTCTTCACTATCTTCAGCTTTATTCAGGAGTTTTACTATCTGTGATTAGTATACCACTATTGAAACTCCCTTCCTTTACATTATTCAGCCTCCATTTTACAAAGAATTGTGAATTTTTTTTATATGTATTTTTCGCCATTTACAGTTCTCTTTTACAAAAAAGTAGCTTAATCGAACTATCGTCTTTTGATTTGAAAGTGTCGCAAGTGTTGTTTTCAGTCAAAGAAAAGAATTCTACTCTGTTGATGGTCGATTACACCGTTACTCTTGTATTTGATCTGAATTAATAGTATTTCAAGTGTTGAAAGCAGTTTTCAATTCAAAATCGCAAAGTGTCTTCCTTGTCTTGCTTTCGTCTTTTGAAGAGAAAACTATTAGTACTGTCACTTTGAGAGAAAAGATAGTTCAAATTTGTATCTAGCATTCTTTTTTTCATTCACACATCAAGAAAGTGGAAAAAAAATACATGCATGTGCATTTTCATTTAGACTACTTGTTGATTTTGATTTAGGACAGTCCATTCTAGTGTGTGCTCTCTTCTCTATGTTGAAAGAATTTCGCTCCTCTTTCTTTAGTAGCTAGGATTTTCATTGCAAAAATAAGAGTAAACGATTGTTTATCATCTTAGATTGCATATTTAGGAATTGTATATCTACATCATGCAGTGAACCTTAAAGGAAAACTTCTTAAGAAAGATCAACTGTAAAATAAATTCAATGAACATAAAAAACGCTTTGGAACCTAACGCACAACATCTAGAAACCTAGGCTAGAGACATATTCTGGCATCGTAAATCCATGTAACTATCGCTTTCATCGTAGGTTGGGTGATTCCTCCTCTTTGAGACGATAAGTGCCAGTACGGACTTGTGCTCCCACGTACCGTGGAGTATATATTGGGAGACCACAATAGGCTATATCCTTTATCTTTAGGAAGCTGTGTCTGCCACCCATTGATCGCAATGCACTGAACACAACATTTTGGAAGATTGACTGTCGTACCGTAAAAAGTATTATGTAGTTTTGCGATTGGTTTGGTAATCCCTCTGTCTAGATTTCCAGAGTAGTCTCTTTCGTTTCTTTTTAGACTCCTTAAAGGAAAAGGTCCATCTGAGCACTTGTCACTTTAGGCTCATTAAAAATCGAAGGCGACTAGAGTCATCTTTAGCTTTTCCTCGACTCTTAAAAATTGAAAAAGCAAGTTGTGTCAAAGTGCCATAAAATTTATTTTAATCGGAATAACATCATTGTTCCCTCATTGATCTTAGGTTGAGAAAACGGAGTCCACCAATCAAGGATTTCCCCTTGGGGGAAATCCTAGTCCTTTCTCCTCTTGGGGAGATGTTGGTGCACCTCATATGGCCACATTGTCCCTTCCAGGACTGACAATTGGCCTGCCAGTATGGCTCTTCTCAACCTCTATCGTTCAAAGCACTGTGATTCCTCAACAATCAAATCAACAAATAAATGATACTAGAGTTACCCTCCAACCTTCTACTTGGTTTGTTTCTCCTTCTCCTTCTTCCTCTCCGCTTGGTGAAGCTAGTAAAACTAAAAACCAAGTAACTGAGAAGAAGAAGAAAGGGCAGGAGAAGAAGAAGAAGGAGCCAACGACAAAAAGGGGCAACCATACATCATCTAGCGAAAATCCACACACTGCACCATCCAAACCTAAATCTCCATGTGTCATCTGCAAAGGGGACCACTATCATCGAGATTGTCCTTGCATCCCATGGATCTTAAGGGACTGGTCTCCCCGCTTACACAACCCAATGTCGTCAACCTCTGATGATCATGTTGAGAGTACACCATCAAATAGTGAAAACAAATTCAATGGACAGAAAGGAAGATCTAAATTTCCTTGTAGAATGTGTGAAGGTGATGATGCCATCCACTGTTGTCCCTTCGTAGACGAAGCTAAAAGAGTCTTGGATAACCTTCCTGCTTCACCGCTACCGCTTCCTCCTGGATACAAGAAACTCTTGTCGAGTCCATCACTAGTTGAAAATCTGATTGACACACCTTTGTTGTTGGTCGAATCACCTATCATTGAAGATAAACCCTTTGAGTCCACATCAGACCAAAGTCAACAGCTCGAGACATCAGTCGACCCCAGCTTGTCTTCCGAGGATCCATCTTCAGATGATACAGTCACCAAAGAGAATGAGAATGACACCGTTCAAATTCTCTTCATGAACACAGACTCCGATGAACATGGGGGCAATCTACCCATTCCTTAACTACAGGAAGGAAGTTCATCGAAGATGTATATGGCCATTTATTCGGTCCCACCTCCAAGCAACCCAGTTGTTTCCTTGAACTAGAATCCACTAGGCAGACCCTGTCTACCATCTAATGTACCATTCCGAATCATAGTGAAAACTTACAGAATGGTCATGGTTGGTACCATCATAGATGAAGGGGCTTCTGTGAGTATCCTGTCCTCAACTACTTGGAAAGTTCTTGGTTCACCATCGCTTCTGCCTGAGATGCGAAATCTGACAGGCTTCGACAAAGGAACCAGTCGACCATTAAGGATCCTTCCAAATTTTCCTATAACTTTGAGAAGGAAAACCATTTATCTGAACGTGATGGTAGTCTAAGGACCTTTAGATTACAATCTACTCCTTGGGCATGACTACATTTATAGCATGGGAGCTATTGTTTCCTCACTCTTTCGAGTGATGTGTTTTCTGCATGAAGGCAGAGTGTTCTAACTCGTAGACCAGCTTTCATTTCCTGGCTCACACATAGCTAATAGTCAAATGCCGTCCCTAACTGGTCTTTTTGCACAAGGAATGTCCCATTAATCTCCAGTTCATCCACCTGATGAGCGCGAGTTATTCGGTGATTGTGACTGAAACCTAAGGGGCATGCGCCCTGGTCTGCTTCGACAGGAAAACCCCAGTTATAAGGTGGGTTTTCGCGTAGGAATATGACTTGTCTGACACACCCATCCGTTTAGGAAAATGGGATTAGACTGGAATAATATACCTCTGTCAGAAGGTATGCCTTTCTCGATAAAGCAAGTGTTTTGTCTGCAAATTGAAGGGTAACCTAGAAACTCTAATTTGTTATACCCGGGCATGCGAACCTTTTTGCATGAAAGTGAAAAGAGACCATTTATTTTCTTAGTTTGTAGGTTCTTAACCCTTTAAACTCGTAGGATTGGTCATTCCTAGCTTTCATAATGAAAGGATTCTGAGCAAAGTTTCGAATGGGGCAAGCTCCCTAAAAAATGAACCTATCGATGAGACATCCTTATTAAATGACTGGCACGAGTAGTTTTACACGAAGTTCAAGCTCGTTAAAAAATAAACCTAGCAATGAGCATATGTTCCACCAGAGTTTAAGCTCATTAAAAAATGAACCCACCTCCAGTAAATAACCATTGCGATCACATAATTATCATCTTTTGAGCCTTGGTTGTGTTCTTACCATCACTTCCACTCTTTTTTAGCCGATCATATGCCTCCATTTGATTGTTTACCCCTTTTGAGGAACAACTACGATGAGTGATCCTATTAGCCACTTTCTCTACACTGTCGTGATTGAAAAGGTTCCAAACATTACCTAGAACCAGCTGCTATCCGAAAACATCACTCATTCGTCAAAAAACGAGTCTCCTTTAAGCTCTTTTCATCTGACTCGTAAAATATGAAAATATTGCCAAGAAATTGGCCTCTCTAGCTCATTAAAGTGATTGGAAGTGCCATCCATCCTCTAGATTTTAATCGTTTTAGACCTCAGGGATTATTGCATAAAAATATCGAGCGTTTGTCTTGTTCGCCTCGTTAAAACTATCGAAAAGTCATCCCTTTTGCATTGTTTTATACATTTTCAGACTCAGGGGATTATATTACGAAAAAGGAATATTGAAGTTTCCTTTCCGTCTCTTTTCAGACTCTCTAAAATTGAAAAGAACCGCGTTATCCTTGTCATTAAACTCATTAAAACAATAGTGACAAACTTTTCCATGCAGACAAGAGCGAGTCTCACTATTGCTAGGCTTGTTAAAACATAGCGACGGGTTTGCCCGAAGGGAAAATTATAGAACATGCATATGTTATCCTCCTCAAGCTTGACAAAAATAAAGAGGTACTGGTTAGAAATGAATAGGGAAAATTGGGAAGAAAACTTGAAGAAACTTTATTGGTACCAGGTCACTCTTGAACATGTCACTTTCACTCCATCACCATGATTGAGTCGGGTTGGGTTATTCCATTCACTGGTCATATCATCATTGGTCCACCGTACCATCCACTTTTGAGGTTAACGCTACCAACCCATTTCAGTGTCGCCAATATGTTCAAGAGAAGTCACTCAGAGAATTCACCAACCCAGCTTGTGTCGCATCCACTGCAATACCTTCACGCTTCATTCCTTCATGACCACCACCCTGAACCTTGTATCATCAGATCGTTTTCACCTCCAAAAAATCATTTGCTCCATCCCATGTCGTAGATGTGCGATTCATTAATGCCCTCCTACGATGGGTCACTTCTTGTCGACATCATCTCATTATCCAAGAAGTCGACCTACGAACAACCCTTTCAGTACTTTGAAGATTTCATGCCTCAATGGCAAGGTTCTCACTTTCGGCGACAGGTTTACATTAATGACCTTCGACTGAAAGATTTTGTGTGGTGTTCAACATCGAGTCATGTATTCACACCATGTGAATTGTACTGTAGTACCTTGAGGGTCATCATCATCATCGGTGATTCCTCTCGCGCATGTTAACAACTTACATCATTGGCTCATAATCAAGCGATGTCTTTCCATGTTTGACATCAGAACATATTTTCACATGGACCGACTTGTACTCCGGGCGAAGATTGAACAAGTTTCGAAGACCCTGGATCTAGTTTCATCCATCCGGGCTACGATGTATTCAGGAAAATAAAGAAATCAAATGTACATCATTGCTGCATAGATAATCGTCCAAACCAAAGGATGATGGCTCTACCCGAATCATCAGTCTGTCACACAGATGATTGTCTGTCCTATGTACATGAAAACGAATTTATAAAGCTGAGCATGGGAATGCCTGCCTCAGCTAGATCATGAAAAATATTATGAAGATAAGGTATTGTATTGTATCTTATTACAATTCAACTTTCAGTTCAAAAAACCTCGGATCCTCATGATAAAGCATTTCACCCAACATCAAAAAGATTTACGACCTCATGCTTTAGGGTGTTGTAGGGAAACGTATCCGACTCGGATGACCCTATCCCACTCTAAGGGTGACAGTTCCTTAGCAACAACTGTAAAACAAACTACTTAAGGTTTACTTCTTTATGAAAGCAAAAGAGAATGGAGAAAGCACTAACCGTTGCCTTGCGCTTAATGTCGAATCCAAACTCTTCTCTTCGGCCGCTTGCTCCTAGCTCTTTGTTCTTCTGCTCGCCCAGCTACGATGAGATCCTGCAAAATAACAAAGAAGGAAACTACAAGAGGCATGCAATCATAACTAGTTCATGGATTAGTGTAAACCAAACATGCAATCATCACAATATATAATTGAAACAAGAGCACATAGAAGAACCTCAATAGCTTTTATTAATGAAGAAATAAAGGTTCTGAGAGTATTACAACCATTGAAGGCTCCAACCCAGCAACACCTCCCAGCAGAAAGAATTGCTCTTCTTCACCTCCCTCAAACAATCACCCAATAACTCAATAGTGAAACCAACAGCATATCATTACTTTGCACAAAATTCCAGCCTCCTGAGCTCATAGGAGAGAGCTCAATATATAGATGAATTGAGAAAGGATGAGTCAGCTTGCAACTGATGTGTAGCTACCTTGTGTCCTCTCTCTCTTCAGTTAATCTTTAGTTGATCTTCAGTTCTTGAGTCCACTTGGAGAACTTTGCTTCCACTTGGAGAAACAGAGCCTCTGACTCATCACAAGGCGAAATACCTGATCCAAGTGTCATTTTTGGAAGATTCCAAAGCAATGACTCGCTGTGCCACTTGTCCCTTCTCGCTCAGCGCAGGTGGCCTTTGTCCCACTTGCTTTGCAACGCAGGTACACCATGGAGCAACTGAGTTTCAGCGCAGAAACCTAGTGGACCACCTGCTTTGATTTCAGGATTGCTTGTTTTTGAGTGTTTTCAGGTGGAGAACTGATCTGAGAGCTGTTGGTTTGCTGACCTTGTTCCTCTAGGGGTAGGAACATCATGTTTAGGGAACTTTGGATCCCTTGGATTATTGACAATCCATGCTTGTTGCTGTAAGGCACAAAATTGTCTATAACAGATGCCCCCTAAAGTATGAGGTCGTTTATCGGGTGAAATGCTTTATTGAGAGGATCCGAAGTTCATTCAATCCGCTGAGAAGTGTCCTGTAATAAGATACAATACAATACATTATTTTTCATACATTTTTCATGATCTAGCTGAGGCGGGCATTCCCATGCTCAGCTTTATAAATACATTTTGGTACATAGAACAGACGATCGTCTGATTGTAGACTGATAATTCTCTGCTGAAATTATCATCCTTTGAGAAGGATGATCATCTGCTATAATGGTGTACATATCAAATGTCTTTATGTCCTGAATATATATCGCAGCCCGGATGGATGAAACTAGATCCGGGGTCTTCAATCTCTTCCGATCTTCACTCGATGTACAAGTCGATCCATGTGAGAATTTCTTGAAGTCGAACATGGAAAGACATCGCTTGATTACCGGTCAATGATGTAAACCATTAACAAGCGCGAGAGGAGTCACCGATAAGGATGATGACCCTCAAGGTACGGCAGTACAATCCACATGGTGGGAATAAAGGACTTTGGCGTCGACCACCATGCAAAATCTTCTGGTCGAAGGTCATTGATGTATACCTGTCGCCGGAAGTGAGAAACTTGCCATTGAGGCATGCAAGCTTCAAAGTACTGAGGGGGGTGTTCCTAGATCAACTCCTTGGATAATGAGCTGATGTCGACAAGGAGCGATCCGTCAAAGGAGGGCCTTAATGAATCCCACATCAGTGACACGGAACGGAGCTAGTGATTGTGATGAGGTGAAAACAAACTGTGATGTATGATTCAGGGTGGCGGTCATGAAGTGGATGAAGGATAATGTATGGCAGTGGGTGGAACACGGTTGACTCTTTACAGAACCACATCTCTTGAACATATAACGACACTGATGTGATGGATTGGTAGCATTACCCCAATTGTGGATGGTGTGGCGAAGACCATGGTTATGAGACCGGTGAATGAAACAACCCAACCCGATGTGATACGGAGGACAAAGTGTCATGTTCAAGAGCGACTTGCTACCATTAATGCTGTGAGGTTCTCCCAATTTTTCCCCAGTCATTGCTGACCAGTACCTCTTTATTTTTTTCAAGCTTGAGGAGGATAACATATGCTTGTTCTATAACCTGCCCTTCGGGCAAGCCCATCGCTATGTTTTAACGAGCCTAGCGATAGGGAAACTCGTTCTCATCTAAAGACAAGTTTGTCGCTATTTAATCATTTTAACGAGTCTAACGACAAAGAAAACTCGGTCCTTTTCATTTTTAGAGAGTCTGAAAAGGTACGAAAAGTTAACTCCAAAATTCCTTTTTCGTCTTCTAATCCCTTAAGTCCGAAAAAGTATAAAACAATACAGAAGGGATGAATTTTCGATTTCTTTAACGAGCCGAACAAAACAAGCGCTCGATCTTTTTGTGTAATAATCCCTCAGGTCCAAAAAGATTAAAATCTAGAGGAGGGATAGCTCTTCTTGTCCTTTAACGAGCTGGAAGGCCAAAACTCGGCAAACTTTTCATATTCTACGAGTCAGTGAAAAGAGCTCAAAGAAGACTCGTCTTTTGAGGAACGAGTGATGAACAGGGATAGCAGCAGATTCCAGGTACAGGTTGGAATTCTCCAATCACGGCAGTGTCACAAGGATGGCTAAGTGAAATCACTCTTCGCAGCTGTTCCTCAAAATGGGTAAACAAACATATGGAGGTGAACGATTGGCCAAAATGAACGGATGGAGGTGATGGCATATAAACACGACCAAGGGCTTTTAATATGGCTTTCAAAGGTTACATTTCTCGAGGTTGTTTACCGGTTCATTTTTTCTGGATGAGCTTGAACTGTAGGGAAAGATTGCTCACAACTTGTGTTTATTTTTTAACGAGCATGAACTCTGTACAAAACTGCTCGATTCTTGCGTTTATTTTTTAACGAGCATGAACATTGCTAAAACTGCTCGATTATACCAGTCTTAATACAAGGAATGCTTTAGGTGAGGTAATCTTATTTAAGGAGCGATACCTCACTAATTACTCCAATTTGGCAGGTTTTAACTTTTGCCCTTCATCCTTTCTTTATGCAAGCTGGAAACGGCTAATCCTACGAGTTTAACGGGTTAGACCTACAGGTTTAAAGGGAGGACCTAAAAATTTACAAAAATAAATAGTCGTCCCGTGCTTGCACTCCAAAAGGTTTGCATGCCCCCAGGTATAAAGTATAATTTCAAGGCTCTTCTTCTCCTCTGTCCCACCTTTGTTTTTCTACTTGTCGTCTTGCTATATTTTTAACGATACTTGTCTTCTCGTTATTTTTCGGTGCCGATGGTACTTGTCTTCCCATCAGTTCACTTTTTTATTTTTGCAAGATCGCAACAGATAAAACATTGGTGTTACGGGGGAGAGGTCCTCTTACTTATTATCCGAAAAATGGTTTTGTTTGCTGCCGCAAACTAAACTCTCTTTTCGGCGATGTCTATCATTAGGTTGCTAAGGATGGTGACTACTTGTTGCAGCAATTTCCTCTCTTTCTTTGAAGACTGCCCCTACTTCTCTTTTAAAACATATTGTTTTAATGGGTGAGGCTTGACATTCAAAGATGGTGCCTTCTTGCTGCCACAAATAGACCCCCTCCTTAGGAGAGCCCACTTCTTTAGACAAAGGGAGCGATTCTTCCGCTTCAACATAACTTTGACAAAAGAATTTTATCCTAGAACAACCCTCTCTTCCTTTTTTGGACGGGGTACGGACTAGTCCATTCTTCTGCGGAAATTAACTTTATACCTAAGGTTTTCTCTGCCCGAGGCAGGCCAGGGTGCATGCCCCCTGGGTCCCCATTCTTTTCTTCTCGAATTACTCGCATTCATCGGGAAGTAGAACCGGAGGCGGTGGCATTCCTTGAGTGAATAAACCGTTAAGGGATGGTATTTGACTATTTGCAATGCGTGATCCTGGAAATGAAAGTTGGTCTATGAGCTGGACCATTCTTCCTTCGTGCGGAAAACACATGACTCTAAAGAGCGAGGACACTATTGCCTCCATGCAATATATATAGTCTCGTCCAAGGAGTAAGTTATATGCCAAGGGTCCCTGGACGACCATGATGTTCATATGAACTGTCTTCCCTTTCAATGTAACTGGAACATTGGGGAGAATCCCTAACGGGTGTTTGGTTCCTTTATCAAAACCTGATAGATTTCTCATCTCAGGTAAAAGCGCCGGGCAACCCAGTGCTTTCCAAGCAACAGAGGAAAGGATACTCACAGATGCCCCTTCATCAATGATAGTTCCAGCCATCACCATTCTGTAGATTTGGACTATGATTCTGAATGGGATACTGGCTGGTAACCGGGGTCTGCCTAGTTGATTCCAATCAAAGGATACAACTAGGTTGCTTGGTGGTGGGACCGAATATACGGCCGGATACGACCCTGACGATGTTCCTTCCTGCGATAAAGGAATGGGCGCATTGCCCTGATGCTCATCAGAGTCTGTGTTGATGAAAAGAATATGGACGGTGTCATCCTTATCCTCTTCAGTGAGGGTGTCATTTGAAGATGGGTCTTCAATGACGGGGTCATTGGAGGATGAAACCTCCGAAGGAAGAACGAGGTCGACTGCCATTTCGACCTTTAGACTTTCGTCTGTTCTGGATTCAGTAGGTTCATTTTCAATGACCGACACTTCAGCTGACCACTTGAGCGGGTCAGCTGGATTTTCAACTACCGAGGGATTAGGCGCGAGTTTTTGGTATCCAGGAGGAAGTCGTAACGGTGAAACCAGACGATCTTCCAAAACTCTCTTTGCCTCATCTAAGAATGGACATTTGTGGATGGCGTGATCGCCTTCACACAATATACAGGGTGATCTTGGTCTCCCTCTTCGTCCTTCACTCTCGCTAGTTGACGGACTGCAATCAACATGACTACCAGAGGTTGATGCTACCGGATTGTGCAACCTTGGGGACCAGTCCCTTAGTATCCGGGGAATACAGGGACAATCACGATGGAAGTGGGCCTCTTTGCAAATGACACATGGCGATTTAGGCCCGGTTGGTGCAGTGTGTGGGTTTTTGTCAGCTGTCTTTTGCTTGCCCCCAGTCGCCTTCGCCATAGGCCCCTTCTGCTTCTTTTCTCTCTTCTTCTTTTCCTTCTTCTCCATGGGAGGCTGACTTTTTCCGGCTCTTCCTTTTGAAGATGAAGGATCAGAGGAAGAATTGTAAGAAGTGGAAGGCTGGTGGGTAGCTCTAGACTGTTCTGACTGTTGATTCGACTGCTCAGGATTAGTGGCGATCTGGACTACATTAGTTGAAAAGAGCCATACAGGTAGGCCAATTGTCAATCCTGGAAGTGACAATGTTGCCATATGAGGCGCACCAACATCTCCCCAAGAGGAGAAGGGATTTGGACTTCCACCAAGGTTGTTTCCTTGGTTGGTGGGCTCCATACTTTTCAACTGAAAGATCAACGTGGGAATAACAGGTGATTATGTTCCGCTTAAAATAAATTTTATTAACGACGCTTTTAGACACAAACTTGCTTTTTCATGTTTTAAGAGTCGAGAAAAAGCTAAAGATGACTCTAGTCGCCTTCGATTTTTTAACGAGCCCGAAGTGACAAATGCTCGGATGGACTTTTTCAGTTATAGAGTTTGAAAAAGGCCAAAAGAAACTTCTCTGGAGTTCTAGGCAGAGGGTGTGCCAAACTTTTCGCGAAACCACAGAATACGTTTTACGGTACGGGTGGTCGATCTTCGTGAATGCTGTGTTCACTGCATCGCGATCAGTAGGGCGGTCGACACGGCTTCCTATGGATAAAGGATAATTGCCTATAGGGGTCTCCCAATATATACGCGACGGTACGTGGGAGCACAAGTCCGTATTAGTGCCACCGACTCTCAGGAGGAATCACCCACCTTCGTAGAGATCGACAGTCACTATGTTTAACGACGCCGGAACACGTCTCTACCTAGACCTCTATGTGTTTGCGTTATGTTACAAAGCGTTGTTATGTAAATTGGATTTATTTTAATGTTGATCTTGCTTATCAGTTTGCCTTTAAGGATCACCACGAGATGTATATAACAAATTCCTGAATGCAGTCTAAGATGAGAAGCAAACTTTTCAATCTTTCAACTTTGAAAACCTTAACTACTGAGGGAAAAGAAAGGCAAATCTTTTCACACAGATCATAGAGCACACACTAAAATGCAAATCTTTCCTAAATCATCAAGCACACAGTCAAATGCAAAATGCACAATGCATGTATTTTCTTTTCCCTTTCTTAATGTGGATGGATTACAAAAAGAAAGTGGTTATATAACTTTGATTTCGATTTAAAGCGAAAGTAAACAAGTTTGTCCAAAATCAAAAGACACCTTAAGATTCACTTGCTTAATCACTGGAAATACATGAAATCAAACCATACTAACGAAAGTAAAATGACTAATCAGCTATGGACAGCAAACAAGCTAACTCTTTAGACCAGCAAAATGCCTAACACAGGTTCAGATCTAAGAGGCCAAAAGCATGACTAATTTACTTTTCGTTATGGGAAATTGTAAATGAGTAAGAAATACAAAGAACAAGTACAATTTCGTTATATAACAGAGGCAGAATGATGGCAAGTAATATTGGTTTCAAAACAGGCACAAGACTGACACCTAGCAGCAAAACTAAGTGAAAACAGGCAAGAGAAAGGAGGAAACCCCAAATGCACTAAGCAAATTTGGGCCAACGCAGGTTCTGCACAGCCAAACTGGCTCTCAGCGCAGGTAGCCCCTTCGGGACCTGCGTTGCAAAGCAGGTAGCCTGTGTACTACCTGCTTTAGAAAACGAGAATTGCGTTTTCACAGTTTCCGGGTCATAATTTTCTAAAAAATGCACGGTTTTTGCTCAAATCAGAAGCAATCAGTCAAGCACACTCAAAGGGATGATTAGGAAGGTGCAAAGCTATCACTAAGAGCTTACAAGGATCCTTGTAGATCAGCTCTTCAAATCATGAATTTGCTCAGAAAATGAGCAAGAGTAGCTGCCCTCTACTTCGCTTTTGATATAGTCAAAAGCTTTTCGATTTGGTACTCTTTTGTTCAGGAAATGAATAGCAAAATACTACAAACACAATCAAACGGATACGATCCCCAGCGGAGTCGCCAGTTTGTTGTAGGGAAAAGTATCCGACTCGGATGACCCTATCCCACTCTAAGGGTGACAGTTCCTTAGCAACAACTGTAAAACAAACTACTTAAGGTTTACTTCTTTATGAAAGAAAAAGAGAATGGAGAAAGCACTAACCGTTGCCTTGCGCTTAATGTCGAATCCAAACTCTTCTCTTCGGCCGCTTGCTCCTAGCTCTTTGTTCTTCTGCTCGCCCAGCTACGATGAGATCCTGCAAAATAACAAAGAAGGAAACTACAAGAGGCATGCAACCATAACTAGTTCATGGATTAGTGTAAACCAAACATGCAATCATCACAATATATAATTGAAACAAGAGCACATAGAAGAACCTCAATAGCTTTTATTAATGAAGAAATAAAGGTTCTGAGAGTATTACAACCATTGAAGGCTCCAACCTAGCAACACCTCCCAGCAGAAAGAATTGCTCTTCTTCACCTCCCTCAAACAATCACCCAATAACTCAATAGTGAAACCAACAGCATATCATTACTTTGCACAAAATTCCAGCCTCCTGAGCTCATAGGAGAGAGCTCAATATATAGATGAATTGAGAAAGGATGAGTCAGCTTGCAACTGATGTGTAGCTGCCTTGTGTCCTCTCTCTCTTCAGTTAATCTTTAGTTGATCTTCAGTTCTTGAGTCCACTTGGAGAACTTTGCTTCCACTTGGAGAAACATAGCCTCTGACTCATCACAAGGCGAAATACCTGATCCAAGTGTCATTTTTGGAAGATTCCAAAGCAATGACTCACTGTGCCACTTGTCCCTTCTCGCTCAGCGCAGGTGGCCTTTGTCCCACTTGCTTTGCAACGCAGGTACACCATGGAGCAACTGAGTTTCAGCGCAGAAACCTAGTGGACCACCTGCTTTGATTTCAGGATTGCTTGTTTTTGAGTGTTTTCAGGTGGAGAACTGATCTGAGAGTTGTTGGTTTGCTGACCTTGTTCCTCTAGGGGTAGGAACATCATGTTTAGGGAACTTTGGATCCCTTGGATTATTGACAATCCATGCTTGTTGCTGTAAGGCACAAAATTGTCTATAACATAGGGGGCAACTGTTATAGACATATTTGGGAACTACAACCCCAATCACATATGTCCATAAACCAAGGGCTTCTAAGTCCCTAAAAGTGTTGTTTCATACCCTGAAGGATCAAGGTCAGCTAATTACATCATCTCCCAGAAGCTTTCCCTAAAAAACTACTCAGAACTGGTCAAAGAAGGACCATACAGGCTGCCCAATGCTAAGGGTGCGATGCATACTGGAAAGCCCTTCTATAGGGTGCAATGAGTGAGAGTAGACAAATGGCAGAGGTAGTTTGCTACGTGCAGACCCTGAGAATCTTCTAGAAGCTGCTCATTTGACACTTGCCTCTCTGAATTTGCCCAGGGATGAGTAAGGGATCATGAAATCTCCAAGTGGAACCAAGAACTATCAGAGAGATGACACTAATCAAAATCATAGAAGCTGACTCACCCCTCTGCAAACATATATATATGGATCCCTCATGCCACAGATCCAAGGGCTGGAATTTTGTAATTTTCAAGGAAGTGTTGTTGGTTTCTCTTTGAAGACATTGTTGGGTGATCTTGCTTTGTATGAGGTGAAGAGGGCTTTCATGCTGGGAGGATGGCACTGGGTCAGACCAATGGGTTGTAATCCTCTCTTCTACTACTTCTATCAATAAAGCTATTTGAGTTTTCCTCCATATTCTTGCATATCTCTGAATCTTGTATCGATATATGCATCTGTATGGTTAATATACATCTAATCCTATCTTGTTTATGGTTATAGATCTCTATGCTTTGATGGTATTATGCTACTTTGACTCTATAGCTGCTCTTTGAAGTGGTACAAGTAAGGAAGGAGTGGCAGAATTCTATCAAAGGGGAAAGGAAACAAGCAAGGAGCCAAGTGAAAGACTGAGGTTGGTACTCTCTGCTTCTTTCTCATCTATCTCTCATAAAGGAAAACACAAGTGACTTTAGTTTGTTTCTTTCTAAGATAGCTACCCATCTGAGTGGGACTAGCAGCTCTGAATAGACACTAGTTTTCCCAATAACAACATGAAGTGTGAAGTTTCATGGGTTTAGTTGGATATTATTGAAGATTTGTAGAAGGATTATCAAAAAGTTACAAAGCCTATCAAAACCCTCTAAGGGAGTTAAGCATGACTGGACTGAAGAATTTCACAGAGAATTCTCTAAACTTCAAATATTGCTGACTAGTACACCAATCTTGTAACATCCCTAGTGAAAAATCCATGCAAACATATATAAGGCCACGGTGACGGGACACGTATTCCAAGCTAAATGGTGGGTGAAACATCCTAGTAGGTGTTGATTCATTTAATAATGGATAAGGGAATTGGAAAAGGCAATGAATAAGGTTTTCGAAAGGCATGAGGCATCAATTGGTGTTTATTTATGAAAATGATGGAAGTTAGGAGAAAAAGGAGGTGAAAGGTCATAGGTTGTATGTGAGGAGGAAAGTGAAGAAAATAGAGGCCTCATTCATAAAAAGGCTTTTGAGGATTAGTTGTTAAGCTTTTGATAGGTTTTTGTGGAGCTCTCTTCTATTCACCCTCTCTGATACTCTTGGATACTTAGAGTTTTCTTGGAGAAATATTGGAGGGTGTGGCATCATGAGGATATTATTGGGGGTTCCTCATCTTCATTTATTAAAACATGAATCCCGTCTTTTCCAGAAAGGACTTATTAAAA